>OZ018329.1:162475907-163075907 GCA_963969495.1 Ceratothoa steindachneri | reverse complement strand
AAAAATTAGCAAAGCGCATTTAAAGAATTCGACCGATTTAAAGGAGAGGTTAATTGGGGTCAACTTACAGGGAAAGAAAATGGTAAGCTTTGATGTAAAATCGCTGTTCACCAATGTCCCTGTTGACGGTGCTTTGGAGGCAGTGGCAAAATTGTTACTCGTCTTGAATGACGCTGACCTACCCGTTAGTAAAAGGGACTATATAAAGTTAGTTTCGCTATGCGTGAGCTTTGGTGCGTTCACCTTTGAAGGGGAAGAATTTCGACAATACAGGGGACTGGCGATGGGATCTCCACTTAGCGCTGTCATGGCATGCCTATTCATGGAGGTCCTTGAAACAGAGAAATTGATGAGGGTATTCGGGAAGGGTGACTCCTTGTGGTTGAGATATGTAGACGATGTTCTGGCCATAATTCCTGAAAATACTGACGTCAATGAGAAATTAGAGCGGTTGAATGAGATAAACGGTAGCATACAGTTTACTGTAGAGGAAGAAGTTAACAACAGGATTCCTTTTCTGGACACACTTATACATAGGGTTGGGAGTGCAACTGAGTTTTCCGTTTACAGGAAACCCACTAATAAGGTTGACTTCATCCATTATTTATCGGGACACAGCGATAGAACGAAGACTGGGTAGTGATAGGATTCTACCTCAGGGCCATCCGGATTTGTAGCCAACAGTTTTTAACTGATGAGTATAACTACATTAAGAATGCTTTTATGAAACTAAAATATCTGGAGGGTCTCTTAATAAAGTTGAGGTATAAAACGGTCGGGATATCGGAAAGAGGCAAAATGAGTAGAACGACAAATGGGACCGCGGATAATGAGGCTTTGACAGGCACATTGGATGGGGTCAGGTACCTTTCAGCGCCTTACTGCAAGGCTGCGCAGAGCATAAATGTGGCCCTCAGGAAAACGGGTTTGCTAGTTGCCGATCATGCTGGGACGAAGATCAAGGAATTGTTTTCGCACAAAAAGTTTAAGGCCCAAACGGATAGGGGCATAATCTATCAGATTCCGTGTGAAGGGTGCGACAAAAGTTATTACGAAGAGACTGGTGGGGACATTAAAACTAGACTTAGTGAGCATAAGAGGGACGTCCGGGCACATAGAACTTTAAACTCGTTAGTGGTGCATATAGATGAATGTGGGCATTTACACAAATGGGATGGGGTGAGTATAGTTCAAAAAGGTTTATCAAAACGTGAGCGTAGGATTATTGAAGCTACATATATTCTCTCCTATAGTTCGACAAATCACCGGGACGGTTTCTTCAAGCTGGCGACAGGTGCGGCAAGGCTCATTAATGAAGAGGCGAAAGGGTCGAGACGAGGGGGAAACGGCCGGGGGAGAGCAAGTGACCGCGACCCAGACTAACTTTACGAATGGTCGAGCGGCGATCTTCCATCTCTCTTGTCAGTTCCATTCTGAGGAAGCCAAGAGGCGAAACGTCAATAAAGAGCTCTGTGTAGTGTTTGGACTTTTCTTTCTCCCCATCCATTCTCACATATATATATATATATATATATATATATATATATATATATATATATATATATTTATATATATATATATATATATATATATATATATATATATATATATATATTGAAAACTCACAAAGTCTCGCGTGAGTAAGCAATAAATATTTTCTAATTCTATTGCAAGTTCATTATCAAGGAATAATAGGAAAACAACAGAAAACTAATATATAATCAATAAAGGAAGAAAAACAAGCCGGAAACAAGAGGGGAAATAAAAAAAACCCGATTTTATAATTAATTACACGATAAAAGTTTGGACATTGTTGTCTAAATGTAATTGAAAGGTGAAACTAAAGAAGACCTACGCCGTGTTTTTAGTATTAAAAACAGTACTAATGATGGTTTTAGGCATTCTAGTCGTCATTTACAGCTTCGTTTTGGCGCAGAAAGTACTTATTAGTCGCGGGCGACTCTATATCTCACTATGTCGGTCGGTCCGTTCCCGTTTTGCTATTCTTTTGTTTTGGTAATAACATTGTAACTATTCGGCGGATTCTAACGAAACTTGAAACCCTTATGTTGTTTTACATTCTCTTTCGAAGAATATAATTGCAAAGCTCTTAAAGGTTAGCCCGGGAATTATTTCGTTTTGTCAATAACTATTTGGTCGATTCTAACGAAATTTGAAACCCTTATGTTGTTTTACATTCTCTTTCGAATGATATAATTGATAAAGTCCTCCCAAGGTTAACCGGGAAATTATTTGACAATAACCTTATAATTATTCGGCCGATTCTAGCGAAATTTGAAACCCTTTTGTTGTTTTGCATTCTCTTTCGAATGATATACTTGCCAAAGTCCTCCCAAGGTTACTCCGGGAATTATTAGAACTTTTGAAGTTCGTAAGGTCATGAATCAGAATAAGTGAGAGCACGCAACTTTGGTCAGCAGACTTTGTTTTTAAGATACTAGCACTCTGAGTAATGCTCTATTTGCAGTGATACTACTCGTGTTTAAAAAATTAGTGCTTACTCCACCAAAAGGAAGCCGTAAATTGTGAGTAAAATGCCTTAAAACACCATTAGTATTTTTTTTAACACAACCTAACCTACCGAAACCAAACCTAACATATCATTCCCATATCTCACCCCTTACGAATGGAGCACTGCATAAAAACAATACACATTAGAGCGTCTAACGATGTCCCGCAACCTCATTAAATTCAAACACTAAGTTAATTATTTCGAAATTAGGGCTTCGCCCTTCATACTCCCCTTTAATTTGGGGGTGTTCCGCCCCTGCCCCCTGCTTTTTTAATCACCTCGTAGTATTAACAATTCGAAAGCCTAATATTAGGTTCGAATGCCAAGACATATAAGCAAAACTTCCTCTTTAATGCTAGGGAGATCTTTATTTTTAAAAGTAGTTTGCGATCAACCACACTTTTTTCTTTGTCACCGAAACAAACCTGTCACACTTTCACTTTTTAACTTTTATAATTGATCCACGCCTCTCCCCACATCTGTCGCAATTCTTTACTTTTAAAATGAGGACAGAGCTATACAAAAGTTAATTAAATTGTCCGAGGAGTTAGTAAAAGTCATATTAAAGTTCAACAAACTAACGCACAAGAATCACAATCCGCCATCATTCACTAACGATTGCCAATGGGATTTGGCGTTAACTATGATGACCTATGAACGATGTAAGTAAGTAGTAAGTGCGGGTAAAGAAAGGGTGTGGTGACAGAGAGCTGAAAATAGACAAGTGGTGAAAAGAGAAAAAAGTGTGGTAGGGTGCAAAGAGATGCTAAGTGCCTGATGATCAGGCCTATGGCTTTTAAATATTCTCTTGTGTCGTAGAATGACTCTCGACGATATACCATATATCACTATTCGTTGAGGGAACTTCCTTAATTATCTTTAGAGTGCGTTAATGTCTGGCGGCCGATATTATGTATGTTCGATATGCTTAAGAAGTGGAACTGAGCTCAAGGATAATAATATTGCTATCATTAATAAAATAGAGTTTTATTAATAATAACTATCAACAAACACAAGACGGAAAATATTGACATAAACAGAGAATGGAAAGGGTCGTGGGGGCTCGGCTAATCCAAGGATTTAAAGGATTTAAAAAGGTAAAACAAGTATAGAGTTAAAGAGATGGGATGGTTCGATAAACCATTTAAAGCACAGGATAGAATTGACAAAAGGGTTAAGTACTCAAAGGTGACGTTTGGCTTACGTAACTTTACACTAGTGGTGCAGTGGAAGGTGGCTTGAAGGAATTTTCGGTCCGCTGGCGAGTTCCAGCCGAAGGGGGGGGGGGATAAGATGATCCTGACGTAGCGTCTTGGGAATGAGAACCGTTTCTCGACGGACGGCTTGAAGAACAATGGCTGTTCTACGTTGTTCTCTTCTGAACAAAAGGGGGGTGAGAACCATCTCTTGTCTACGGGCTCAAGAACAATGGCTGTTCTAATGCTGTTCTCCTCTGAACAACAAGGGGGGGTGAGAACCGTCTCTTGTCTACGGGCTCAAGAACAATGGCTGTTCTAATGTTGTTCTCCTCTGAACAACAAGGGGGCAGGGTGAGAACCGTTTCTTGGCGAAGGGCTCAAAAGAACAATGGCTGTTCTAATGTTGTTCTCTTCCTGAACAACGAGGGGGAAGCCTTGAGGTCTTGACGTCACGAAAGGCTCAAACCTTTGGCACTCAAGGGATATTGTCCTCCTTCTGGACAAGTGATGGTGAATCTCGAGGTCGAGGTCCCTTGGCGCACAAAGGGAGAGAGGGTCGTGGTGATGTTCGCGACGAAGATCTGGATCTCCAATCTGATCTTAGTGGTAAAGTTTCCATATAAATAGCCAGGACATCTCCTTGGCGTGGGGGACAATGGAGTGGGAGCTTCGAGGGAACGCACAGCTGAGCCGGAGAACAATGCCTTATCTGCCCATAAGCCTAACTCAATCTGGCGAGGTCGGCGTATGGGGGCGAACGGGGGGACGATAACCTCCTTGTTTAAACATTGACATCCGGTGGCTGCGATAAGGCGCCAAGCTTCGAATCGAAGATGCACGTGGGCAACATCGTGGTTTTAAATAATATGTGATAGAAGTTGAAATTAACGCAGCTTCAACTCGTTCTATCACATCTTGTTTTGTGGTTCCTTTGTTGTATTTGAGATAGTTTATATTATTATGGCGTTCAAGCCATTTGTCTTCTATAAAATGAATGTTCTTGGATGTGTTATGCGCATTTGCTGTTATAGTAATAAATTACTTTAATCACTTTAGTATTATGCTTAGTGTCTTTGTACATCTTGTAGTGAGTGTAAATCGTGTCTTTTGTTTTTTTCTTGGATGTCTTCTTTGTTATAGTTGGGTTTTCATCGGTGAATTCTTGTAGAAATCGGTGAGGTTTCACAATTAGGTATTCTTTTCTTAGTCGGGTTTCTTGGTTTGGGTAAAAAACATTCTTATTCTCATGTGTAGAACAGCACTTCTGCTCAGCCAGCTAAAAGCCCAGCGGAGCTCGGAAATCTGGCGCGACTTATTTCTCTTCTGTTCTGGTCAATCATTTGGACGATATCATAATCCAATTCTCGATTAACCAGTTCCTGTATATTCCTTGTCCGTTCTTCTATGACAATGTTAATGGGACTTAACCCTGCCTCCCGGTGCAGCTCTTCCTGGCGTCTTCTTTCTTGCCTGTATGCACCTGTAATTAGGTACACACATTTGTACGGCACCACTTGTAGTTTCCTCTTTTGTGCCTTCGAGAGACACGAGAGGGCGAAAGCGGGGAATAGCAGCGTCGATCTTACAAGTGCATTGTAGATCTTTTTCTTATTGTTTTCACGGAGATTTCTGAACATGTATAGAGTTCTGACTGCAGTTGTGGCCTTGATGATTCTTTCATGGACGTGCTTGTTGTACCCGGTTGAAGTAATCTTCATTCCGAGTACATTGCACTCCGTGGTGTATGGATAGCGTCTATCCCCCACCCTGACGTCGTATAGTAGCCTACTACCGATAAGACTACTTTGAACTTTTCCTGGTTCGTGTTAAGGTTTTCAATTTCTGCTGCTGTCATACGAGCTTGCCAAGGGGAATTTCTCCATGGGTAAGTGATTATCTGGGTAAAATCATCGACGAATTGAATGTTGAGGCAAGTGAAGCTTACAGGGGTTGGGACTTTAGCGGTGTAAATCAAGTAGAGAGTGAGGGAAAGGCACTCCCCCCCCCCTCCTGTGGGAGGCCCGCAGTGAGCGGAAACTTGGGTCCGTCCGTGCACCCTAAACTGATATACGCCGCTCTCTCAATCAGATAGCCACAGAGAGTTCTTTCTAAGTTTTCACTTAGGCCCAGTCGTAAGATCTTGTACTGCATTCTCCGTTGCCACACCTTATCAAAAGCTTTTGTGTACATCCCGACAAACAATGTCCATGTAACTTCTTTCCCGTTTTGCTTGGGCTAGATTTTCCCTGATGACATTAATCACCATCTCTGTACATCGCTTCCTACTAAACCCGAATTGATGTGGATTGTAGAGGGAGTTCTCCTCCAGGCGAGACACCAGTTTTCGATTGAGGATCTTTTCGAAGAGCTTCCCTCCAAATTCTAGAAGTGAAGTTGGCCTGTAGCTCTCCTTCAGCGTTAGGTCCTTTCCGTGCTTAGGCAAGAAAATCACCTTAGCCGTTTTATAAGCATCTGGAAAGTATCCCGTGTTCAGATAGGCGTTAAATATCCTTCTCATCCCTTCGATGACATTGGCTGGTGTCTTTTCAAAGTTTAACTTTGTAAGCCCCGATTGTCCTGGGGCTTTTTGTCGGAATGAGCGGAGTGCGCCCTGTAGTTCTTCGGTAATGTCGGCGTCTCCGTCGCGCTGTCTATCCACCTGGTGGTGAGGGTGCGTCTTGTGTATTTGATCGTTAAGCTCATATATGATGTTGATTTCAAACTCTAGGTCATAGTTTCCGTCTTCTTTTTGTAGTTCGATCTTTTTCTTCCCAGTCGATCCTTTGAGGCCTCTGATCTTATTCCAAAATTCTTTGGGAGTTGCTTCGTGATCGAGGCTATCGATCGCATCATCCCATCGTCTCCATTGTTGTTCGAAGATCAACTGGTTGAGTTCTTCTTTGATTTCTTTACTTCGTTGCATTGAGTGAACTGATGCATTCCTGATGTTGATCTCATACAATAATTTCAGCTCACGGTATACATCCTTCCTGTATTCGGTCCATCTGTAGGTAGAGATGGTCCTATACTCAGATTTAGGGATACAAACCTTATCTGCGTTGATGAGTTAATTATTAGAGGTCGTCGAGTACCTCGTCAATCTCCTCGAGAATTGCCTCGTCCAAGTTGGGTGGATCGTAAGCCTCGAGAAGGCGCGCGTACCGTGTCCAGTCTGCTCTTCTGTAGTTCTTTCTGACTACAGCTGGAACTTGTATAGGGTTCCTGTTGATAGTAAGTAGGATCCCTATATGGTCACTAAATGGTACCTGGACTGGTTTCATGTAGTAATTGAACGGTAGCTGACGATTCGCCATACAGATGTTTGGTTTTGTGGCTTTTTCTGCTCTGACCAGCAATAGGTTTCTGTCCAGCAATAGGTCCAGGCTTCTTCTTATACCGTTGAAGGTCTTGTAGCCGGATTCTCGGCATCTGGCGTTCAGATCCCCCCTTAATATAGTGGGGGCTCTTCTGCCAAACAGGCCAGTGAGTGTGTGAATTGGTAACACGTCTCTCCTTGGCGGTTGATATCCGGTAGCAATGACTAACTTTCCTATGTCGAGTTCGATCTCAATCGCGAGGTAGGATTCTTCTAAATTTCTTATTTGCTTGTATTTAATCCCTTTCTTTATTGCAATAGTGGCACCGTCGAACCGCTCCTGCGAATAATTCGTGATCAACACATCGTAGTTCCAGATTTTCATTTCTGCACTACGCGTGTCGATCCCGTGTCCCGAAATTAAGATGATGTCTGCATCAATTTCTCTGAATACATTTACGTAAAGAGTTCTTTTCGTCGTCCAGCCGTTGGTAGTAATTTCTAGTATCATCAGTGCGTTCCATAACATGGTGAATTGTTTTTACCTATGCTTCTTCTTATTCTTCTTTTGCTTTTTGGGCTGGCGGGGCGGTTTTACTGTGCCCAGGGTTTTCCTTCTTCGGGGGAGGGGAATTGGGGTTTTGGAACTGCTCTTCGTAGCTCGTATACGGGTGCAGGGGCCTTCATCGTTGTCTGAAGAGGAGGATCCCTCCAGATTTTCAGCTTTTTCTTCTTCTTCGTCCTCTTTCGGATTCCTCCGATGAAGGAGCTTCGATGATCTCCTCCAGTCCAGATTTAACAGTGTTGTTCCTTATGACTGATTCCTTGAATACCTTGGAGCATTCAGAGTCTGCAGGCATGATCGCTGAAGGGAGATCGTTTGCCTTTAAGAGTACATTGAGGACCTGGTTGTAACAGCCAGGCTTCACTGCATTAGCCACATTTGCGTGAGTAATGCAGATCAGAATCTTTGCACTCAGATCGCCTGTGATGTTCATCTGTGCAGGTGTAGTCTTTACTTCCCCATTCTTCTTGGCGGCGCTCGCGTAGGTCACCTCCTTAGCTTTCTTCTCTTCTTCTTCCTTCCTTTTGATATATCGGCGCTTTGGGCAGTTCCAGGCAATGGTCCTGTGTTCCCCTTTACAGTTGAGGCATTTCTTCTAAGTGCTCTCGTACTTATCGAATCGATGTCCTTCTGTGGCACATTCACTGCACCGCAGTTTGTTCTTGTCCGGGCAGGTCGTGGTTGTGTGATCTTCTAGTTTATAGCATACAGAGCACATCTGTATGCTATTAAACCTCTCTTGCTGTGTGTTTTCTCCTGGGATCCTCATATTAAAGACCAAGATCCCGTCCGTCGTCGCTTTCCTGGCCATGTCGGTGGTATAGAACGATATTTTGAGCACGTGGGTGTGTTCGGGGAATTTGATTATATCCCGGACTTTTGCCCACGGGTTGCTCCTCATAATCTCTTCTTTCAGATCTTCGGTTGAGTTTTCACCGACCCAACTCTCTCCACTTTGCGGCAAATGACACTGCGGTTGCTGCCACTTGTGAGGGGGGTTTTTTGCTTCGAGTCCGATGCGTCTTAATGTGGTTGTGGTAGCTCCTTCTTCAGACAGGAGCCGGTCCACATCTTTGATCTCTGCACAGATGGTAATAAAACCTGATGAAACTTCAATCAATTTCACCAGGGCCACCTTGTGTTCGAGGTAGAGGGTTTCACACAGATTCCTCTTTTCCAGAGCTTTTTCTCCTTGTATGGTCCTGATGGGGACCCTCTTAGTGAGGGTCTCCATGGTCTACTTCGTTCCCTACTACATATGTCCTCTTCTTTTTTTCTTGTCCTCTGTAACTAATGTATAATTATTGTTGTATTTTGCGAGTGAAAAAGAATGTGAGTAGGTGGTAAAGGCGGTAGTGGTTTGTGAAAGTTCAAAAACGTCAGTGAGAGCGCTCTCCTCCATTTTCCAGTTGGTTCCCCGTTCGGTTGCTGCCAGAATGATGGGTAATGGATGGATGGGATGGATCTCGAATGGGAACCTCAAGAGGGGTGAATTATGGTGGACTTGATGCAGTAGCGGTCGAATCTACGGCCGCTAAAGTTTTTCCACCCCCTCTCGGGTACTTACGCCATAAGTGCATCCAACTACATAGAGACGGGTGTTACTTCCCTCCATGATGCTGGCCTGGTCCCCTGGGCGATGAGGATCTCTCTTCCGTCCGGGACTCGCATTATGCTCCAGTTTCGAGATAATTTCTGACTTATGCTTCCGCTGTAGGCTAGTCCTCAAATCAGTTTTCACATAAGCCCTTAATTATGTCAGTCCAAATAGCCGGCATAGTTAAGACGAAATTAATGAATGGCAGACATGCGAGCAGGTTCCCACGCAAGGCGATGGACGGTAGCAGTGAGGTGCTTAAGCCCTCACTCAATTATGAATCCTCGGTGAAATAAATAATATTATCTGCTTCTAAAGAGTGAAGCATAATTCACCAAAAGACTTCCAGAATAGGCTCTTTTCTATGTAGGCGGTGCTAAAGTCCGTTACTAAGCAAGTAAAAATACTTAATCTGTAGGTAGTCAGCATTGCGTATGAGTCGAATATTCGGCCGTCTTTGGCGTTAATTTTGAAATCAGTGTTCTTTTAAGTGTGTTTAACTAGGGTTGCCAATGTTTGAAATAAGGGTTTCTTTTCCCATGAAAAGAAGACAAGCTGGATTTATTCACTTTGACCCCATCAAGGTGCAGTATATTAACAATATATACTTCCGCGCCAAAACAAACCCATATATGACGACTAGAATGCATAAAAGCGCCATTAGTACTGTTTTTAATACTAAAAACACGGCATAGGTCTTTTGAAGTTTCACCAATATAAATTATAGTCAATTTTATACAAGTTAAGATTATTACAATAAAGGACGTAGAAAGAGAAATTCCTTTCTCTACTTGATAACAACAACGTTTCGGGTGTTAATTTCATTCATCTTCTGGTATTGAAAATATAAAAATTTATGATTAAACAAACATTTAAAGTTAAAATTCTAACATTCAAATTATGCAATTAATGGAGGATTTGACTGTAAATAGAGGGAGTAATGCAGAACTTATAGGTTATTACTGCCAAAGTTTCTACATCAGAGGGTTTTTTACGTTCGTATTTCTTAGAGCGCAAGCTGTAGCCCGCTAGAGCCGTGCCAGTCTACAGGGATGGCTCCAAAACCGAAGAGGGGTCGGTTTTCATGATATCTACCTCTTTTTTGAAGTATGACGTGCTCTTTCTAGTACTACCTGTCTTCCCTGCCGAACTGGTTGCAATACTCCAGGGAGTACGAAATATTATGCGCCGTTTCCGGATGAAGACCAAGTTGTAATTTATTGCAACTCACAGAGCGCAGTGAGTTCCATCGTAGCATTAGAATGTCCGCATTCATTGATCGCAGTGTCCGTGACACTAAGGCTATTGCAAGCTGAATTTCGAGACTGTTTTGTGTTAGTTTCTTGCACATGTAGAAGATGCGGAAAATAAGCGCGCCGATGAGGGTGTAAAACCTTTTGTAAGGACGGGGCAACCGGACCAGTGTTTTGCTCTCATCTGACTACATAGTAGGAATTAAGTTAACTCTTCGGTTTGCAGGACAAAGCAGAAGGAAGACGGCCGTCGGTAACTCAAAGTTGCTTGCTATTGCATCCGGTCTTTTCTAGTGGACTTATTTCCCAATGCATCGAGGGCTTCAGGTCGTCTTCTTTGGCCTCCGAATCGGGTACACTCGAGGGAAGCAGCGCTATTTTATGACGTGCTATCCAGGACCTTATGTAACGACTGTTTGTTCCCACAGACTGTCGGGCACATTCATATTTGAATGTTTCAATCTGGGGAAGATTCGTGCGCTTTACCAGTACACGTACCGGGACGAGTAAGGTCACTCTAGTTTACCATTTGCATTGGAGACGGTCTCATACCCTATTGTTGCATTACAAAATCTTTGTACTAGGCAGGGTTCCGCCATATTATGTAGTTATTTAGGTATTTGTTGCATTTTTGCTCACCTAAGGCAGCAAATCACTCTCCAGCGACTGAGCGTCTTTTTTTTGCATATATTTGTTGGGTTATTTTACTATTTTTTTTGTTTGAACAAAACAATTTATATCTAGGCATAATTAATTTTCGGCGACTATTCCATTGTTGGAAAGCGCTAAGGAAAACTCTTAAAAAGAAGCTATCATATGCCATCTCAGACCAGCACATGATCCTAAATGGGACTCGCCTGGAAGTGGCCGTGGTCTCGCATAGAAATGCCGTGGTCTAGTATTCGACCGACGCCTAACCTTGTTGATAGTATATATGCATCCTTAGGGCCTATTGTACCAACGTCATGGTCATGTTATGCTATGTGTTTTTCAGAACGGCTGGTCCTGATAGCGCTACACTAATTATGTTTAACCCTCTCATTTGTTCGCGCAAAGTTTGGCTTCGGATGCGAGATATATTCCGCACTATGCAAGCAGCTACAGCAATGATCGTAAATGAAACTAAAAAAAATAACATACTTATGAAACGAAACCTTAGGTAACCTTTTCGTAAAAATATGAATATAAGAACAATTCAATTAAGTGAAAATATAAATTACCAACGGAAAGCTTCAATTTAATACAATTATTCAATAGGAAGGTGAGATCTAATAACTAAAGGCACTTTCTACGGATACAAACTTCTTAACAAAAAATGTCACAATGACGTCTTATCAGGAATGATAAGACGAATAAAGAAACCTTTTAGCGAATTGTATTAATTCAAGAAAAATAACAAAAATACTTAGAAAAGGGAATAAGGAAGAGCAATAGTGACAAATAAAACTTCTGTTTGGAAATTTGTAAACAAATTCCCGACAATTGGAATATTTATTTGAAGTAGTAAGTTAGATATCAATTATTAATAATGAAAGATTAATAAAAAAAAGGCATGAGGCAACTCGGAGCAAAAGAGAAGAATAAGCAATAATTGGCTTAATGTTATTTAAACAATTCAATAGAGCAGTTATAAATAATCTTAGAGGATTAATATATATAATGTAATCTAATATATTATTGAGAACTTAATGGATTTAATTAATTCTATAATGAGATATAAAGATTTTTAATATATTAACTTTCTAGTGGGTATAAGTAGAAAGATTTATTTAATAGAGTTATGACAATGGCTTATATTCGAATTGCTTTTTAATATAAACATAATAGAAATTAATAAATCTTGGGCGATTTAATAAAGGTTATTTTCGGCAAGAAAAGGAATAATTTGACTAGGATGCACAAGGTAAGAGTGAGATTATGAAGATGGCAAAATAGCAATGGCGATTTGTTGGTTTTTAAACTCAGGTGGTAAGGATGAATAATGGTAGTAATATTTGTAATTTCTGCAGTAATGGGGTACTATTCAGTAATTGATGGTACTAATATAGTATGTATAAACAGTTAAAGTGCTCTGGGCAAGAATAATGAATTCACATAATGTACTTAAAAATACAAACGTAATTTTGGGCACTTTTGCACTATGGAAAAACACTTTGATAGTGAAATCGTGATGCTAAAATAACAATGCGTTTTTCAAAAGAACGCTAGCGAGGAAGATGATGCCAGATTAAAGGTGATGAAACAATATTCTATACAATTTTTAATATGGCTTTTTATCATCAAGATGTCAAACGGACGCTCGACAACGCTTGCCAGAGGGAGTTATAATACCTTGAGGCTGACCACCAGATTGTGGACGCGAAATATTGGCTGTACTATTTTTTAAAGAGACGAGGCACTCGCACGCGCAAAGGTGATATGACGAAGGTGATCTGCTTGGCTTATCCTCCGGAAGTAGTATTTGGCGAAGCAGAACGTCTTGAGGCTAATAATCCTCGTGACTGCCTACCACTATCGACGAAGGTTCATGCAAAAGAAGAGGAGACAGCAGCATCTGGAAAGTGGGAGTTAGGGGCAGTAGAGGTGAAAGTAGAAATTATGAAAAAACCTAATCGGCTACATCTGGACCATTTGCATTTATAGTGGAAAGAGAATATAAAGAATGTTCTGGGTGAACAGCGCAGATAAATGTCGGCTTCAGGGGGTCCATATAGACGATATATTGTATGGTGCCCCGCTTTGGGACAAATAATTTTAGCCTTCAGGAATTGATGAGGACTGGTCTGTCATATACCAACTGTTACGATAAGCGTGCTGAATCTCAACAGACAAAGAATATTGGAATAAGTTGTCATTTCTTTCGGCACAAACGCAACACGATTAACATGAACCGCGGGCCTTTTGGATGGATATCAGTTATCTCTGGCATTAAATTATGGACATAGGAAACACAAGATCTACAAAAGAAGGTAGGAGTCGGTTAGAAGGAGAGAAGAATTTACGCGGAGCAAGAGAAGTCTTTCCTTTTGGATGAACAGATCCGCAGCATGATAAGAAGCACCAAACCAGGATCCGTGAAGCGTAGGCCAAACTTGGTCTGCCGGTGCAGACGTTCAATATCACCGTTACTTTGTGCGTTGTAGTTTGTGGCACGCAAGCGAAATGAGACCATAACCGACATAAGCGCTTGGCACTGATATCTTTAGAATTGATTTCCGTAATCGGTCATGATTATTGAAAGAACACCAAAACGTAAAATCAAAACCGCAATGAAGGCTCGATAACATTGGAAATTCTAATATCTGAAATAGTCAGAGCCACTTCTCAACGAGTAAAACATCTTTTTTGGTCAGAAGATAGTTACACCCTTGAAAATTAGGTAGAGGACCAACCACATCGAGATAAATAGCGTAAAAATGCCATGAGGTGAGAGTAAAAGTGCCAAAGGGATCTTTCTGTGGCGTTGGGCCTTGGTACGCTGGCAAGACAAACACAAGCGGGGCAATTTAGTCACGTTGTCTTCATACCTGGGCATACAAAGCGATGTGCAATGAGCTTTCGAGTAGTTTGGGCATCAAGATCAGAAAGACCGTGAATTTGGTCGAAGACTTGATGGCGGTATGAAAGAGGAGCGAGAGTACGAAAACAGTCAAGTAAAGAAAAATCGACAATAATGCGCCAGGCTGGACTGTGTCGAAGCTTGATTTCTCGTATGTCAAGTTGAGGAGAGTCATGTAAAGATTGATTCAGTATGTCTTGGTCTTGAGCTAGCGCTAGTGCCACAATATCATTTTGGAAAGGATGAGAGAGTTGCGTGCCCAAAATCGCATAACTGCAAAGCAACGCGTCCGGTACGGCGTTTGAAGAACCAGGAACATAGCTAATATCAGTCGTGAGTTGCAGAATGAAATCCAAATGACGAGAATTCATATTCAGGATGCACTGAAGAAATAAATCGTGCAGTGAGTGCACTAACCAATGTTATACGATGAGTGAGAATAGTAAAATCACGCTCTTTCAAATCCTAGCTGAAGGGGCAGATAGTGAGGTAAACGCCGAGCAGTTCGCGAAAGAACGCACTATACCTATTTTGAAAATCAGAAAGAGAGCGAGAGAAAAAAACGAGGGGCGACATTATAGTGGCATGGGCACTGTCACCAAAGGAAGGATGAGCCAAGTAAAAAGCAGAGACATTAGCCTCTTTAATGCAAGAAAATGATTCGCACGCCTCTGAGAACCAAAGTAGAAAAGAGTTCTCTTTAGTCGTAGACACCCGAGTGTGAGTGGTTTAATGATATGTGCAACTCAGAGGGAAAGAAAGGAATAGGGAATAATTGAATTCAATACATAATTTATAAATAATCTTGGAAGATATATTTAATTATAGAATGAAATAAATATGATTTTAATGAACGAACTTTCGAGTGGGTTTAATTACAAATATTTATTTAAGACAGTTAAGACAATGGCTAATATTTGGATTGCTTTGTAATAGATATAAATTAATTGGGATAAAACTTGTGCAATTTAATATCTGTCACTTTAGGCAAGGGGAGCAATAATTTGAATAGGGGTGAAATAGGTAATACTCGTAGGAAGATTATAAACATTCCAAAATTGCAATGGCATTTGGTGGTAAATGAACTTATGTAGGTATTTATGCAGTATTAGGGTACTATTTATTAATATATGGTACTAATAAAGTATGTACAAAACAATAAATTAGCTAAATGACAATTCTTTTAAATTACAAGGATTTCATAAATGGAAAATAAATGAGAATGCTATAGTCATTAATATGAAAATATAAAAATAATGACAATAATAATTATCTGAGATCAATGTAACAATCTGATAATTCGATATATCTATTGAATTCAACGCCTCTAAAAACTCTCTTCTTTGTTTCGTTGCTTGTCTACCAAGCACTTTCGCCTCATTCCAATTCATCTCATGTCCATCTCTCGTTCAATGTTGCGTAATCGCGCACCGGAAAGCGCATCTCTTAACAGCCCGCTGGTCTTCTTCGATTCTTGTTTTACTTAGGCACAAATTACAAGGGCTAAGTAAAAAGTCTTCAGATACTCTTCTACATTTGTAGGAATTTTTTTATTCCCACTACACAAAAGACCGCCCTCTTGCCCTGATTTCAGAAACCAATGCACTTTAGGGCATTTACACTTAATATCTTTAACCTTATATTTAGACGCCACACACTATGTACACTCTTCATCAGCGTCACTCGGGCTCATCACAGATTTCGCATAAGACACATGTATAATAGAAGGTAAGAGACGTAATGCACACCGTAGACTTATATGTGCTCTGATAATTTAACAATAAGACACAAATATAGTATTAATATAAAAATTACTCGCTTCATTTGTACATGAACTCCAGTTGTCTTGGTTTGATGGCGTTTTACGCTTTTCCACAATATTTATAGCCCCAAATGGCTTATTTTTTATATCTTGCACTTGGTATTTCTCCATTTCTAAGTTAAGGGTAAAAATAAAGCAACCCTGAAAATCACAACTGATCTTTACACACAGACGCACATAATGACAGTAATCATAATAAAAACAGCGGCGTAATGACAAACATTAGCCAGAGCCTGATCTGACTGTCGCCTGTACTGTACTCTTGACAAGAGATGCCAGTTAGTCTTTTGCCTACCAGGCTCGTTCGTATTAGCCCGAGTTGCTGGATAATTTTTCGTTCCTTTAAGAATATTGTAGAACGGAAACCTTTCATAGCTTGTAATCTAAATCCTAATCTCTATAGAAATCTCTTGATTTAAAAAAACATTAAATTTTAATTAATTTTAATTTTTACGATTATAGATAACAACTCGGGCTGTAACTTCTGAGCCGGAGTCAAGCGCGTGTGAACGATGTCGAGAGAACATATGCTACGAATGATATATTTTGACACAGGGCACCTCTAAGAAGACCGCCAGATGCTGAACGAAAATATATGAACTGCGATCAGGCTCAATAAAAGGAGCCCGAGTTATTGGGTGCAATTACTTACTTCAAGTCAGTGTTGGCAGAAATTAAATCAGCTTGCAAATACACGTTCACTTTACTAAATTTATACTTGGGCTAAACCCGAACAGCCCGAGTGCCGGAGTCGCCACTCTCACCATTCAATGCTAAATTGTTTTAACCTTATATTTACACTTGGACCATTCACCAAATTGATATTGCTCCCCACACAATTAAACAACAACGGTATAGTCACCACTCAAAGTGTTTAGATTTGGATCGCAACTACTTAACCTACAAAAGTAGAATTAATTGATCCAATTTAATATATCAAGTAAAGGATAAACCCCTAATTCTAGAGTGTAGACAACCGAATGATACCAAAAATAATAATGGAGTGGAAGGCCCTCCGAAACTTCTTTTCCCATCGTAAGGGGAAATGGGAAAAGAAAAGTAACGGTTGGTTCGTCTTGGCAGAATCTTTAGGTAATTAAAATGTCACATAAATTTGCGACACCATTTGCGCGAAGCTTAACGTCGCTTCAGTGTGTTGCGGCTCTGTCATATAAGGTCCACACTGTGTTTTTCTTATCATCAACTGGATTTAAGAAGTTAAAATCTAGGATTCGGTCGGTGTTGGTCTTTTGCCTACAAACTGTGGTTTAAAATGATCTCTCCAATGCTTTTTAAGGCCAAAACATTGAGTAATAGATTTCTGGAACGATGATATTGATATGGTGTGTGTACGTCCTCAAGTTTTCTCCGTTTGGAGTAGCGCAAATTTATCGTCTACAAATCGGACCCATATTCTTGAGGGATGCGTGTCTAGATAAAAGGGAGATCCATTGAAACATCACCGGCTCTGAGACGAGGGCGGATACCGAGGAGGGCATCGGAGTTCCTTTCTTATGGGGATAAGTTAAGGAAAGAAAGTAAGTACCCTAGGAGACCTTACGGTCCATTCAAAGAGGGTTACGGTCCATTAAGCTGAGGCAGAAGTCGAGGAAGTGGAGGTATTTCTATTTCTATGAATCGGCTGTTTTCAACGAACTGTCGGTTGTCATAGGGCCCTTGTTTCAAGGTTCATGTGCGTGATGTAGAAGGATGGATTAAATAAGGATGTTGCGTCGAAGGATATAAGGATTTCGTCTCCCCGAATTTTCATCTCCTTGATTCTCTTGATGAAGTTCGTCACATTGTTCTGCTTCTATCCTATTCACATTCTTCTGTCCATTTTGCCTCCTTCGCTTCTTCCTATTCTAATTATCTTGTCCTTGGTGCCGACTTCACTTCTTCGTATTCACATTATCTTGTCCTTGTTGCCTTCTTCACTTCTTCCTATTCACATTATATTGTCCTTGTTGCCTTCTTCACTTCTTCATATACACCTTCTTTTGTCCTTGCTGCCTTCTTCACTTATTCCTATTCATATTATCTTATCCTTGTTGCCTGCTTTTCTTCTTCATATTCATATTCTCTTGCCCTTCCTCCCTTCTTCACTTCTTCCTATTCACATTCTCATGTCCTTTCTCCATTCTTCACTTCTTCCTATTCACATTCTCCTGTCCTTTCTCCATCTTCACTTCTTCTTATTCCTATTCTCTTGTCCTTCCTCCTTTCTTCATATTCACATTCTACTGACTTTGTTCCTTTTAGCATTTCTTCCTATTCATATTCTCTTTTCCTTTCTCTTTTCTTCACTTCTTTCCATTCATTTACGCTCAATTCTCTTTTCTTCCCTTCTTTCCATTCATTTACGCTCAATTCTCTTTTCTTCCCTTCCTTCCATTCATTGACGCTCAATTCTCTTTTCTTCCCTTCTTTCCATTCATTTACGCTCAATTCTCTTTTCTTCACTTCTTTCCATTCATTGACGCTCAATTCTCTTTTCTTCCCTTCTTTCCATTCATTTACGCTCAATTCTCTTTTCTTCACTTCTTTCCATTCATTTACGCTCAATTCTCTTTTCTTCACTTCTTTCCATTCATTTACGCTCAATCTCACTTAAGACCAGCAATTACTTCTTAATTGATCACAAGAGATTGGCTTTAAACTCACTCCTCGAAACAAGTTAAGAAGCCAAACTTCTTTTGCAATTATTTCGTTTGAAGACGCCTTCAACTGTGTCAATTAATCGTCTTTGTTCTCGGAGTTGCTTAATCTATCTCCAACGAAATTACTCTTTGTTGCTTTTTATTGTGGGAGAGAAATGACCGCCAACTGACCTCCTATCAGCCCTTATTTAGGATTGAGAGGTAGGGGAAGTGCATGGGGTGACGAGAGGAGATTAAACAGGTATTTATATCTGAGGGAGATGAGTTTCAGGGTGGAAAAAAGAGATTATTTAGGAAGAACTCTATGCCTTAGGGGAGGATGAAATTAAAGTGATGCGAAGTCGGGTAGGAAGAGACTAAAAGGAAGAAGCGGTGACGAGGGATTGGTTTCATGGGTTACTCAACAACCAGTTAGGACACGGTGAGTGTGGTACGGGAGATTGGAGGGCATAAGGAATCTTTGGGCATGGCCCAGGCGTGTCAGGCCAGCCACACGACTCAATGGAGGGATCGGTATAAGAATGAGGACCGGTAAATGAGGTCGGGTTTAGAGGGTTAGAGTTTGGTGATAGGCGGAATTTGCCAGGCAGGTAGGCATTTTGCATTAACGATCTTTACATGTAGAAGGAGTTACGTATAAGGAAGACTGGGCAGCTTGCTTATTTCCCCTTCCCTTCCCTAAGGTGGAAAAAAAAGCCCAGTAGAAGATGATAATTAGCTGAGATCGAAAGCTAATGCAAGAACGATCGGATCTCGCAGATCAATGTCCGTGTGCAGCACGAATTCGGTGGAAGGCCGGTGGCAGTCTTCTTCAGGGGCGTCCAGCATGGCTTGCAGATCTGGTGTGTACGATAAGCACACCGACACAAGATGGGATTTGGAGAAGGGGGGGGAGTCATCGGTAAAACAGTCCGTGCCCTGATAGTTGGTAAGCACATTGGTAAGGATCTCTGGTAGGAGAATCCAACGACAAGAAATAGAGGGATATTCATAAACACCTATTCTCTAATGATAACGTTTTAGGCTTCATGGCCATCTTCAGGTCAGTCAAAATGAATGAAATGTTAATAAATATTCCAGATTAAAATATCAAGATATTAACATTAATGCATTTTTTAATGGACGCTAATAGATTGTCTTATTTATTAATTCTTTAAATATTAAATTTGTCAAGAGAAATATCTTTAATTTACGGCACATGAGGCAAAATTTACACTATTAGTAAAAGGAATCTAATTGGAAGACAGCAAACTTACGAAAATAAACTACGGGAGAAACACAACTAAATAAAATACAGAACAAAGGCATAAAGAAAACGTGGCTAAAGGGAGGGAGGGGGGTTATATTACGAGGATGGGAATAGCTGTTGAGTAATTGTTGAGGAAGGGCTTTAACATTTTAATATATGTATATTGATTCGGAGGGAAATCTCATTGTTGGAATGGGCTAAGAGTTTAAAATTATCGACAATAACATCGATTTTACAGGTGAATAATAATATTATGATGGTAGTTCTTTACGGTTCAGCGGTTTGCCAGGTTCAATTGCTGGTCGATATATATATATATATATATATATATATATATATATATATATATATATATATATATATATAATACTTGTAATTGATTTGTTCCTTGGGAATCTGATACATAGTGGGAATATGAAGACCCAGGAGATTACACTCTATCGACTAATGAGAAGGGGAAGGAATATTAACGATAATAGTTAAATAGTTAGAAACATGCATTATATAATGGATAATAAAGTGGGGGAAGGCAAGGTAAATCAATAAAATAGACAATAATTGAGATGAAAGTAAAAACACAAATAACAATATATAGGATTAATTGATATTATCCAGTGTAATTTTGAAAATAATAGAAAGAAGTGAAGTTTTAACATAAACTGAGTTGAGTATCAAAAATTAAAGGTAACTGGAGTAAACAATAAAATAACCTATTATATTAAATTATAAACATAAAAACAAAAACAAACGAAAACAAATGTGAACGAATTAAACAGAGAAACTAACCTTTATTGTACGAGTTGTGAAATCAACCAACTAAAGATAGAAAAACTACTAATGAGATTTGTTTGGTTGGTCGGTTGGCTAGTTAATGTATTGAAGTGTTGGTTGGTTATATAGTAAATAGTTTAATTGAGGAGGAGTAATTATTTAGGTTTAGATTTATTTTATTGATGTACAGTGACTGTAAGATTTTCAAATCGAGAGAAGATGGTAAATGGATCAGAATTAAGAGGATGATGCTGATACTCAGACTGTTGCCTGATGGAAGAGGCTTCAGGTTTAGAAATGGGAATACCAGTCCTATGAGACAAACCTAAGTGCTTTGCGATCCTGTATTTGAGTTGTAAGCTAGTTTGACCTACATAACTACTGTAGCAGGTCGTACTTGTATAATTGTAAACTATACAGGATCGCAAGCCCAAAGGAATTGGCTCCTTATGGATTGTCGTAGAATAGGCTCTCGACGATATACCATATATAACTATTCGTTGAGGGAATTATTCTAATATTTCGAGTGCGTGGTAATTTGATTGACTGAGGTTTGTCCAAAGGGGGACGGGGCCTGGAGAGGCTTATTTATCTTCAATATGCTTAAGAAGTGGAACGGAGCACAAGGATAATAATATGGCTATCATTAATAAAATAGAGTTTTATTAATTAAACTATCAACAACACTCCCCAAAAAATGTTTACATAAACGAAGAATGAAAAGGGTCGTGGGAATATCTGACTAATCTGAGGATTAAGATTTGGAGAGATTTAAAAAGGTAAACAAATAAAAATTGAAGGGGGGGGGGGGGAATGGTTCGCTAAACCATTTAAAACACAGGGTAGCGTTGACAAAAGGTTAGATGATTAAAGGTAATGTTCAGCTTACGTAATTACAAAGTTGTTGTGCAGAGGAAGACGATGCGAAGGAATCTTCGGTCCACTGGTGATTTCCAGCAGAAGGGTTCTTCGGGGGGTTGTCCTTAGCGAAGGGAAAGGACTGTCTTCCAAGAGTAAGAGCGAAGTGGGGCTCGGAAGTACGAGCGATATTTGTGACAGCAAATCGGGGATGTTCTAGATGAACAATGGAGGTTATTGTTGAAACCAATCGTTCTCTTGAAGAAAGTTAAAAAGGGGGGAATTAAATTATCCTGACGTGATGTCTTGGGAACAAGAAACGTTTCTTGACGAACAGGCTTGAAGAACAATGGCTGTTCTAACGTTGTTCTCATTTTGAACAACACGGGGGGGGGGGAGAACCGTATCTTGTCAACGGGCTCAAAGAACAATGGCTGTTCTAACGTTTTTCTCTTTCTGAACAACAGGGGGGGGGGGCTTGTTGACTTGGCGTCTGGAAGGCACGAACCTTGGCACTCAAGGATTATTGTCCTTTTCTGGACAATAAGGGATTTCTCGAGGTAGAGAGTTCCTATGTGCACAAGGGAGATCGGATCGGCGTGATGCCTCGTGAAGATAATCGGGATCTGATCTGCTTTAATCGGGAAAAGCTATGTATAAGTACACGGAGCCGTCTCTATGGCGTAGAGGATAATTGAGTGGGGGACTTCAGGGGAATACCCCGGTCACGCCTAGGAAAATACCTTATCTGCCCATAAGCCTAATTCAATCTGGCGAGATCGACGTATGGAGGCGTTACGGGGGAATGGACCTCCTTGATTAAATATTGGCTAAGGTGGGCGATAACGCGCTCTGCTTCCTCTCGCAGATGCACGTGAGTAGCATGTGTTTCTAAACATGTGATAGCGGCTGAATTTAAGTGGCCTCAGACCGTTCTATCACATGAATAAAAAACGAATTCAACGATACAGGGTGTGAAAGTATAAATTTGAACGCACCTGTTGTCTTAATTTTCTCAGGCCTAGAATGGCGTCAGCTATGTTTGTTTTCATTTAAGACCACCGTCCCCAACTCTGATAGCGTTGACGGCCGTCTGGACGCTGGTGTTTCCCTCGTCTCCCCCTCCCCTGTGGGGTCGAAAGAATTCTCTCACTACCCCCTGGTCGTTTCGTCAAAACGGTGCTTATCAAAGCCCCTTGTTTGCATTGTCTGACGCCATGCTATCTCTTAGGACTTCGCTCGTATCGCGTCCCCTTCCCCTTGCTTCCAGACGAACTTCCCTATTTAAGACGAAGTGCATAGTTCTCCTCAGAAAGTGCGAGTTAGGAGGTCTTGTCGGATAGACCAAGTGCATCAGTATCCCAATCGAACAGAACTTTGTCATCGTGATCTCTTGAGCAGATCCTCTCCGTAATCCGCTCTGTTCAGAGGAAGATTACTACTACTTTATTACGTCCCGGAAGACTGTCCTGGACTCGCCTATTCTCATCCGTATTTGTAGAGATTCTACGCCGTTCCGTTGACGAGTCCCTACTGTGGTCTCCCCTTCACCCCCAACCCCCACACGGAAGTCAGAGTAATCGCAAACTCGTAGGAGTTCCCTGAACGCCCATACCCCGAGTTCGTTCTACGAAGACCTGGCCACTGGTCTTCCGTTCCCATCAATCATCCGAGGTAATCCAGAATCCTACCCTCGTAAGTCACTTCATTCTCTCAAGTACTAAGAAGACCCCACAATTGCATAACGAAATGATTTAGTAATCTTACTCCTCTTAGTTAAACGATCGAATTAATAAATAATTCCTGGTCCCAGCTTCCATTAATTCATGCCCGCTATAATATTCATTGTCACGCTAACCTTCGTGCTAATTTCCATTATTATTCTTGTCTCGATATTTAATCATTTATCTTGTATTAAAGCTTATTTTTGTAGGGGTGTTTCCTTAAATAATTCATTAGTTGAATCTATCAGACGAGTTCCTCTTTTGAATAACCAACCGATAATTAAGTCGCACTCTTACTTTGAGAGGCTATTGCCTTTCCTTCGCTGCATACTTGCCAAGTACATACGCAAGTATGTACTTGGGTACATACTTGCATACGTATGTACCCATATTAGACAATGGGACATACTGTGAGGTTCCTCGACACAGGGTTAGAATTGATCTAAGTGAATTGGTATTAAGGCAAATGATTGTTGAAGGTAGAGAGAAGGAGTTTGTTAAATTCGGATGTCAAATGCTCGAGATGTTGTAGTCTAAAGGAAAACCTTCTGTTTAGAAAGAGTAGTGAGTAAGGGTCGAGAATAATATATTTTGGAGAGAAATTTAGATAAGAAATAGTCAAAAATGAAATCGGGGTAATAATTAAAATTGAAGAAATCCCTTAAATAAGTCATTCCTTCATGAAAAGATAACCAGTTAGAGCATAAATGGTATGCTCTGAAAATTTGGCTTTTAATACTAGATAATTTAAACTGAATGGGAGAGCTACTGAAAAATATGCACCTAATCTAGTAGTGGTAGGTTTTTAAGTTTTCTGTAAATAGCCCAATTCCTTTGGGCTTGTGGTTCTGTATAGTTTAAAATTATACATGTACGACCTGCCATAGTCGTTATGTAGGCCAAACTAGCTTACAACTCAAATACAGGATCGAAAAGCACTTAGATTTGTCTCATAGGACTGGTATTCCCATCTCTAAACCTGAAGCCTCTTCCATCAGGCAACAGTCTGAGTATCAGCATCATCCTCTTAATTCTGATCCATTTACCATCTTATCTTCAGCCTTAACTTCTCTCGATTTAAAAATCTTACAGTCACTGTACATCAATAAAATAAATCTAAACCTAAATAATTACTCCTCTTCAATTTAACTATTCACTATATAACCAACCAACACTTCAATACATTAACTAGCCAACCGACCAACCAAACAAATCTCATTTGTAGTTTTTTCTATCTTTAGTTGGTTGATTTCACAACTCGTACAATAAAGGTTAGTTTCTCTGTTTAATTCGTTCACATTTGTTTTTATTTGTTTTTGTTTTTATGTTTATAATTTAATATAATAGGTTATTTTATTGTTTACTCCAGTTACCTTTAATTTTTGATACTCAACTGAGTTTATGTTAAAACTTCACTTCTTTCTGTTATTTTCAAAATTACAACGGATAGTATCAATTAATCCTATATATTGTTATTTGTGTTTTTACTTTTATCTCAATTATTGTCTATTTTATTGATTTACCTTGCCTTTCCCCACTTTATTATCCATTATATAATGCATGTTTCTAACTATATAATTATTATCGTTGATATTTCTTCCCCTTCTCAGTCAATACAATCGCTCAAGATGGTCCTAGCGAAGGTCCGAAACGTCCGGCCAAAAAATGATTAGTGTAATCTTCTGGGTCTTCATATTCCTTATATATATATATATATATATATATATATATATATATATATATATATATATATATATATATATATATATATATATATATATATCCAACTTCACTTCAGGAAAGAGAAAACGGAATAATTTTTCTTCCGAAATATTTATTTCTTACTTCGAAAAAATCCGAGCTGGGGCAGGATTCGAACCGTGCTCGCTGCCTCAATGTGCACGGTTCGAATCTCACCCTAGCTCGGAATTTTTCGAAGTAAGAAATAACTATTTCCGAAGAAAAATGATTCCGTTTTCTCTTTCCTGCAGTGAAGTTGGATATATATATATATATATATATATATATATATATATATATATATATATATGTGTGTGTGTGTGTGTGTGTGTGTGTGTTGAAAGTAAATTAAGCACAACTAAGATTGAAAGTATTTGTTCCCAGCTTTCAGTCCTAGCTTAGGTCCTTCCTCGTAGATGATCGCGCTGTGAAGTTTGAAGTGAGAATGGAGCCTGAATCAATCATTCAATTTTTGAATAGAAAGAACCGAAAAGGAACCACTGCGGAAGACCACAAGAGATCGAGTAGTCGAATAGGAAAACATTCGGTTAAAACTTTAGAGATGATATTAAGAGTTGAAAGGTCAAGGGTTAGCCACCGATACGTGTTGTTATTTTATGTGTAAATTAGTGGTATTTGGTTCAATTGGAGCGGCGGGAGGCTGGAAATGGGTATCCAATGTGTATAGAAAGAACTCGTCCCAACCTCTGTATGGTCTTTGAGGTGAAGACGTTTCCAAGGAACTTACCTATTCGCTTTCCTCCTGTATCAGAGGCGAGAGAAAGGAAAAATGAATTCTGTGGATGACTGTGGCTTTCTGATGGATGTCTGTCAAGTCAAATGTGTATAGAAAGAACAGCGAGGGATTAGTGTAGAATACCACATACGAGCATGTTGTCGTAGAGGAAAGGGTTTGGAAAAAGAACTAAAGTGTAAATACGGAGACAGGTGATAAGGTTAATAGGTCGGTGGCTATACATCGATGCGAGGTGTTTTTTTGTGGTGTTAGTGCGACTGTGATGGCGGGAAGAAAGGGGGAGGCAAAGAAACGCGCATTCTTCAGAGACGTCGTTCGAGTTGTTGATATTTTATGTATGTGGGCTTGTGGTTACAGGTGAACATAGAGCGTGGGTCTATATAGCGCGGTGGTGTTGTTAAATATTACTTGTGAGTCTATATGTAGGTCATGTGTACTGGGTGGTCGGGTCTAGTGTGTGTAAATTGGCAACTGTAGTGGCAACTGTAGTGCACTACGGCGAACTGAGTATATTTTTAGCCGGGCTCCGCCTGATAATGTAGCTCCGCCATCAGAGGCTCTTCTCTCAAGAACAATGGAGTTGGTAAAGGTATAGTTGCGACTCATCGCGGAATAATAAAATAATTCGGAGAAAGTCACAAAGCTGGGATACATAATTAAAGAAAAAAACATAAGGTAAAAAAATACAAAATATTTACGGTTGGTTATACAATGAGAATAATATATTATTCAAGACTCTTGTAAGGGTTGGTAATTTTTCTGTGTTTGTTGATGTAGCGGTAGAGAATTCCTCGAAGTAAAGTTTCCTGACGACTGAAAGAAAAGGGTGGGAAGAATTCTGACATTATAAAGCTACCACCACAATCAGATACAATAGGGAAGGGCAAACCAGCCCCACCCTCTCGGTCCAAACCAGGGATGAATAGGCGAAAGCAGGCTTCACTGTCTTCAAACAAGGGGAAGAAAGGGTAGGACCCAACTCTACTCTTGTTCTGGTAGTCATTTGTGTATCCTGGCATGGCTCCAGCGTGAAATGATGCATGCTCAAATAATTCCAAACAGAATATTTGAGGGGTTGTAGAAGCTTTGGGGAGCAGACTCGTAGCAAAACATATTTAGATGTTCTATATGTATTTCAGGGTAGCATCTTAGCCAGAACCATTGAGTTATCGAACCGAGAGTTGTATCTAGATCTCAAAGGCATTCTTATTCTAAACGCGAAAGGCGTAGAACATGTCTGCAAGCTCAAATCACCATAGTCAACATCGTGGTCATTCCCATCCTTGGCTAGGTAATTTGCCTTGATAGGAAGGGGCATATGGACACGAAAATTGAGACGCATGATGTCTTTGGCCTTCTTCCAGGCCTTGCTAATGGCTAGCAAGTCCTTGACCGAAAGTGTCTTTTCATTCAAGATGTTCACGATTGCGTTTGAGAGTTTAGTTTTACAATTGGTTCCTTGAAGGAATTTGAAGCGTTTCAACTTAGAAAAGCCTCACTATAACCAAGATGTTGACATGGAAATGGCGATAGAAATCTTAGAAAAGGTGTAGAGGTTTAGGAAATAGGTGTAGGGAGACGCCTTCCGCCGTGCGACAGTCGCTGAATTTACTGACCAACCTTTTGCAATAGCAACCAATCTTTCGTATTCATTGATGATCTGGTCTGCAACTCTAGCCTCTAAGAAGGTACCATACATCGCTCTCAATTAGTGAAGTCATCTACGCCAATGTTTCCCAACCGATTTTGGCTTATGGCTCCCTTAGGAACTTAATTTTTTCCTGTGGCCCATAATCATTACTTTCAATAGGTAATATGCAGTTTAACTCTACTTTAAAGGATAAAAGATATTAAAACAGCTATTTGTATTTAAGTAAAATTATATTTGTCACATATTTAGGACTATAAACATAGCAAAAATTAAACAGTGGTTAAAAAAAATGTAGTACTCTTTTAAAATAAATAATTAGTCTTACAAAAAATAAAATCCCTTAGCAAAATGAAATAAATATATCATCAACTCTTTATTCATTCAATGCGATCCTTGTGCTTCATGCAGTTTCACAGGTTTTTCAATATCAGGGTCTATAGTTGTTAGAGACGGACGAAGATCACCTCTTCTTACTATTTCTAAGCAGCTGTGAGCTTTTGATAGGAGGTGTGACACTCTACTAAAACCCGACTCAACCAGATAAGAAGTAGGAAAAGCAATAAAATATAATTTTACTTCGTCCCAAAGCACAGGGTATTTCATAGCAATTTCATGACTTGTCCATAACCTGACACCATGCTTAAATCTAGCCAGAGAAGTTTGATCACTCTGTAACTCAATGAGGCTTTCTTGTAATCTGATATCAACATCAGCTGCATTAATTCCAAATGGGTCTACCACCCAACCTGGAATGTCCAGTTGTAGAAGATCTCTGAACCTAACTCCCATATCAGTATGCAATTTCTCCAAATGATCAATGTATACTAAAATATCATCTTCTTTCAGCTCACTCTCACTAGTGCGGAGGGTTGGAAACTGTATCAACTTTTTTCGCCCCATATTTGTCTTGAACAGCTTAATTTTATCCATAAATGCACAAATAGACTCTTTGCAAGTTAAAATATTTGCATTTTTACCTTGTAGCTGTTTGTTCAAGATATTTAGCTTTTCAAATATATCTGTAAGGTGTCAGACTATGTCACATTTGGCAGCAATGATTCTTACTCCGAGCTGCTTACCATCCAGAAATAACACAACACTATCCCAAAGTGTAATGAAGTGATTCAGAAAATTGCCCTTAGAAAGCCACCGCACCTATATATGCAAAAGTAGGCGCTCAAACCCTTCTTCATATGTAGCACAGAGTTGTAAAATTACTACAACTTTGCAGTATTAGGGTAAACAAATAAAAGCTACTTACATACTATAACGTCAAACCACTTGATAAACAGACTGTAAGGATTTAAAGTTCCACCTGAAGTATTTTCATCAAGCCAACAACAGTGCCAGGCGCATAACGATCAAGCGCACAATGGAGTGCGCCACAGAATAAGCTTGTAAGATGCAAAATATTTCTTTATAGATTAATGTTAATCCTATTATGCTAATAAAATATTTTTAAAAAGGGAAAATATATTTATTAATATTTTAAAAATGTAATTCAACTGCATAAATTAAAATTAGGTACTGCCCTAACTATAATTCAGGTTTCAATAGGTTGAGTCCTGTGGCCGCCTTCATGGATCCGTGGCCCCTCTAAAGCTTAAAATTTTCCTGTGGCCCCCTTCAGATGTGCCATGGCCCCCGGTTGGGAAACCCTGATCTACGCCATACTGCTTGCCTTTTGTCTGTCGTTCGGAGCAAGTGGATGATAGAATATCCTGAAGCTGGTTTGAACGGTAGGTTCAGGGAAACGCTAGTGGATCTATTTACAGGTTGCAGGTCTCCTTGCACTAGCGGAACGTCACCAATTACGCCCTGTCCTTTAGCTCGTCAGTAAACTGACCGATGTCAGCACGATATTTCTGTCAGTCCTTCTACAGGCGCTTCCAAACAAGCGAGTCTTCGACCATCGGCATGAATTGCATCTAGCAAAGTTTAAAAGCAGCCTGAACCGGCGAAATTCAAGTCAGCTGTTAGGAACTGCTTAGACTGACCAGATAAGTAAGGTATAACGTGGTTGAGAAATTGGAGATTCATGATAAGGTTGACATCCTTGGTCTGGCTCAGCAGATCTGTAGCTGTAGGTTCGGCGCTCTCTTTTGAAAACTACTAGTGACAACCAAGATGCTAAGACTCAAGACAAGGTAGCAACAACAGTTTGGTCACACGATTATTAGTGCGTCTTGCATGTTCAGATCGGCTGCCTCTGCTTGGCACGCAACAATCCTTAGATTTCTGTCGGTTCGTACCAGCGCAAAGGAATATAACAAAGAACTTACATTGATGATTGACCAAACAGTCCGTGTTACGCAATGTCTGGAGGGCTTAAATGGAAGAGTGCATCGCATCTAAGACGGTTTGGTGTGTACCAAAGTGGACGTTGATCATGTTGCCAATATATCCAATAAAAACTTGGCAATGTCGTTGGCACGGTCGAACATGGCAGTAGGACGGCCACACGACATTGTAACATGATTTAGAGAGGGAAAGGTCGTAGTTAGAAGCGATCTTCTTTAATATTTTGACCAGGTTGTTGGTAGTATCCTCCTCGCGAGGGGATGTAAGTTGAAGCATAGGCAATCATGCTGCAGCTCATATCTCTGGGCTTGTGTACCCTTCCACCCCAATATCTGCAGGATGGACTGCAGCTATATATTTTCCATACATTTTCACTTCTTATCTTCATCACTTCCTTTACATATTTCGCTTTACAGACGTTCTGGGTGGATGCCATCGTTGGTTTAAGCTTTAAACTAAAAAAGTGTTTGTTGTATCTCTTTGTTTGTTGTTTGTATGATGTAGATAGCCGAACAGAAGGGAGGTTGTTATTGTCTACGAGTAAATCAAACTGGGGCTCTTCCACAGAAGGGCAACGGGTGTGATATTTTTGTTTTCTATACACGATTTCAAAAAGGTAGTAGAAAATGGGCAGGACGTAAATAGGAAGTAGAGTGAGACTCCCCCACTGTGAGGGGGGCAGATAGTGGCGAGGGGGATAAGAGGCAGATAGGGGAGGGGGGGAGGGCTAGTCATTTCTGTGGTTATAGATTTAGTTATTGAATGATGCGTCTTGCACTCATCTGGTTTGGGGCCATAGCCCTAAGCTGAAACGGATTTGGTCTCCCGAACTTCCGCACACTATTGTGGGCAAAAGCAAATCTCGTCCTGTAATTCCAGGAAACAAGTCTGTATAAAAGTATGGAATGGAACCCCCCTGGGCGAAGTGAGAGAGATTTTGCCTTTTTAATCCCCCCCCAAAAGAGAAAACAAACATGGGAATTCTTACCAAATAGCTTTTTTTATATAAACTTCGTAAACAAAAATGAGGGAATTTGTGTACATAAAAATTTATGGAAGGTCCAATAACAATTGGAGGACAGTATGACCATATATTACTCTCTCTCTAACTTGCCTTTGTTTATCAACAAACGATAAGTGTGTTCAGAAAAGATATAGACTGTATGTGTATGTGTGTATGTGATCATTTGTAGTTTCCATCTCTTTCTTACTGCGTTAGATACTGTAATCAGGAGAAGGATATAACGGGATGAAGCCATATTCCAGTTTAAATTCTTCCGTTCCTTAAATGTCTTAGGAATGACGTCATAAAGGACCTAAATTCAGTCACGCATTTGCGAAATATTGCACCATTAGCGCCACTTGACAACGCACCAAAAAGGGCACAACAAAAATAAGGGTGCACGTGTTTTTTTATATTAGCTTGGGCAATACCCTAACCTCAGGGTATTTACGCGTTTCATCACACTTTTAACTACAATCCCAAAACGAATATGATATTTTGATTGGTTATGTGGTTCGCCTGAGCTTTCTTATGGATTTTTATAGTCCCGCATTGTAGAGTATTTAGTTTGAGATTTGGTGTATGAATCGGTGTTATCTTTGGCCTTTTCTCTCTCTTATTTTCAGTCTCTCCACTAGTTTGTGCTCATGTGTGTACGTATTTGGGCGTACACTACATGTGAGTACTTAGAATACGAGGTAGTGGACCTGATAAAGAAATTCCTTTAAAGATCAGAAAGCGAAAATCTGGTGGAGATCGAAGCCGTCAAGGTCTGGTTCTCTTTTGGTAAAGGGGGGGGGGAAGGGGGTATCGTACATTTTCTAAAATTAACTAGTGATTGTAGAACCCTTCGTAGGCCAATGGGGAAGGGAAGCTTGATCCCGAAACCTACACGCGAAAAATCTAACACAATGTCGCATCAGACCAGCAAGAGTGTTCAACCTAGAATATTTATTTCATCTGTATTAGCAAATTTAGTGGGGTTTTTCTTGCATAAAGCTGTACTCGCGTTTGGACTCCTCATGTTGATGAATTATTCATTGTATATTTTTAATTAATTAATAATAAATTATTTCTCCTCTTCTTGTAAATAGTCAACTAGCTTTTTCTAGCTAACTTCGGTGGTCAACTAGCTTCTTTTTTTAGCTATCTTCGATCAAAAATAATTTGTTAGAAAAAGCAGATAAGTAAAATTACACATACTCGTGCCTCGGTAACGTTTGTTTTCAAGTTATCCTAAATGATCGTGTACCAGGCAATACTTCTGGTGTTATAAAGACAAACAAGCTGACATATTTAAGTCGCGTGCTCTCGATTATTCTGACTTATGACCATATTCAATTGTTCGTCATTTCATTCTCGTAGTCTGGGTAAATAATCTTAAAAGAAGAACTGTAAACTTATTGATTATAAAAAAAGCTGATTCAATTGTTCTTCAATTTATTTTCGTAGTCTGGGTAAATAATCTTGAAAGATGAACTGTCAGCTTATTGATTATAGAAAAGCTGATTCAATTGTTCTTCATTTCATTCTCGTAGTCTAGGTAAATAATCTTAAAAGATAAACTGTAAACTTATTGATTATAGAAAAGCTAATTCAATTGTTCATCATTTCCTTATCGTAGTCTGGGTGAATAATCTTAAAAGATGAACTGTAAACTTATTGATTATAGAAAAGCTGATTCAATTATTCATCATTTCATTCTCGTAGTCTGGGTAAAAAATCTTAAAAGATGAGCTTTAATCTTATTGATTATAGAAAAGCTGATTCAATTGTTCTTCATTTCATTCTCGTAGTCTATGTAAATAATCTTGAAAGATGAACTGTAAACTTATTGATTATAGAAAAGCTGATTTAATTGTTCATCATATTATTTTCGTAGTCTGGTTAAATAATCTTGACAGATGAACTGTAAACTTATTGATTATAAAAAAGCTGATTCAATTGTTTATCATTTCATTCTCGTAATCTGGGTAAATAATGGTAAAATATGAGCTTTAAAATTGTTGATTATAAGAAAGCTGATTCAATAGTCCATCATTTCATTTTCGTAGTCTAGGTAAATAATCTTGAAAGATAAACTGTAAACTTATTAATTATGGAAGAGCTGCTTCAATTGTTCATGATTTCATTCTCGTAGTCTGCGTAACTAATCTTAAAAGATGATCTTTAACTTATTGATTATAGAAAAGCTGATTCGATTGCTCTTCATACCATTCTCGTAATCTGGGTAAATAATTTTGAAAGCTAAACTGTAAACTTATTGGTTATGAAAAAGCTAATTTAATTGGTCCTCATTTCATTCTCATATTCTGGGTAAATAATCTCGAAAGATAAGCTTTAAACTTATTGGATAGAAAAGCTTATTCAATATGTTCATCCTTCAATTTTAGTATTAGGGGTAAATATTCTTGAAAGATGAACTGTAAACTTGTTGATTATAATAAAGCTGATTCAATTGGTCATCATTTCATTTTAGTAGTCTGGGTAAATAATCTTGAAAGATAAGCTTTAAAGTTATTGATTATAGAAAATCTGATTCAATTGTTATTCATTTCATTCTCGTAGTCTAAGGAAATAATCTTAAAAGATGAACTGTAAACTTATTGGTTATAAAAAAGCTGATTCAATTGTTCATCATTTCATTTTCGTAGTAGGGGTAAATATTATTGAAAGATGAACTGTAACCTTATTGATTATAAGAAAGCTGATTCAATTGTTCATTATTTCATTTTCGTAGTCTGGGTAAATAATCTTAAAAGATGAACGGTAAACCTATTGATGATGGAAAAGTTGCTTCAATAGTTTATCATTTCATTCTCGTAGTCTGCGTAAATAATGTTGAAAGACGAGCTTTAAACTTGTTGAGTATAGAAAATTTGATTCAATTTTTCATCATTTCATTTTCGTAGTCTGGTTAAATAATCTTGACAGATGAACTGTAAACTTATTGATTATAGAAAAGCTGATTCAATTGTTCATCATTTCATTCTCGTAATATGGGTAAATAATGTTAAAATATGAGCTTTAATATTGTTGATTATAAGAAAGCTGATTTAATAGTCCATCATTTCATTTTCGTAGTCTAGGTAAATAATCTTGAAAGATAAACTGTAAACTTATTAATTATGGAAGAGCTGCTTCAATTGTTCATCATTTCATTCTCGTAGTCTGCGTAACTAATCTTAAAAGATGATCTTTAACTTATTGATTATAGAAAAGCTGATTCGATTGCTCTTCATACCATTCTCGTAGTCTGGGTAAATAATTTTGAAAGATAAACTGTAAACTTATTGGTTATGAAAAAGCTGATTTAATTGGTCCTCATTTCATTCTCATATTCTGGGTAAATAATCTTGAAAGATAAGCTTTAAACTTATTGGATCGAAAAGCTGATTCAATTGTTCATCCTTCAATTTTAGTAGTAGGGGTAAATATTCTTGAAAGATGAAGTGTAAACTTGTTGATTATAATAAAGCTGATTCAATTGGTCATCATTTCATTTTAGTAGTCTGGGTAAATAATCTTGAAAGATAAGCTTTAAAATTATTGATTATAGAAAATCTGATTCAATTGTTATTCATTTCATTCTCGTAGTCTAAGCAAATAATCTTAAAAGATGAACTGTAAACTTATTGGTTATAAAAAAGCTGATTCAATTGTTCATCATTTCATTTTCGTAGTAGGGGTAAATATTATTGAAAGATGAACTGTAACCTTATTGATTATAAGAAAGCTGATTCAATTGTTCATTATTTCATTTTCGTAGTCTGGGTAAATAATCTTAAAAGATGAACGGTAAACCTATTGATGATGGAAAAGTTGCTTCAATAGTTTATCATTTCATTCTCGTAGTCTGCGTAAATAATGTTGAAAGACGAGCTTTAAACTTGTTGAGTATAGAAAAGCTGATTCAATTTTTCATCATTTGATTTTCGTAGTCTGGTTAAATAATCTTGAAAGATGAACTGTAAACTTATTGATTATAGAAAAGCTGATTCAATTGTTTATCATTTCATTCTCGTAATCTGGGTAAATAATGTTAAAATATGAGCTTTAAAATTGTTGATTATAAGAAAGCTGATTCAATAGTCCATCATTTCATTTTCGTAGTCTAGGTAAATAATCTTGAAAGATAAACTGTAAACTTATTAATTATGGAAGAGCTGCTTCAATTGTTCATCATTTCATTCTCGTAGTCTGCGTAACTAATCATAAAAGATGATCTTTAACTTATTGATTATAGAAAAGCTGATTCGATTGCTCTTCATACCATTCTCGTAATCTGGGTAAATAATTTTGAAAGATAAACTGTAAACTTATTGGTTATGAAAAAGCTAATTTAATTGGTCCTCATTTCATTCTCATATTCTGGGTAAATAATCTTGAAAGATAAGCTTTAAACTTATTGGATAGAAAAGCTTATTCAATTGTTCATCCTTCAATTTTAGTAGTAGGGGTAAATATTCTTGAAAGATGAACTGTAAACTTGTTGATTATAATAAAGCTGATTCAATTGGTCATCATTTCATTTTAGTAGTCTGGGTAAATAATCTTGAAAGATAAGCTTTAAAATTATTGATTATAGAAAATCTGATTCAATTGTTATTCATTTCATTCTCGTAGTCTAAGGAAATAATCTTAAAAGATGAACTGTAAACTTATTGGTTATAAAAAAGCTGATTCAATTGTTCATCATTTCATTTTCGTAGTAGGGGTAAATATTATTGAAAGATGAACTGTAACCTTATTGATTATAAGAAAGCTGATTCAATTGTTCATTATTTCATTTTCGTAGTCTGGGTAAATAATCTTAAAAGATGAACGGTAAACCTATTGATGATGGAAAAGTTGCTTCAATAGTTTATCATTTCATTCTCGTAGTCTGCGTAAATAATGTTGAAAGACGAGCTTTAAACTTGTTGAGTATAGAAAAGCTGATTCAATTTTTCATCATTTCATTTTCGTAGTCTGGTTAAATAATCTTGACAGATGAACTGTAAACTTATTGATTATAGAAAAGCTGATTCAATTGTTTATCATTTCATTCTCGTAATCTGGGTAAATAATGTTAAAATATGAGCTTTAAAATTGTTGATTATAAGAAAGCTGATTCAATAGTCCATCATTTCATTTTCGTAGTCTAGGTAAATAATCTTGAAAGATAAACTGTAAACTTATTAATTATGGAAGAGCTGCTTCAATTGTTCATCATTTCATTCTCGTAGTGTGCGTAACTAATCTTAAAAGATGATCTTTAACTTATTGATTATAGAAAAGCTGATTCGATTGCTCTTCATACCATTCTCGTAATCTGGGTAAATAATTTTGAAAGATAAACTGTTAACTTATTGGTTATGAAAAAGCTGATTTAATTGGTCCTCATTTCATTCTTATATTCTGGGTAAATAATCTTGAAAGATAAGCTCTTAACTTATTGGATAGAAAAGCTGACTCAATTGTTCATCCTTCAATTTTAGTAGTAGGGGTAAATATTCTTGAAAGATGAACTGTAAACTTGTTGATTATAATAAAGCTGATTCAATTGGTCATCATTTCATTTTAGTAGTCTGGGTAAATAATCTTGAAAGATAAGCTTTAAAATTATTTACTATAGAAAATCTGATTCAATTGTTATTCATTTCATTCTCGTAGTCTAAGGAAATAATCTTAAAAGATGAACTGTAAACTTATTGGTTATAAAAAAGCTGAGTCAATTGTTCATCATTTCATTTTCGTAGTAGGGGTAAATATTATTAGAATATGAACTGTAACCTTATTGATTATAAGAAAGCTGATTCAATTGTTCATTATTTCATTTTCGTAGTCTGGGTAAATAATCTTAAAAGATGAACGTTAAACCTATTGATGATGGAAAAGTTGCTTCAATAGTTTATCATTTCATTCTCGTAGTCTGCGTAAATAATGTTGAAAGACGAGCTTTAAACTTGTTGAGTATAGAAAAGCTGATTCAATTTTTCATCATTTCATTTTCGTAGTCTGGGTAAATAATCTTAAAATATGAACTGTAAACCTATTAATTATAGAAAAGCTGATTGAATTGTTCTTCATTTCATTCTCGTAGTCTAGGTAAATAATCTTGAAAGATGAACTGTAAACTTATTGATTATAGAAAAGCTGATTCAATTGTTCATCATTTCATTTTAGTAGTCTGAGTAAATAATCTTAAAAGATGAACTGTAAACTTATTGATTATAGAAAAGCTAATTCAATTGTTCATCATTTCATTCTCGTTGTCTGGGTAAATAATCTTGAAAGATGGGCTGTAAACTTTTTGAGTATAAAAAAGCTGATTCAATTGGTAATCATTCCATTCTCGTAGTCTGGGTAAAAAATCTTAAAAGATGAAGTGTAAACTTATTGATTAGAGAAAAGCTGATTGAATTGTTCATCATTTCATTTTCGTAGTCTGGGTGAATAATCTTAAAAGGTGAACTGTAAACTTATGATTATAGAAAAGTTGGTTCAATTGTTCATCATTTCATTTTGGTAGTCTGGGTAATTTTTAATAAAAGATGAACTGTGAATTTATTGATTATAGAAAAGCTGAATCAATTGTTCATAATTTCATTCTCGTAATCTGGGTAAATAATGTTAAAATATGAGCTTTAAAATTGTTGATTATAAGAAAGCTGATTCAATAGTTCATAATTTCAATTTCGTAGTCTAGGTAAATAATCTTGAAAGATAAACTGTAAACTTATTAATTATAAAAGAGCTGCTTCAATTGTTCATCATTTCATTCTCGTAGTCTGCGTAAATAATCTTAAAAGATGATCTTTAACTTATTGATTATAGAAAAGCTGATTCGATTGTTCTTCATTTCATTCTCGTAGTCTGGGTAAATAATTTTAAAAGATAAACTGTAAACTTATTGGTTATGGAAAAGCTGATTTAATTGGTCCTCATTTCATTCTTGGATTCTGGGTAAATAATCTTGAAAGATGAGCTTTAAACTTATTGGTTATAAAAGCTGATTCAATTGTTCATCCTCAATTTTAGTAGTAGGGGTAAATATTCTTGAAAGCTGAACTGTAAACTTGTTGATTATAAGAACGCTGGTTCAATTGGTAATCATTTTATTTTAGTAGCCTGGATAAATAATCTTGAAAGATGAGCTTTAAACTTATTGATTATAGAAAAGCTGATTCAATTGTTCTTCATTTCATTCTCGTATTCTAAATAAATAATCTCAAAAGATGAACTGTAAACGTATTGGTTATAAAAAGGCTGATTCAATTGTTCATCATTTCATTTTCGTAGTAGGGGTAAATATTCTTGAAAGATAAACTGTAACCTTATTGATTATAAGAAAGCTGATTCAATTGTTCATTATTTCATTTTCGTAGTCTGGGTAAATAATCTTAAACGATGAACTGTAAACCTATTGATGATGGAAAAGTTGCTTCAATAGGTAATTATTTCATTCTGGTAGTCTGCGTAAATAATGTTGAAAGACGAGCTTTAAACTTGTTGAGTATAGAAAAGCTGATTCAAATGTTCATCATTTCATTTTCGTAGTCTGGGTAAATAATCTTGAAATATGAACTGTAAACTTATTCATTATAGAAAAGCTGATAGAATTGATCTTCATTTCATTCTCGTAGTCTAGGTGAATAGTCTTGAAAGATGAACTGTGAACTTATTGATTATATAAAAGCTGATTTAATTGTTCATTATTTTATTTTAGTAGTCTGAGTAAATAATCTTAAAAGATGAACTATAAACTTATTGATTATAGAAAAGCTAATTCAATTGTTCATCATTTCATTCTCGTAGTCTGGGTAAATAATCTTGAAAGATGAAGTGTAAACTTTTTGATTATAAAAAAGCTGATTCAATTGGTCATCATTTCATTCTCGTAGTCTGGGTAAAAAATCTTGAAAGATGAACTGTAAACTTTTTGATTATAAAAAAGCTGACTCAATTGGTCATCATTTCATTTTCGTAGTCTGGGTGAATAATCTTAAAAGGTGAACTGTAAACTTATTGATTATAGAAAAGCTGATTCAATTGTTCATCATTTCATTTTCGTAGTCTAGGAAAATAATCTCAAAAGATAAACTGTAAACCTATTGATTATAGAAAAGCTGATTCAATTGTTCATAATTTCATTCTCGTAATCTTGGTAAATAATGTTAAAATATGAGCTTTAAAATTGTTGATTATAAGAAAGCTGATTCAATAGTTCATCATTTTATTTTCGTAGTCTAGGTAAATAATCTCAAAAGATAAACTGTAAACCTATTGATTATAGAAAAGCTGATTCAATTGTTCATAATTTCATTCTCGTAATCTGGGTAAATAATGTTAAAATATGAGCTTTAAAATTGTTGATTATAAGAAAGCTGATTCAATTGTTCATCATTTCATTTTCGTAGTCTAGGAAAATAATCTCAAAAGATAAACTGTAAACCTATTGATTATAGAAAAGCTGATTCAATTGTTCATAATTTCATTCTCGTAATCTGGGTAAATAATGTTAAAATATGAGCTTTAAAATTGTTGATTATAAGAAAGCTGATTCAATAGTTCATCATTTTATTTTCGTAGTCTAGGTAAATAATCTTGAAAGATAAACTGTAAACATATTAATTATAAAAGAGCTGCTTGAATTGTTCATCATTTCATTCTCGTAGTCTGCGTAAATGATCTTAAAAGATGATCTTTAACTTATTGATTATAGAAAAGCTGATTCGATTGTTCTTCATTTCATTCTCGTAGTCTGGGTAAATAATTTTAAAAGATAAACTGTAAACTTATTGGTTATGAAAAAGCTGATTTAATTGGTCCTCATTTTATTCTCATATTCTGGGTAAATAATCTTGAAAGATGAGCTTTAAACTTATTGGTTATAAAAGCTGATTCAATTGTTCATCCTTCAATTTTAGTAGTAGGGGTAAATATTCTTAAAAGATGAACTATAAACTTGTTGATTATAAGAAAGCTGATTCAATTGGTCATCATTTCATTTTAGTAGTCTGTGTAAATAATCTTGAAAGATGGGCTTTAAAACCTATTGATTATAGAAAAGCTGATTTAATTGTTCTTCATTTCATTCTCTTAGTCTAAGGAAATAATCTTAAAAGGTGAACTGTAAACTTATTGGTTATAAAAAAGCTGATTCAATTGTTCATCATTTCATTTTTGTAGTAGGGGTAAATATTCTTGAAAGATGAACTGTAACCTTATTGATTATAAGAAAGCTGATTCAATGGTTTCTTATTTCATTTTCGCAGTCTGGGTAAATAATCTTAAAAGATGAACTGTAAACCAATTGATGATGGAAAAGTTGCTTCAATTTTTCATCATTTCATTTTCGTAGTCTGGTTAAATAATCTTGACAGATGAACTGTAAACTTATTGATTATAGAAAAGCTGATTCAATTGTTCATCATTTCATTCTCGTAATATGGGTAAATAATGTTAAAATATGAGCTTTAATATTGTTGATTATAAGAAAGCTGATTTAATAGTCCATCATTTCATTTTCGTAGTCTAGGTAAATAATCTTGAAAGATAAACTGTAAACTTATTAATTATGGAAGAGCTGCTTCAATTGTTCATCATTTCATTCTCGTAGTCTGCGTAACTAATCTTAAAAGATGATCTTTAACTTATTGATTATAGAAAAGCTGATTCGATTGCTCTTCATACCATTCTCGTAGTCTGGGTAAATAATTTTGAAAGATAAACTGTAAACTTATTGGTTATGAAAAAGCTGATTTAATTGGTCCTCATTTCATTCTCATATTCTGGGTAAATAATCTTGAAAGATAAGCTTTAAACTTATTGGATCGAAAAGCTGATTCAATTGTTCATCCTTCAATTTTAGTAGTAGGGGTAAATATTCTTGAAAGATGAAGTGTAAACTTGTTGATTATAATAAAGCTGATTCAATTGGTCATCATTTCATTTTAGTAGTCTGGGTAAATAATCTTGAAAGATAAGCTTTAAAATTATTGATTATAGAAAATCTGATTCAATTGTTATTCATTTCATTCTCGTAGTCTAAGCAAATAATCTTAAAAGATGAACTGTAAACTTATTGGTTATAAAAAAGCTGATTCAATTGTTCATCATTTCATTTTCGTAGTAGGGGTAAATATTATTGAAAGATGAACTGTAACATTATTGATTATAAGAAAGCTGATTCAATTGTTCATTATTTCATTTTCGTAGTCTGGGTAAATAATCTTAAAAGATGAACGGTAAACCTATTGATGATGGAAAAGTTGCTTCAATAGTTTATCATTTCATTCTCGTAGTCTGCGTAAATAATGTTGAAAGACGAGCTTTAAACTTGTTGAGTATAGAAAAGCTGATTCAATTTTTCATCATTTGATTTTCGTAGTCTGGTTAAATAATCTTGAAAGATGAACTGTAAACTTATTGATTATAGAAAAGCTGATTCAATTGTTTATCATTTCATTCTCGTAATCTGGGTAAATAATGTTAAAATATGAGCTTTAAAATTGTTGATTATAAGAAAGCTGATTCAATAGTCCATCATTTCATTTTCGTAGTCTAGGTAAATAATCTTGAAAGATAAACTGTAAACTTATTAATTATGGAAGAGCTGCTTCAATTGTTCATCATTTCATTCTCGTAGTCTGCGTAACTAATCATAAAAGATGATCTTTAACTTATTGATTATAGAAAAGCTGATTCGATTGCTCTTCATACCATTCTCGTAATCTGGGTAAATAATTTTGAAAGATAAACTGTAAACTTATTGGTTATGAAAAAGCTAATTTAATTGTTCCTCATTTCATTCTCATATTCTGGGTAAATAATCTTGAAAGATAAGCTTTACCCTTTTGGATAGAAAAGCTTATTCAATTGTTCATCCTTCAATTTTAGTAGTAGGGGTAAATATTCTTGAAAGATGAACTGTAAACTTGTTGATTATAATAAAGCTGATTCAATTGGTCATCATTTCATTTTAGTAGTCTGGGTAAATAATCTTGAAAGATAAGCTTTAAAATTATTGATTATAGAAAATCTGATTCAATTGTTATTCATTTCATTCTCGTAGTCTAAGGAAATAATCTTAAAAGATGAACTGTAAACTTATTGGTTATAAAAAAGCTGATTCAATTGTTCATCATTTCATTTTCGTAGTAGGGGTAAATATTATTGAAAGATGAACTGTAACCTTATTGATTATAAGAAAGCTGATTCAATTGTTCATTATTTCATTTTCGTAGTCTGGGTAAATAATCTTAAAAGATGAACGGTAAACCTATTGATGATGGAAAAGTTGCTTCAATAGTTTATCATTTCATTCTCGTAGTCTGCGTAAATAATGTTGAAAGACGAGCTTTAAACTTGTTGAGTATAGAAAAGCTGATTCAATTTTTCATCATTTCATTTTCGTAGTCTGGTTAAATAATCTTGACAGATGAACTGTAAACTTATTGATTATAGAAAAGCTGATTCAATTGTTTATCATTTCATTCTCGTAATCTGGGTAAATAATGTTAAAATATGAGCTTTAAAATTGTTGATTATAAGAAAGCTGATTCAATAGTCCATCATTTCATTTTCGTAGTCTAGGTAAATAATCTTGAAAGATAAACTGTAAACTTATTAATTATGGAAGAGCTGCTTCAATTGTTCATCATTTCATTCTCGTAGTGTGCGTAACTAATCTTAAAAGATGATCTTTAACTTATTGATTATAGAAAAGCTGATTCGATTGCTCTTCATACCATTCTCGTAATCTGGGTAAATAATTTTGAAAGATAAACTGTTAACTTATTGGTTATGAAAAAGCTGATTTAATTGGTCCTCATTTCATTCTTATATTCTGGGTAAATAATCTTGAAAGATAAGCTCTTAACTTATTGGATAGAAAAGCTGACTCAATTGTTCATCCTTCAATTTTAGTAGTAGGGGTAAATATTCTTGAAAGATGAACTGTAAACTTGTTGATTATAATAAAGCTGATTCAATTGGTCATCATTTCATTTTAGTAGTCTGGGTAAATAATCTTGAAAGATAAGCTTTAAAATTATTTACTATAGAAAATCTGATTCAATTGTTATTCATTTCATTCTCGTAGTCTAAGGAAATAATCTTAAAAGATGAACTGTAAACTTATTGGTTATAAAAAAGCTGAGTCAATTGTTCATCATTTCATTTTCGTAGTAGGGGTAAATATTATTAGAATATGAACTGTAACCTTATTGATTATAAGAAAGCTGATTCAATTGTTCATTATTTCATTTTCGTAGTCTGGGTAAATAATCTTAAAAGATGAACGTTAAACCTATTGATGATGGAAAAGTTGCTTCAATAGTTTATCATTTCATTCTCGTAGTCTGCGTAAATAATGTTGAAAGACGAGCTTTAAACTTGTTGAGTATAGAAAAGCTGATTCAATTTTTCATCATTTCATTTTCGTAGTCTGGGTAAATAATCTTAAAATATGAACTGTAAACCTATTAATTATAGAAAAGCTGATTGAATTGTTCTTCATTTCATTCTCGTAGTCTAGGTAAATAATCTTGAAAGATGAACTGTAAACTTATTGATTATAGAAAAGCTGATTCAATTGTTCATCATTTCATTTTAGTAGTCTGAGTAAATAATCTTAAAAGATGAACTGTAAACTTATTGATTATAGAAAAGCTAATTCAATTGTTCATCATTTCATTCTCGTTGTCTGGGTAAATAATCTTGAAAGATGGGCTGTAAACTTTTTGAGTATAAAAAAGCTGATTCAATTGGTAATCATTCCATTCTCGTAGTCTGGGTAAAAAATCTTAAAAGATGAAGTGTAAACTTATTGATTAGAGAAAAGCTGATTGAATTGTTCATCATTTCATTTTCGTAGTCTGGGTGAATAATCTTAAAAGGTGAACTGTAAACTTATGATTATAGAAAAGTTGGTTCAATTGTTCATCATTTCATTTTGGTAGTCTGGGTAATTTTTAATAAAAGATGAACTGTGAATTTATTGATTATAGAAAAGCTGAATCAATTGTTCATAATTTCATTCTCGTAATCTGGGTAAATAATGTTAAAATATGAGCTTTAAAATTGTTGATTATAAGAAAGCTGATTCAATAGTTCATAATTTCAATTTCGTAGTCTAGGTAAATAATCTTGAAAGATAAACTGTAAACTTATTAATTATAAAAGAGCTGCTTCAATTGTTCATCATTTCATTCTCGTAGTCTGCGTAAATAATCTTAAAAGATGATCTTTAACTTATTGATTATAGAAAAGCTGATTCGATTGTTCTTCATTTCATTCTCGTAGTCTGGGTAAATAATTTTAAAAGATAAACTGTAAACTTATTGGTTATGGAAAAGCTGATTTAATTGGTCCTCATTTCATTCTTGGATTCTGGGTAAATAATCTTGAAAGATGAGCTTTAAACTTATTGGTTATAAAAGCTGATTCAATTGTTCATCCTCAATTTTAGTAGTAGGGGTAAATATTCTTGAAAGCTGAACTGTAAACTTGTTGATTATAAGAACGCTGGTTCAATTGGTAATCATTTTATTTTAGTAGCCTGGATAAATAATCTTGAAAGATGAGCTTTAAACTTATTGATTATAGAAAAGCTGATTCAATTGTTCTTCATTTCATTCTCGTATTCTAAATAAATAATCTCAAAAGATGAACTGTAAACGTATTGGTTATAAAAAGGCTGATTCAATTGTTCATCATTTCATTTTCGTAGTAGGGGTAAATATTCTTGAAAGATAAACTGTAACCTTATTGATTATAAGAAAGCTGATTCAATTGTTCATTATTTCATTTTCGTAGTCTGGGTAAATAATCTTAAACGATGAACTGTAAACCTATTGATGATGGAAAAGTTGCTTCAATAGGTAATTATTTCATTCTGGTAGTCTGCGTAAATAATGTTGAAAGACGAGCTTTAAACTTGTTGAGTATAGAAAAGCTGATTCAAATGTTCATCATTTCATTTTCGTAGTCTGGGTAAATAATCTTGAAATATGAACTGTAAACTTATTCATTATAGAAAAGCTGATAGAATTGATCTTCATTTCATTCTCGTAGTCTAGGTGAATAGTCTTGAAAGATGAACTGTGAACTTATTGATTATATAAAAGCTGATTTAATTGTTCATTATTTTATTTTAGTAGTCTGAGTAAATAATCTTAAAAGATGAACTATAAACTTATTGATTATAGAAAAGCTAATTCAATTGTTCATCATTTCATTCTCGTAGTCTGGGTAAATAATCTTGAAAGATGAAGTGTAAACTTTTTGATTATAAAAAAGCTGATTCAATTGGTCATCATTTCATTCTCGTAGTCTGGGTAAAAAATCTTGAAAGATGAACTGTAAACTTTTTGATTATAAAAAAGCTGACTCAATTGGTCATCATTTCATTTTCGTAGTCTGGGTGAATAATCTTAAAAGGTGAACTGTAAACTTATTGATTATAGAAAAGCTGATTCAATTGTTCATCATTTCATTTTCGTAGTCTAGGAAAATAATCTCAAAAGATAAACTGTAAACCTATTGATTATAGAAAAGCTGATTCAATTGTTCATAATTTCATTCTCGTAATCTTGGTAAATAATGTTAAAATATGAGCTTTAAAATTGTTGATTATAAGAAAGCTGATTCAATAGTTCATCATTTTATTTTCGTAGTCTAGGTAAATAATCTCAAAAGATAAACTGTAAACCTATTGATTATAGAAAAGCTGATTCAATTGTTCATAATTTCATTCTCGTAATCTGGGTAAATAATGTTAAAATATGAGCTTTAAAATTGTTGATTATAAGAAAGCTGATTCAATTGTTCATCATTTCATTTTCGTAGTCTAGGAAAATAATCTCAAAAGATAAACTGTAAACCTATTGATTATAGAAAAGCTGATTCAATTGTTCATAATTTCATTCTCGTAATCTGGGTAAATAATGTTAAAATATGAGCTTTAAAATTGTTGATTATAAGAAAGCTGATTCAATAGTTCATCATTTTATTTTCGTAGTCTAGGTAAATAATCTTGAAAGATAAACTGTAAACATATTAATTATAAAAGAGCTGCTTGAATTGTTCATCATTTCATTCTCGTAGTCTGCGTAAATGATCTTAAAAGATGATCTTTAACTTATTGATTATAGAAAAGCTGATTCGATTGTTCTTCATTTCATTCTCGTAGTCTGGGTAAATAATTTTAAAAGATAAACTGTAAACTTATTGGTTATGGAAAAGCTGATTTAATTGGTCCTCATTTTATTCTCATATTCTGGGTAAATAATCTTGAAAGATGAGCTTTAAACTTATTGGTTATAAAAGCTGATTCAATTGTTCATCCTTCAATTTTAGTAGTAGGGGTAAATATTCTTAAAAGATGAACTATAAACTTGTTGATTATAAGAAAGCTGATTCAATTGGTCATCATTTCATTTTAGTAGTCTGTGTAAATAATCTTGAAAGATGGGCTTTAAAACCTATTGATTATAGAAAAGCTGATTTAATTGTTCTTCATTTCATTCTCTTAGTCTAAGGAAATAATCTTAAAAGGTGAACTGTAAACTTATTGGTTATAAAAAAGCTGATTCAATTGTTCATCATTTCATTTTTGTAGTAGGGGTAAATATTCTTGAAAGATGAACTGTAACCTTATTGATTATAAGAAAGCTGATTCAATGGTTTCTTATTTCATTTTCGCAGTCTGGGTAAATAATCTTAAAAGATGAACTGTAAACCAATTGATGATGGAAAAGTTGCTTCAATAGTTTATCATTTTATTTTCGTAGTCTGCGTAAATAATGTTGAAAGACGAGCTTTAAACTTGTTGAGTATAGAAAAGCTGAGTCAATTGTTCCTCATTTTATTTTCGTAGTCTGGGTAAATAATCTTGAAATATGAACCGTAAACTTATTCATTATAGAAAAGCTGATTGAACTGTTCTTCATTTCATTCTCGTTGTTCTAGGTAAATAATCTCGAAAGATAAACTGTAAACTTATTGATTATATAAAAGCTGATTTAATTGTTCATCATTTCATTTTAGTAGTCTGAGTAAATAATCTTAAAAGATGAACTGTAAACTTATTGATTATAGAAAAGCTAATTCAATTGTTCATCATTTCATTCTCGTAGTCTGGGTAAATAATCTTGAAAGATGAAGTGTAAACTTTTTGATTATAAAAAAGCTGATTCAATTGGTCATCATTTTATTCTCGTAGTCTGGGTTAAAAATCTTGAAAGATGAACTGTAAACGTATTGATTATAGAAAAGCTGATTCAATTGTTCATCATTTCATTCTCGTAGTCTGGGTAAATAATCTTGAAAGATGAACTGTAAACTTATTGATTATAGAAAAGCTAATTCAATTGTTCATTATTTCATTCTCGTAATCTGGGTAAATTTTCTTAAAATATGAGCTTTAAAATTGTTGATTATAAGAAAGCTGATTCAATAGTTCATCATTTCATTTTCGTAGTCTAGGTAAATAATCTTAAAAGATAAACTGTAAACTTATTAATTATGAAAGAGCTGCTTCAATTGTTCATCATTTCATTTTCGTAGTCTGCGTAAATAATCTTAAAAGATGATCTTTAACCTATTGATTAGAGAAAAGCTGATTCGATTATTCTTCATTTCATTCTCGTAGTCTGGGTAAATAATTTTGAAAGATAAGCTCTTTACTTATTGGTTATGGAAAAGGTGATTTAATTGGTCCTCATTTCATTCTCATATTCTGGGTAAATAATCTTGAAATTGATCTTTAAACTTATTAGTTATAAAAGCTGATTCAATTGTTTATCCTTCAATTTTAGTAGTAGGGGTAAATATTCTTGAAAGATGAACTGTAAACTTGTTGATTATAAGAAAGCTGATTCAATTGGTCATCATTTCATTTCAGTATTCTGGGTAAATAATCTTGAAAGATGAGCTTTAAACTTATTGATTATAGAATAGCTGATTCAATTGTTCTTCATTTCATTCTCGTAGTAAGAGTAAATATTCTTGAGAGATGAACTGTAACCTTATTGATTATAAGAAAGCTGATTCAATTGTTCATTATTTCATTTTCGTAGTCTGGGTAAATAATCTTAAGAGATGAACTGTAAACCTATTGATGATGGAAAAGTTGCTTTAATAGTTTATTATTTCATTCTCTTAGTCTGCGTAAATAATGTTGAAAGACGAGCTTTAAACTTGTTGAGTATAGAAAAGCTGATTCAATTGTTCATCATTTCATTTTCGTTGTCTGGGTAAATAATCTTGAAATATGAACTGTAAACTTATTCATTATAGAAAAGTTGATTGAATTGTTCTTCATTTCATTCTCCTAGTCTAGGTAAATAATCTTGGAAGATGAACTGTAAACTTATTGATTATAGAAAAGCTGATTCAATTGTTCATCATTTCATTTTAGTAGTCTGAGTAATAATCTTAAAAGATGAACTGTAAACTTATTGATTATAGAAAAGCTAATTCAATTGTTCATCATTTCATTCTCGTAGTCTGGGTGAATAATCTTGAAAGATGAACTGTAAATTTTTTTAATATAAAAAAGCTGATTCAATTGGTCATCATTTCATTTTCGTAGTCTGGGTGAATAATCTTAAAAGGTGAACTGTATACTTATTGATTATAGAAAAGCTGATTCAATTGTTCATCATTTCATTTTCGTAGCAGGAAAATAATCTTAAAAGATGAACTGTAAACTTATTGATTATAGAAAAGCTGATTTAGTTGTTCATAATTTTATTCTCGTAATCTGGGCAAATAATGTTGAAATATGAGCTTCAAACTTTTTGATTATAAAAAAGCTGATTCAATTGTTAATCATTTCATTTTCGTAGTCTGGGTAAATAATCTTGAAGGATGAACTCTAAACTTATTAATTATGCAAAAGCTGCTTTAATTGTTCATCATTTCATTCTCGTAGTCTGCGTAAATAATCTTGGAAGATGAGCTTTGAGCTTATTGATTATAGAAAAGCTGATTCAACTGTTCATCATTTCATTCTCGTAGTCTGGGTAAATAATTTTAAAAGATAAACTGTAAACTCATTCTTTATGGAGAAGCTGAGTTAATTGGTCCTCATTTCATTCTTGGATTCTGGGTAAAGAATCTGGTTATGAAAAAGCTGATTCAATTGTTCATCCTTCAATTTTTGTAGTAGGGGTAAATATTCTTGAAAGATGAACTGTAAACTTGTTGATTATAAGAAAGCTGATTCAATTGGTCATCATTTATTTAGTAGTCTGGGTAAATAATCTTGAAAGATGAGCTTTAAACTTATTGATTATAGAAAAGCTGATTCAATTGTTCTTCATTTCATTCTCGTAGTCTAAGGAAATAATCTTAAAAGATGAACTGTAAACTTATTGGTTATCAAAAAGCTGATTTAATTCTTTATCATTTCATTTTCGTTGTAGGGGTAAATATTCTTGAAAGATGAACTGTAACCTTATTGATCATAAGAAAGCTGATTCAATTGTTCATTATTTCATTTTCGTAGTCTGGGTAAATAATCTTAAAAGATGAACTGTAAACCTATTGATGATGGAAAAGTTGCTTCAATAGTTTATCATTTCATTCTCGTAGTCTGCGTAAATAATGTTGAAAGACGAGCTTTAAACTTGTTGAGTATAGAAAAGCTGATTCAATTGTTCATCATTTTATTTTCGTAGTCTGGGTAAATAATCTTGACATATGAACTGTAAACTTATTCATTATAAAAAAGCTAATAGAATTGTTTTTCATTTCATTCTTCTAGTCTAGGTAAATAATCTTGAAAGATGAACGGTAAACTTATTGTTTATAGAAAAGCTGATTCAATTGTTCATCATTTCATTTTAGTAGTCTGAGTAAATAATCTTAAAAGATGAACTGTAAACTTATTGATTATAGGAAAGCTAATTCAATTGTTCATCATTTCATTCTCGTAGTCTGGGTAAATAATCTTGAAAGATGAAGTGTAAACTTTTTGATTATAAAAAAGCTGATTCAATTGGTCATCATTTCATTTTCGTAGTCTGGGTGAATAATCTTAAAAGGTGAACTGTAAACTTATTGATTATAGAAAAGCGGATTCAATTGTTCATCATTTCATTTTCGTAGTCTAGGAAAATAATCTTAAAAGATGAACTGTAAACCTATTGATTATAGAAAAGCTGATTCAATTGTTTATAATTATATTCTCGTAATCTGGGCAAATAATGTTGAAATATGAGCTTTAAACTTTTTGATTATCAAAAAGCTAATTCAATTGTTATTCATTTCATTTTCGTAGTCTGGGTAAATAATCTTGAAAGATGAACTGTAAACCTATTAATTATGCAAAAGCTGCTTCAATTGTTTATCATTTCATTCTCGTAGTCTGCGTAAATAATCTTGAAGATGAGCTTTGAGCTTATTGATTATAGAAGAGCTGATTCAACTGTTCTTCATTTCATTCTCGTAGTCTGGGTGAATAATTTTAAAAGATGAACTGTAAACTTATTCTTTATGGAGAAGCTGATTTAATTGGTCCTCATTTCATTCTTGGATTCTGGGTAAATAATCTTGAAAGATGAGCTTTATACTTATTGGTTATGAAAAAGCTGATTCAATTGTTCATCATTTCATTTTCGTAGTAGGGGTAAATATTCTTAAACGATGAACTGTAAACTTGTTGATTATAAGAAAGAAGATTTAATTGTTCATTATTTCATTTTCGTAGTCTGGGTAAATAATCTGGAAAAATGAACTGTAAACTTATTGATTATGGAAAAGCTGGTTCAATTGTTCATCATTTCATTTTTGTAGTCTGCGTAAATAATGTTGAAAGATGAGCTTTAAACTTGATTTCTAGAAAAGCTAATTCAATTTTTCATCATTTCATTTTCGTAATCTGGGTAAATAATCTTTAAAGATGAACTGTAAACTTATTGTTTTTTCAAAAGCTGATTCAATCGATCATCATTTCATTCTCGTAGTCTGGGTAAATAATCTAGAAATATAAACTGTTTACTAAATGATTTAAAAAAGCTGATTCACTTGTTCATCATTTCATTTTCGTAGTCTGGGTAAATAATCTTAAAAGATGACCTAAAAAACTTATTGGTTATTAAAAAGCTGATTCAAATTTTAATCATTTCATTTTCGTAGTAGGGGTAAATATTCTTGAAGGATGAACTCTAAACTTATTAATTATAAGAAATAAGATTCAATTTTTCATCATTTCATTTTTGTAGTCTGGTAAATAATCATGAAAGATTACCAGTAAACTTATTGATTATGGAAAAGCTGCTTTAATTGTTCATCATTTCATTCTCGTAGTTTGCGTAGATAATGTTGACACATGAGCTTTAAACTTGTTGATTATAGAAAAGCTGATTCAATTGTTTATCATTTTATTTTCCTAGTCTGGGTAAATAATCTTAAAAGATAAACTGTTCCCTTTTGATTATACAACAGCTGATTTAATTGTTTTTCATTTCCTTTTTTTTGTAGTCTCGGTAAATAATAATGAAAGATGAACTGTAAACTTATTGATTTAAGAAAGCTGATTCAATTGTTCATCATATCATTTTCGTATTTTGGGTAAATAATCTTAAAAGATGAACTGTAAACTTATTGACTTTTCAAAAGCTGATTCAATCGTTCATCATTTTATTCTCGTAGTCTGGGTAAATAATCTAGAAATATAAACTGTTTACTAAATGATTTAAAAAAGCTGATTCACTTGTTCATCATTTCATTTTCGTAGTCTGGGTAAATAATCTTAAAAGATGAACTGAAAACTTATTGGTTATTAAAAAGCTGATTCAAATGTTCATCTTTTCATTTTCGTAGTAGGGGTAAATATTCTTGAAGGATGAACTCTAAACTTATTAATTATAAGAAAGAAGATTCAATTTTTCATCATTTCATTTTTGTAGTCTGGTAAATAATGATGAAAGATTACCAGTAAACTTATTGAGTATGGAAAAGCTGCTTTAATTGTTCATCATTTCATTCTCGTAGTCTGCGTAGATAATGTTGAAAGATGAGCTTTAAACTTGTTGATTATAGAAAAGCTGATTCAATTGTTTATCATTTTATTTTCGTAGTCTGGGTAAATAATCTTAAAAGATAAACTGTTCCCTTTTGATTGTAGAACAGCTGATTTAATTGTTTTTCATTTCCTTTTTTTTTTGTAGTCTCGGTAAATAATCTTGAAAGATGAACTGTAAACTTATTGATATAAAAAAGCTGATTCAATTGTTCATCATATCATTTTCGTATTTTGGGTGAAATAATCTTAAAAGATGAACTGTAAACTTATTGATTATAGAAAAGCTGATTCAATTGTTTGTCATTTCATTCTCATAGTCTGGGTAAATAATCTAGACAGATGAACTGTAAACTTATTGATTATAGAAAAGCTGATTACATTGTTCATCATTTCATTCTCGTAGTCTGGGTAAAAAATCTTTAAAAATGAACTGTAAACTTATTGATTATATAAAAGCTGATTGAATGTTTATCATTTCATTCTCATAGCCTGGGTAAATAATCTTAAAAGATGAACTGTAAACTTATTGATTATAGAGAAGCTGATTCAATTGTTCATCATTTCATTCTCGTAGTCTAGGTAAATAATCTTAAAAGATGAACTGGAAAATTATTCATTATAGAAAAGCTGATTCAATTGTTCATCATTGCATTTTCGTGGTCTGGGAAAAAATCTTGAAAGATGAACTATAAAATTATCGATTATAGAAAAGCTGATTCAATTGTTCATCATTTCATTCTCGTAGTCTAAGTAAAAAATCTTGAAAGATAACGGTACACTTATTTATTATAGAAAAGCTGATTCAATTGTTTATCATTTCATTCTCGTAGTCTAGGTAAATAATCTTAAAAGATGAACAGTAAACTTATTGGTTATGAATATGCTGATTCAATTGTTCATCATTTTATTTTCGTAGTAGGGGTGATATTCTTGAAAGTTAACTGTAAACTTATTGATTATAAGAAAGCTGATTCAATAGTTCATTATTTCATTTTCGTAGTATGGGTAAATAATCTTGAAAGATGAACTATAAACTGATTGATTATGCAAAAACTGCTTCAATTGTTTATCATTTGATTTTCGTAGTCTGCGTAAATAATGTTGAAAGATGAGCTTTAAACTTGTTGAGTATAGAAAAGCTGATTTATTTGTTCATTATTTCATTTTCGTAGTCTGGGTAAATAATGTTGAAAGATGAGCTTTAAACTTGTTGAGTATAGAAAAGCTGATTTATTTGTTCATTATTTCATTTTCGTAGTCTGGGTAAATAATCTTGAAAGATTAACTGTAAACTTATTGATTATAAAAAAGCTGATTCAATTGTTCATCATTGCATTTTCGTGGTCTGGGAAAAAATCTTGAAAGATGAACTATAAAATTATCGATTATAGAAAAGCTGATTCAATTGTTCATCATTTCATTCTCGTAGTCTAAGTAAAAAATCTTGAAAGATAACGGTACACTTATTTATTATAGAAAAGCTGATTCAATTGTTCATAGTTTCATTCTTGTAGTCTAGGTAAATAATCTTAAAGATGAACTGTAAACTTATTGATTATAGAAAAGCTGATTCAATTGTTCATCATTTCATTCTCGTAGTCTGGGTAAAAAATCTTGAAAGATGAACTGTAAACTTATTGATTATAGAAAAGCTGATTCAATTGTTCATCATTTCATTTTTGTAGTCTTGGTAAATAATCTTGAAAGATGAACTGTCAACTTATTGATTATAGAGAAGCTGATTGAATTGTTCATCATTTCATTCTCGTAGTGTATGTAAATAATCTTCAGAGATAAACTGTAAACTTATTGATTATAGAACAGCTGATATATTTGTTCATCATTTTATTTTCGTAGTCTGGGTGAATAATCTTGAAAGATCAACTGTAAACTTATTGATTATAGAAAAGCTGATTCAATTGTTCATCATTTCATTCTCGTAGTCTGGGTAAATAATCCTGAAAGATGAACTTCAAACTCATTGATTATAGAAAAGCTGATTCAATTGTTCATCATATCATTCTTGTAGTCTAGGTAAATAATCTTGAAAGATGAGCTTTAAAATATTTAATATAGAAAAGCTGATTCAATTGTTCATCATTTCATTTCTGTAGTCTGGGTAAATAATCTTGTAAGATGAACAGTAAACTTATTGATTATAAAAAAGCTGATTCAATTGTTTATCATTTCATTTTCGTAGTCTGGGTGAATAATCTTCAAAGATGAACTTTAAACTTATTGATTATAGAAAAGCTGATTCAATTGTTTATCATTTCATTCTCTTAGTCAGGGTAAATAATCTTGAAAGAAGTCCTGTAAACTTATTGATTATAGAAAAGCTGATTTAATTGCTTATTATTTCATTCTCGTAGTCTAAGTAAATAATCTTGAAAGATGAAGTTTCAATTATTGAATATAGAAAAGCTGATTCAATTTGTCATCATTTCATTTTTGTAGTCTGGGTAAATAATTTTGGAAGATGAGCTGTAATCTTATTGATTTTAGAAAAGCTGATTTAATTTTTCATCATTTCATTTTCGTCTTCTGGGTAATTTTTCTTAAAAGATGAACTGTAAACTTATTTATTATTGAAAAGCTGACTTAATTGTTCATAATTTCATTCTCGTAATCTGGGTAAATAATCCTATAGGATAAACTGTAAACTTATTGAATATAGAAAAGCTGATTCAATTGTTTATCATTTCATTCTCGTGGTCTGGGTAAATAATCTTGAAAGATGAACTGTAAACTTATTAATTATGGAAAAGCTGCTTAATTGTTCATCATTCCATTCTCGTAGTCTGTGTAAATAATCTTAAAAGATGAGCTTTAAGCTTATTGCTTATAGAAAAGCTGATTTAATTTTTCTTCATTTCATTCTCGTAGTCTACGTAAATAATTTTGAAAGATGAACTGTAAACTTATTGGCTCTGGAAAAACTGATTTAATTGGTCTTCATTTCATTTTCATATTCTGGGTAAATAATCTCTTGAAAGATAAGCTTCAAACTTATTGGTTATAAAAAAGCTGATTTAATTGTGCATCACTTCATTTTCGTAGTAGGGGTAAATATTCTTGAAAGATGAACTGTAAACTTATTAATTATAAGAAAGAAGATTTAATTGTTCATCATTTCATTTTCGTAGTCTGGTAAATAATCTTGAAAGATGAATTGTAAACTTATTGATTATGGAAAAGCTGCTTCAATTGTTCATCATTTCATTCTCGTAGTCTGCGTAAATAATGTTGAATAATGCGCTTTAAACTTGTTGATTATAGAAAAGCTGATTTAATTGTTCATCATTTCATTTTCGTATTCTGGGTAAATAATCTTGAGAGATAAACTGTAAACTTGTTTATTATAGAACAGCTGATATAATTGTTCTTCATTTCATTTTTTGTAGTCTGCGTAAATAATCTTGAAAAATGAACTGTAAACTTATTGATTTAAAAAAGCTGATTCAATTGTTCATCATACCATTCTCGTAGTCTGGGTAAATAATCTAGACAGATGACTGTAAACCTATTGATTATAGAAACGCTGTTTTAGTTGTTCATCATTTCATTCTCGTAGTCTGGGTAAAAAATCTTTAAAGATGAACTGTAAACTTATTGATTATAGAAAAGATGAGTGAATGTTCATCATTTTATTCTCATAGTCTGGGTTAATAATCTTAAAAGATGAAATGTAATCTTATTGATTATAGAAAAGCTTATTCAATTGTTCTTCATTTCATTCCCTTAGTCTAAGTAAATAATCTTGAAAGATGAACTGTAAACTTATTGATTATAGAAAAGCTGATTCAATTGTTTATCATTTCATTTTCGTAGTCTGGGTAAAAAATCTTGAAAGATGAACTGTCAACTTATTGATTATAGCAAAGCTGATTCAATTGTTTATCATTTTATTCTCGTAGTCTGGGTTAATAATCTTAAAAGATGAACTGTAAACCTATTGATTATAGAAAAGCTGATTCAATTGTTCATAATTATATTCTCGAATCTGGGCAAATAATGTTGAAATATGAGCTTTAAACTTTTTGATTATAAAAAGCTGATTCAATTGTTCATTATTTCATTTTCGTAAGTCTGGGCAAATAATCTTAAAAGATGAGCTTTAAACTTGTTGAGTATAGAAAAGCTGATTCAATTGTTCATTATTTCATTTTCGTAGTCTGGTAAATAATCTTATAAGATAAACTGTAAACTTATTGAATTTAGAAAAGCTGATTTAATTGTTCATCATTTCATTCTCGTAGTCTGGGTAAATAATCTAGACAGATGACTGTAAACCTATTGATTATAGAAACGCTGTTTTAGTTGTTCATCATTTCATTCTCGTAGTCTGGGTAAAAAATCTTTAAAGATGAACTGTAAACTTATTGATTATAGAAAAGATGAGTGAATGTTCATCATTTTATTCTCATAGTCTGGGTTAATAATCTTAAAAGATGAAATGTAATCTTATTGATTATAGAAAAGCTTATTCAATTGTTATTCATTTTATTCCCTTAGTCTAAGTAAATAATCTTGAAAGATGAACTGTAAACTTATTGATTATAGAAAAGCTGATTCAATTGTTTATCATTTCATTTTCGTAGTCTGGGTAAAAAATCTTGAAAGATGAACTGTCAACTTATTGATTATAGAAAAGCTGATTTAATTGTTTATCATTTCATTCTCGTAGTCTGGGTAAATAATCTTAAAAGATGAACTGTAAACCTATTGATTATAGAAAAGCTGATTCAATTGTTCATAATTATATTCTCGAATCTGGGCAAATAATGTTGAAATATGAGCTTTAAACTTTTTGATTATAAAAAGCTGATTCAATTGTTCATTATTTCATTTTCGTAAGTCTGGGCAAATAATCTTAATAGATGAGCTTTAAACTTGTTGAGTATAGAAAAGCTGATTCAATTGTTCATTATTTCATTTTCGTAGTCTGGTAAATAATCTTATAAGATAAACTGTAAACTTATTGAATATAGAAAAGCTGATTCAATTGTTCATCATTTCATTCTCGTAGTCTGTGTAAATAATCTTAAAAGATGAGCTTTAAGCTTATTGCTTATAGAAAAGCTGATTCAATTTTTCTTTATTTCATTCTCGTAGTCTACGTAAATAATTTTGAAAGATGAACTGTAAACTTATTGGCTCTGGAAAAACTGATTTAATTGGTCCTCATTTCATTCTCATATTCTGGGTAAATAATCTTGAAAGATAAGCTTTAAACTTATTGGTTAGAAAAAAGCTGATTTAATTGTGCATCACTTCATTTTCGTAGTAGGGGTAAATATTCTGCAAAGATGAACTGTAAACTTATTAATTATAAGAAAGAAGATTCGATTGTTCATCATTTCATTTTCGTAGTCTGGGAAATAATCTCGAAAGATGAATTGTAAACTTATTGATTATGGAAAAGCTGCTTCAATTTTTCATCATTTAATTCTCGTAGTCTGCGTAAATAATGTTGAATAATGCGCTTTAAACTTGTTGATTATAGAAAAGCTGATTCAATTGTTCATCATTTCATTTTCGTATTCTGGGTAAATAATCTTGAGAGATAAACTGTAAACTTATTGATTATAGAACAGCTGATATAATTGTTCTTCATTTCATTTTTTGTAGTCTGGGTAAATAATCTTGAAAATTAACTGTAAACTTATTGATTTAAAAAAGCTGATTCAATTGTTCATCATACCATTCTCGTAGTTTGGGTAAATAATCTTAAAATATGAACTGTAAACTTATTGATTATAGAAAAGCTGATTCAATTGTATATCATTTCATTCTCGTAGTCTGGGTAAATAATCTAGACAGAGACTGTAAACCTATTGATTATAGAAACGCTGTTTTAGTTGTTTATCATTTCATTCTCGTAGTCTGGGTAAAAAATCTTTAAAGATGAACTGTAAACTTATTGATTATAGAAAAGATGAGTGAATGTTCATCATTTTATTCTCATAGTCTGGGTTAATAATCTTAAAAGATGAAATGTAAACTTATTGATTATAGAAAAGCTTATTAAATTGTTCTTCATTTTTTTTCTCTTAGTCTAGGTAAATAATCTTGAAAGATGAACTGTAAACTTATTGATTATAGAAAAGCTGATTCAATTGTTCATCGTTTCATTTTCGTAGTCCGGGTAAAAAATCTTGAAAGATGAACTGTCAACTTATTGATTATAAAAAAGCTGATTCAATTGGTCATCATTTCATTTTCGTAGTCTGGGTGAATAATCTTAAAAGGTGAACTGTAAACTTATTGATCATAGAAAAGCTGATTCAATTGTTTATCATTTCATTCTCGTAGTCTGGGTAAATACTCTTAAAAGATGAACTGTAAACTTATTGGTTATAAAAATGCTGATTCAATTGTTCATCATTTAATTTTCGTAGTAGGGGTGAATATTCTCGAAAGATAAACTGTAAACTTATTGATTATAAGAAAGCTGATTCAATTGTTTATTATTTCATTTTCGTAAGTCTGGGAAAATAATCTTAAAAGATGAACTGTAAACTTATTGATTATGGAAAAGCTGCTTCAATTGTTTATCATTTTATTCTCGTAGTCTGCGTAAATAATGTTGAAAGATGAGCTTTAAACTTGTTGAGTATAGAAAAGCTGATTCAATTGTTCATTATTTCATTTTCGTAGTCTGGTAAATAATCTTTTTTTATAAACTGTAAACTTATTGAATATAGAAAAGCTGATTCAATTGTTTATCATTTCATTCTCGTGGTCTGGGTAAATAATCTCGAAAGATGAACTGTAAACTTATTGATTATAGAAAAGCTGATTCAATTGTTCATCATTTTATTTTCGTAGTCTGTGTGAATAATCTTGAAAGATGAGCTTTAAACTTATTCAATATAGGAAAGCTGATTCGATTGTTCATCATTTTATTTTCGTAGTAGGGGTAAATATTCTTGAAAGATGAACTGCAAACTTGTTGATTATAACAAAGTTGATTCAATTAGTCTTAATTTCATTTTCGTAGTCTGGGTAAATAATCTTGAAAGATGAGCTTTAAACTTATTGAATATAGAAAAGCTGATTTAATTGTTCTTCATTTCATTCTTGTAGTCTAGTTAAATAATCTTGAAAGATGAACTGTAAACTTATTGATTATAGAAAAGCTGATTCAATTGCTTATCATTTCATTTTCGTAATCTAGGTAAATAATGTTGTAAGATGAGCTTTAAACTTGTTGATTATAAGGAAGCTGATTCAATTGTTCATCATTTCATTTTCGTAGTCTGGGTAAATAATCTTCAAAGTGAGCTTTAAATTTATTGATTTTAGGAAAGCCTATTCAATTGTTCATCTCATTCTCGTAGCCTGGGTAAATAATCTTGAAAGATGAACTGTAAACTTATTGATTTAAAAAAGCTGTTTCAATTGTTCATCATATCATTTTTTTTATTCTGGGTAAATAATCTTAAAAGATGAACTGTAAACTTATTGATTATAGAAAAGCTGATTCAACTGTTTATCATTTCATTCTCGTAGTCTGAGTAAATAATCTAGACAGATGAACTGTAAACTTATTGATTATAGAAAAGCTGATTACATTGTTCATCATTTCATTCTCGTAGTCTGGGTAAATAATCTTGAAAGTGAGCTTTAAATTTATTGATTATAGAAAAGCCTATTTAGTTGTTCATCATCTCAATCTAGTAGCCTGCGTAAATAATCTTGAAAGGTCAGCTTTAATCTTATTGATTTGTGGAAAAACTTATTCAATTGTTCTTCATTTCATTCTCATAGTCTGGGTAAATAATCTTGAAAGATGAGCTTTAAGCTTATTGATTGTGGAAAAGCTGATTCAATTTATTCATTTCATTCTCGTAGTCTGGGTAAATAATCTGGAAAAATTAACTATAAACATATTGATCACGTTTATATAGCTTGCTAATGCGTTATGCCATTTGATACTTCAAGATTACCCCCCTGGTGATTTCGATGCAAAATAATGGATGGTTCGTAAGTCAGGAAGCTTCTCTTTTTTTAGGATACAAGAGACACCTCTCTGGTATCAACGGCACTTATATTTCCAAATGTAATCATCTTTTTTTAAGTTGTATACCAAGCAAGGAAAAACTCTCGCTTTTTTAATCACTTTTCAGATATTTAACAAAAACAAGGTCGACAGACCTGAGTCGCGTGGTGTTAATTATTTTGACTTATGACCTTACTACCCGCAAAACTTTCAATAATTCCCGGACTAACTTTGAGAGGAACTTGGTAATTAAATCATTCGAAATAGAATTTAAAACAACATATAGGTTTCACATTTCGTTAGAATCGGCCAAATAGTTACGATGCTATTGCCAAAACAGAATAATTCATGGGATAACCTTGGGAGGTCCATGTAAGTTATACCATTCGAAAGAGAATGTAAAACAACCTATGGATTTTGAATATCGTTAGGATCGCCTCATTAGTTACAATTTTATTACAAAAACAAAAAAAGAAGCAAAACGGTGACCGACCAATCTACGACCGACATAGTGAGATGTAGAGTCGCCCGCGACTAATAACTATTACATTTTTTATAAATATTATATTATCCGCTTGATAACTTGTCGGGAGATATATTCCCCTTCGGGATGAATATAACCTCTGCAGGTTTAAACGCATCGGGGAAGTAGCCGGTGTTCATGGCTGCGTTCATTATGTTCAACATTCCCTGATGCAATTACGGTGGAGCGTTGGTTATGTATGCTTTTGTTATTCCCGACCAACCTGGAGCCTTTTTTTGGAAGGTTTTGATGGCATCAGCGAGTTCCTGCATAGTTATTGCTCTTCCGTGACCCATCATCTCTCTTTTTTCGGAGACGTGCGGGTACGGGTAGGTCCGCTCGATAACTTCATTCAGCTCGTCAATGATCTCACCCTCAAACTCTAAGTCAAAGTCTTCGTTGTCCTCTAGTGTTATTGAGAAGGCTTCTCTCCAGTGCTCCCCGAACCGTTCCTCGAGTTCTTCTGGTTCCTCGATGTACGATTCGTCCTACTTGATTCTTGTTTTTTCCCTTGTGTTATTTGCCCCGAGTCTCTTTATTTGTTTCCAGAATTTATTGGGATTGTCTTCGTCCTCAATATTGTCAATGAGCTGTTCCCAGATCTCCTTCTGTTTTTCCCTGATTATTCTTGTTAGCTCAGCTTCGAGGCGACGCATCCCGGCCACTAATTCCCTGCACGTTCCCGTACGTCTCAGCCGATCATAGAGCTCCCTATGTTCCCTTGCTGTATTTTTCATCTCGTTTGTCCATCTTGGCTGGGTGGGGCGTTATGTATGATGTTGTCTGGACGCTCTCCCTGTCTGCCTTGAAGATCGAGTCTGTCAAGAGCTCTAGCTAGCTCTTCGTCTAAATCCTCAAGGATTGCCTCACTCAAATCTGCTGGCTGGTATTCTATCAGTATTTTCAGGTATCTCTTCCAATTGGCTCGGGCGAAGGAATTCCTTGTCTGTACCTGGATCTGAATGGGAGTGAGGAAAATGGTTGTGAGTATAGGGATGTGATCGATCGGGGCAGGCGGTCCCGGTGTGCTATGATGGTTGAATGGGAAGTTGCAGCTAGCGAAGATTATGTCCGGTCTCGTCGCTGAGCACGAACTTAGAAATGCCGGGCCGGGAAGTTAGGTACGATTATCTCTAGTCTGTCTCGGTCCAATAAGAGTTGAAGATTCCTGCCTCTTTCGTTAGTCCTTTTGTATCCTGCTGCTCCCAAGTTAGCGTTTAGGTCTCCTTCGAAAAAGACTTTTCTCTGGTGCCAAATAGTGTGTTAAAATTGTGTAGGGGTAAGTACTTTCTCCTTGGGGGCTGTCACAATGCCGCCAACACAAGATCTCCGAAAAGAGTCGGGATCGATATCGCTAAAAAGGATTCCTCAAGCTCAGGTAGGTGTTTGAACTTGAGGTCTCTCTTTATTGCAATCGCCACCCCGTCAAACATTTTCCTAGGGGCAGTTTTTTGTTAATGTTGTGTAGTTTGGGATTTTCATTTTCTGTGTTCTTGTGTCGAGTCCATGTTCACTGATAAGGATGATGCCTGGGTCTGTCCCCCTAAAGATATTGTAAACAATGATTTTTCCTGTCCATCCGTTGACGTTCAGTGTCATTATGCTTAGTCTGTTATTTGTCGTTTCTATGTTGGTGTTTGTCGGTTGTCCTGTGTCGGTTGTCCTGTCTACTTGAGTTTACTTCTTATTCTGTCTTATCTTTCCACACTGTATTCTTTTTAAGTCTTGCGGGGTTTGAGTTTCGCAGTTTTTTTTGCTGAGTTCAATGTCAGCGAGATAGAAAGCTTCTTCCACCGCCTTCTCGTCCACGTCGGCATCAAATCCCCATTTATATCTGCCGGACCTACCTCCTTCGATGAAACTTTCTGTCAACGTCTTTCTTAGAAACGGAGTATCTTCGCTGGCGTAGATCTTAAGGTTAGTATCGTTTCCGTCTTTTAGATGTTTCTTTTTCACCTTCCGAGCTGTCAGTTTTGGTCCACGTGGTCGTCTCCTTTTTGTTCATTTTCTGTTTTTCAAGTTCCATTTTCGTCTGGGCTACGATGTGTGGGTCCTGTCTTTTCGTTGGTTGGGTCGCGTTGTTTTTTTCCTCCTTTGTCTTTTTGGCGCCTTTCTCTTATGGGGCTTTCTCTTGGGTGTTGAAGGGTACCATCAGGGCGCACTTTATTTGGAGGATCTCCTCAGATTCTGGGGTTTTGGGAAGACCATAGGGCTTATCCCATTGTTCGCCAGCATGGCGTTTAGTTTGTCCTCAAACGTCCATGGTTTCAAAAGGTTCCACGCGTGTGCGTACATTATACAGGTCAGTATCTTGACAGGCATTTCGTTGTTTATATTTAGATAGACCTTCTTCGCCTCATACTCGTTGATTGCTGCTTTTGCGACCTGGGCGTATAAGAACATAAGAATATAAGAAAAGAAGGAGACTGCAAAAGACCATTCATAGCCTGCACTTGGCAGCTCCTGTTCCAGTAAACACACAAAAGATTTCTTACCAGAGAAAAGTCATCAACATTGTCACCCTTTACAGGAGTTCGTCAGATCTAATCTACAATATACATAAAATGCATCCAGAGGATTATGTCCATTCATGCAACCGCAAAATATAATCTCCCCACTCCTTAGAAAAATATATACATATGTACATAAAAAAAGTCAGTCCCATCTAGCAGCTTCATCCATATATTTATCTAATCTATTCTTAAAACTACCCAGAGAGGAGGCTTCTATCACATGTCTAGTGAGCCTATTCCATTCATCTACCACATGATTTGTAAACCAATTCCTCCCAATCTCCTTCCTAAACCTATACTTATCAAGCTTAAACCCATTGCTACGTGTCCTGTCATGTTCACTAAGTATAAGAACCTTACCCAGATCCCCTTTATTATATCCTTTACCCATTTGAAGACTTCAATCAATTCCCCTCTGACTCTTCTCCTTTCCAATGTATGTAGATTTAGTGTTTTTCCTTGTCACTTCTGCCTCTCTCTTCTCGTTGGTCTTTTGTCTGTGCTTTATAGGAAATTTTCCAACTTTGGCGCCACCTAATGTGGCAAATTGTAAACTGTGTTAATTTGTTTTCGTGGGATACTTAAAGAAACTAGCAAAGAAATGCCTGCAAATAGAAAAACATAATTATGACTGAAGTTATTATTTTTATTCATCCATAAAGTTCCGTCTCATAATTAGGGCATTGACCGTTAAAGGGTTAATCAGAGAAATTTATATGATGCATTTTAGTTATCTTGTAGCTTGGAATTCAGAGGCAAACAATTTCATTCTTAAACATTCCATTCAGTGTTGAGAAAATCAAGAATATAGTCTTTATTTTTAGATATTCTTTTATCTTCGATGCTTTCATGGCGTCTTTAATAAAAGTCCTTTAATACAATAATCACAAAGGAATAATTTCATTCAAAGAGGAAGGAATAATTTCCCAATTTTAAATTTTCAATAGAATACTGACGACTCTTCTTTGTAGCTCCTTGTAACCGTTAACCGTCACCTGGATCCAAATTCATCACCCGTTCCCCGCATCACCTATTAACCAAGCAACTGTTTCTTTTGAAAAAGGATGTGGTTACCCCGACAGTGGTACAATACCGACAATGAAAAGCCTGCAACTATTCCACTCACGCGGATGCAAACGCGCTAAGCTAATCTAAAGGAAAATTCCCAAGCACAAAATTACGTTATTCCCATGTAAGAGGCAATCTAAACCATTCAAGCCTCCATGCCCCTTTGAAGTGCCGATAATACGCTATAACTTCGCAACACTACTCCTATCAAATGGGACATCTCTAAGGAATAAAATAGACGAGATGACAACAGTCATTAACACTCAGCACCCCTGACATAGTAGCGATCACAGAGGCCTGGCAAGTTGACTCTGACGTAATTAACATTAATAACTACCATTGTTCCACAATCTTCTCACTACCAGACGAGGCGGTGGGTTAGTCATGTTTATACACGACTCGCTACACTCATCAACCATCCAAGTTGATGTGCACCATGACCTAGCGATGTTGTGGGTAAGGGTGACGCCAACGTAACACCCTCGCCATGCTGCGTCCCTCTTGGTCTGTGTGGTGTACCACCCTCCCAAAGCCCCCACCAAACCTGAACTACTGCATCATCTCACCCAAACTACTGACCTCCTCAAATATTCAATACCCAAGCTCAAAAGTTATTATCTGCGGAAATTTCAATGAAATAAAGGTAGCAGAGATACAGAGAGAGACTAAACTCCAACGGGTAGTCAATTTCCCCACACATGGTAACAACATTATCGACCTTATCTTGACTGACGCTGAGGAATACTACAATCACCCTTAACCCTTCGCACCGTTTGGGCGCAAGACACACGTCTTCGTGATGTGGACGCTCAATGCCACACCATCTCCTGTTCAAAGTGCTACCACATTGACCTATCGCACACTCCGACAGTCTTTCATTCTAGCCTTTGGTGACTGGATTGTTCACCACCCGTGGACCGAAGTTCTTACCGTAACCGATGTTGACACTAAATGGAATTACTACCTGTCCACGATCACGACAGCCTTTTTCCACTTTTTTCCTGAGCAAACTCTCCGGCAACACCCCAATGACCCTCCATGGATAAGCAACAGGATAAAAAGGTTAATACAGCAAAGAAACCGAGCCCAACTTAACAACTCATCCCTCTACAAACCTCTCCGTAACAAAGTTATAAGTTAGATTAAATATGCAAAACCCAACTACTACCCAAGCAAACTTCAACACATAAAAGAATCTGACAGTAGCAAATGGTTTAATCAAATAAAGAACTTGTGCGGGCTCAACAAAGCCTCCCGTACCCCACCTTGCATTTGCCACCACCACCCCTTGCCGCAAACGAGGTTAACAACCACTTCGCCACCATCTGCCAGCAACTTCCCCCTCTCGACCCGTCTTTACTGGCCACTTTCCTCCCCATGCAAACCACAGCGCCTACTTTGCAAGAGTTCCAGGTTTGGCAGAAAATTAAGAAATCAAAAACCAAATGCTCTACAGCTCCCACTGACCTCCCTATGCCTCTTTTAAAGAAATTTACCCCCGAGCTTTTGGCTCCGTACCTCTTACTTCCATTATTAATGCCTCCCTTCAAAAGTGCAAATAACTCAGTGACTGGAAGACATCCTATGTAACTGCCGTACCTAAGAAGCCTTCCCCTACCACCCTGGATGAGACCCGCACTGTGTCAATCACGCCCATTCCAAGCTTGATCTGCGAGAGTTTTGTGACAGGTTGGGCTTACACGGACTTCGCCCCCAAAATTGACCCACGGCAGTACAGGAACATCCGTGCTACCTCAACCACACACTACCTGGTCAGCCTCCTAGATCACATATACGGAGGCCTAGAAGCACGCAAAAACTCTGTTTTGGCCTCACTCATAGACCTGAGGAAAGCATTTGACCTGGTAAACCATACGACCGTGATCACCAAAGCGTGAGTGTCTGGTGGCTTGGCTGGCTGATTTTTTCTCCAACCGCCGACAAGCTGTTCGGCTACGGGGAGCAACGTCCATCCTCTTGCCCTTTACATGTGGTATGCCACAGGGCACCAAAGTTGGCCCTCTGTTGTTCCTGGTACTAATTAATGATGCTCTTATCAATATCCCAGACCGTTGAAAATATGTAGATGACTGTACCTTTACTAACCATATTCAAAATTCTGTCCCGAATTATCAGCCACTTCAAGATTCCCTGAATCACCTCCTCACCTGGGCAGCTGATAATAACGTGGCAGTGAACCACAACAAGACTATTACGCTCCATTTTGATCTCACCACCACCCCGACCCAGTCCCCCACCCTCACGCTGGGGGGTCACAGCCTGGAAATTGTTCGATCTGCAAGGGTTATCGGTGTCACCATGGATGACAGACTGTCATGGGACCCGCACGTCAACTCCGTTGTGTCTTCGGCCTCCTTCAGGCTGTATATGTTGCGCCACCTCAAGTCACTGGGAGTCCCATCATCTGAGCTCTCCAGCATATACAGAACTTTCATACTGCCGAGGCTTACGTATACATCCCCAGCCTGGTCCTCCGCCCCCAACGCGGCACAACGAGAGAGGTTGGAAAGAGTGCAAAGAAGAGCCTTGAAGATCGTGCTTGGCCCCTCCTACAACGGCTATGATAATGCCTTGATAACCCTGGGACTCTGTCCCCTCGCTACAGTTTACCAAAAAGCAATAATCCAATTCGGCAAATAACTGTTCAACAACCCTCCCCACCGTCGCCTCCTGCCGCCCCTGGCTCCCCCTCCTCGCCACGCCACTCGCTCCCACAACCTCCTCGTCCCCATCAGATCACGTACTAACAGGCACCAGTAAAGCCCAATCCCAACAATTGTGAAATATATAAATGAGGAGAATAAACGTAATTGAAGACATGTATCGTACATAAGCAAACTGTCTGTTAATTATCTGTAAATACTATCATTACGCTACCCTTGTAAATACTCTTTCCATTCGCTGTATAATACCTTTTAAATATTGTATTTTGTCAGTCGAAATGACTGTTTGTATCCTAAATAAACCGTTTTATTATTATTATCAAAATTCTGAAGGCAATATAGAGAAAGGCAACAAAAATGATACCTTCTTTGAGGTGCCTTGATTATATGGATATATTGAAGGCACTTAACCCGTTTTCATTTGAAGGTACGTCCTTAAGGTAGGCATCATTCAGCTTTTTAGAATCTTTAGAGGGATTGCGAAATTAAAAATAGGTTTTAGAGTTGGAGATTAATAATAAAACAAGAGGCCACTATTTGAATATTAAAATATCAAGGCTGGACTTTGAGGAAATTTTATTAGTAATAGAGTCGGGGATTCTTGGAATGCATTACTTGGCGATGTTGTAAATATATCTAGTTTGGTTATGACTTTATATATTAATCATAGGCAAATTTTTATTGGTACTTGCATTATGGGGGATTTGGATTGAATAAAAAATATGACTAGCCTAGTGTTGGATCACTGATAGCTCAATCCAATGGAAGTAGATTCCATATACTATTGTAGAGAGGTCATGCTAACCAAGTGGATATGGCGTTGGCTTCCAAACGTCTCGGTACTGGGTTCGATCCCGGCATAAGCGGACACAAACGTCAGCGCACGTAGAGATCTGGCTACCGATTGTTGGACGCGCTGTGCTCACCCAGTTTTCGGGTGGGTAGATCTTACACCTCTGATCTCACATATAGCCAATCACAACATTGCTTTCTTTCCTCTCCCGCCTTCATAGCACAGCACAACACACACTCTGTTCCAAGGAATCTTGCCGATAGGTATCTATATCCACATACCTCTGACGTGGAACAGGTCCCTCTCCCCCGAGGCGACAAAGGCTTCCACCTGAACGCTGTTTGGTGTCAAAGACACAATACTTCTTGGCACCTCTCCCCAAAAGAGGACCGGCCCCTGGGGCCCTCGGGCCGACCATCGATTGTCATACTGACCTTATATAAATTTCATTATCCGGTCGGGGATCCTCCCAGTATCATGGAAGGATTGGCGCTTTATGAGTTCTGGGAAGGACTGTGTCTGACACACTTGACACACTAATGCACCTCAGGTAAAGCATTTGACGAATCCCCTAAAAGAGATTATTTTTGAAAGAGAAAACAGAGATTTCTTTTACAGAAGAAAGGAGAAATATACGCGCGCGATAGTTTGATTGGAGATACCTCCTGGAACTAGTCTGAGGGGTAAATACCAGAAGAGGAAACATCCTTAACTCACAACCTATATAACTCTCACTTCTTTAGTTTCACGCAATATAAAGTGACTTCCAAAGTAGTAGGGCATAGTGAACTCGGGAAGGAAGCTCCATTAAGGGATGCGAAGAAGGAGTTCCCTTAAGAGAACGAGCCTGAAACTTGAGGAAACGGATTATAGGGTAGGTCTATTGTTGTTAGGAAAATTACGGAGTGCATACACTAAGCAGGCAGACAAGGACTTATAAGCACACACAGAGATAGAGACTAGATATCTATCTCCCTCCTTCTCAGGTAAAAAGGAGGGCCTTGACTGCTCACCCGATGACTTACGAACATAGAAAGTGGAATGAGTAGGGTGACCCTGCGGGTAATCTACGTCTCCGCAGAAACAGATTCTTTGCGAAGTCTTGTTAGCCAAACTAAAGTTTGCTTTCATCCAAATAATCCCGACCACGAATGCCTATATCGCTCTATGAGCCGACCTACAAGATGTAATAATAATCCTCTCAGCAGAAGCAGCTCAAATACTAAACGAACCAGGAAATGGTTTCGCTACTAATATTAAAATTTAAAATCTAAAAAAAGCAGACATGGTTAAATTTTTATAAATTTTCTGAACTTGGCCAATTATAATAATTTTCAAATGAACTCTAAACTAAAGTTCCCCCCTTTCAAAATATCACGTTGCTAAAATATAGTTATAGAAAAAGATATAGAAAAATAAATTTTCTGAACTTCACCATTTGTAATTCTTTGGGTTTTAAAAAGTTCACAAAATATCGATACTTATATTTATTTCTGAACTTCATCATTTTGTTTTTTGATATTATAAAAGAATTATTAGAAATAACTTTGATAAAAGTCATAACCAAACTAAGATAAAATTATTATTCAAATACTCAAAAAAATCCCCTTCTTAAATTACAGAGTTAGTGAGTAAAGTGATGAAAAGGAATCTAAGCAAAAACACCACTTCAAGTCTCAGAAAACCGAAGCATTATCTGCAGAAGAGTGAAAGCGTGAATTGGACAACTACAGGTGAAGAACTAAACAAGGAAATCGAAGACAAACAAACCTGGGCTAAAGTAAAGGAGGTAATAAAATTTAATCAACACACACGTCTTTAATATAGTTTTCAAAAGGACGGAAATGCCAAACAAATCAGCTACTGACCGATTACTCTAATATATGAAAATCCAAGGGAGTAGCAATGAAAGAGAAAAATTTAGAAAGGTTCAGATTTACATGGAAAACCATACCACCGAAACATAACCGAAAGAGGACATAAACATCTCTTCAGAATGTTATGAATCAGACCATTACTGGAGAGAGTCGACCTAAAGAATAAAAAAGGTGCTTGAAATGCAAAGGAACTCAGAAAAATGGCTCTATAATGTCTCAAAACAAAGGAGATATTAAAAAACGATAGAGAAGACGCTGAAAATTTCTAGGCTAAACCAAATTTCTCATGGTACAAGAAATAACGATCAGATTAATATTAACCCAGAAGAAAACATGAAGATAATGACTAGCGTCATGCAAGCACATATAATCAACATTGCACATACAGGTAGCTGCGCTGCCAAACTCAACTCTATGTCAAAAAACAATGGACTACCAAAGATGAGAGTTCCAAATAACCTTAAATCTGAAACAATCTACGACAAAGCTTTCGCAAACCACCTTTTTTGGGTCTGAGAAGGAAACAAACAGTGATGAGACATCCATCGCTGAATCCTCGGAAGAACCGCTAGAAAAGAAAAAGAAATGAAAATAAATTTAAAAAGTCACCAAGCTCCGAACAAAACGGGGAATTCTGCAGAGAAAGCAGAAATAAAAAACTAGAGACAAGAAACAAGACCGGAGTCAAGCCCAAAGAAAGCCAAAAAAAACACCAGGCAGGGAAAGAAAAAAGAAAAAAAGTAACCAACAAGCAGCAAAATATATGACGAGAAAACTAAAACAGAATCCTACAGATTAACACGAGCGGATGGATCGAAAAACGAATTAAATATGGAAATAAATTCAGAGAAATTAATGCTGACATAATCTTAATATCAGCACAGGGCACCAATACAGAAAATGAAAAGATTAAAATATAGAATTACGATCTATTAGCCACCAAACATACTCGAGAAAGATGGGATGAGGCAACTATAGGTATGAAGAGAAACATAAAATACAAAGACTAGAAGAATCGTTTGTGGCAGTGAAAATAGCCATGATTTTGGCGACGTAAAAATCGCTACTACATATCAACCCCTAAGACGGGACTTTCTTCCCCTTCCCAACTTCACCAACTCACTCATGGAAGGGGCCCTACTATATTCCTTAGGGATATTAACGCTCGTTGTTAGGAAACGGGTTAAAGAGTGGCTAACGGGGCTCGACGATGTTGAGAACTACTGCTGGATAGAGACATCGTCTAACGACTCAGCCCTGATGTCCCTACGTATATAAAAAGAAAAGTAGCGACGAAACTAGAGATCTGCCAAGCTGGGAATAATAATCCATTCAGTTACTAGATGGAACCTATTATGTGGCATTTATTGATCGAACAGGAATTCTTATCATTATCAACGAACATCCGATTCAAATCACAATTGAAATCAGAAAAGCTTATGGAAAGGCAGATTGGCAAAGATTCGAAAACAGTCTGGAACAATATATACCCTAAGAACTGGAGGACGGAGATCTAGAAGAAATCGACGAATAACTTTAACGATTAACAAACCTTCTAAGAAAGGCGGATGAAGAAGCGATTCCTAGAACTTCATACAAAACGATTACTCACTACAGATGGGCTGAAGAAATGAAAATAATTTACCGGGAACTGAAAATGGAACAAGAAACGATGGGAACCCTTTGGCCATCCAGGAATAGAATAGTTAGAATAAGCGTGTAAGCAAGAATTTTCAAAGTTATAGAACAACAAAAGACTAAATGGAACGAGACAATAATGAAAGTGGACAGCCAAGTCACCCAAAGAATTCTGGAGGAGAGTTAAATCAATGAGAGAATTCCCACCTAAACCAAAGATAAAATTAAGAGACGGTTAAGTAATCATCAGAGAAAAGGAACGAGAGAGATCCTAAGAGAACTTTGGATGAACATATTTAACATCAGAGAAGAGGAACGAGAGAGATCCTAAGAGAACTTTGGATGAACATATTTAACATCGGCGAAAAGGAAAATGCTAATTTTGACATCGTCTTCAAAGAACACATAAATGCCCGAGATGGTAATGGAGCAACAATTACCGCATAAGAAATAGAAATAGTACTCAAAGCATTTCGGCAGCAAGCGCCTAGTCACTTAGAGCTAACCATAAATTAGCTCTCCAAGAGCGCCAAGGAATGAACGTATTTATATGCACACCTAAATACAAGTTACTACCATGATCAATTCAAGGTAGCAAATAATCTTCATGTGGAAACCAGGAAAACCACCGGATGCAAAAGAAAACTTTAGACCGATTTTACTTTTGGAATACGGTGGAATATTCTTAGAAAATATATTACATAGAAGATTGATGGAACATATAGGAGAAAACAATCTATATAACCATCAACAGCACAGATTTCGAAAAATTTGGAGTACAGAAATGACATTATGTGCCATCGCAGAAATGATAGCATAGGCAAAAAGGAAGAAGAATTAAATCAAAGGCTTTCGACAAAGTTTGGCAAAATGGATGCAGCACAAGATCATGCCACTTGGCTTAAGTGAATAATTAGAGATCATTCTATGCGACTATGTGATGGAAAGAATGGCATATGTCAGCATAGGGAAGACAAAGGGCCCCGTATCCCGATTAGGAGCAGGATCACCACAAGGCAGATTTTTAAGCCGCACCCTCCACTCAATATATACGGCTAATATCCACCACCGAGCAACCCATCTAGTATAAATGTAAGGGGTGGTGCAGACGGCACAAAACAGAGCAGTGTACCTTATAAAAGCACAAGAATCGAAAGAAGAAAACAAAAATTATAGTGGTTAGCGCGCTTGCCCGGCAATCGCTGGGTCGGTAGTTCGAATCTCCGTCCGGATTCTTTTTAAGCTGAGACTATTTACTAAGGAAAGTTTCCACCGTGCCTGGGCATTAGAGTGGGGATTTGGGTCTTGCCCTGGCTGACGTCCGCTTGAGAAGCACCATAGCTTGATATGAGGACTAAAACCAGCAAACTTTAACTTTAAACTTTAAAGACCTACATAAAAGTGTTAACATGCGAGGAGTTAACAAGTTATTAGTGAAAAGAGCGCTCAAGAAGAAAGAAAAACAAAAGTTCGATAAACTTTATACTCGAAGACAACAGAAGAAGTAGACCTAACTAAAGATACCCAAGCTTCGTGCACAAACTGGAAGAAAGGAATGAGGAAAAAACTAACTCAAAAAGTGAAAATTACAGAGAAAATTAAGGCAAATTAAGGAAAGAACGAAAATGACGCCCATATTACAACCTAACAAAGACACTTTGTCTCCAACCCCGATTTTTAACCAAACACCGGATATAAAACAACAACTAACCGAATTTGACAACCAAATTTACCAACATGGTGTGGAATGGTGGATACAGTTTGGAATTATAGCATTAACCCATACCCCTCCCATTTTCCTCGAGTTAGGCAAGAGTGTAGCTATAACAATGGTTTAAATATCTTAAAACAAAGTTAATTATATATAAATAACCAAATACAATGAACTAATGACAGAGATTAGTTTGTTCTCCAAGTACTATATTGGGACAAAATGGTTTGACACCGAATAGGTTTCAAAACAAAATGAATGAAGACTAGACAGATTTTCATTCCTTTTTTGATCGGAAACGATCGTTTTAAGAATAAACAAGGAGGGAGATTAAATAAAGGATAGAGAGATCCAGGTTAAGTTAGTGGTTCGGATTCTACGTTAATCAGTAGGTCCTCCAAGCCAGTCAAACTGTGCATAAACAAAGAGTTGTCTGGCAGAAAGCACCCTATTCTTCTTCGCATAACGTGAGGCAGACCAACTATGGTACGTTTTATCACTTCGACTAATATTTCCACTTTCCGACCTGTCTCTTTTTCTCTTAGTCTCTGCCACTCTGTTTTTTGGCTGTACCCAACTTCTCCGAGGTTACTTTGCTTCTTAGAAGTGTGTGTGGGGGATGGGGGTGGGGGATGGGGGTGGGGGGTGGGATAAGGGGTCGGCTTGCGCTGACACCCCACCCCTCTACCCATTTTGGGGACAGGGGCGAGGGATGCCGGTAGGGGACGAAAATGAATTCCTCTCTTAGTTTGTAGAAAAGATCCTTTTCTCGAAATAAAGAAATACCTTTGTCAAAATTTTCAAAAATATATAATTTATGATTTTTTTCGAAAATTTAAAAATTAATTTCCGTGACAAAAATTAAAAGATTTCATTAATGCTTTTGTCGAAATTACCCCCAAATATATATATACTTGTTTTAAAAATTAAAAAAATTATATCATTTATCCTGTCTCGAAATTAAAAAAATAGCTGTGTCAAAAAAATTTAAAAATATATTATTTATGCTTTTACCGAAAGTTAAAAAATAAATACCTTTGTCAATTTAAAAATAATATATATCTATGCTTTTTTGAAATTTATAAAATGAATACCAGTGTCAAAAATGTAAAAAAAATATAATTTATCCTTTTTTGAAATTTAAAAAAAATAAATACTTGTGTTAAAAATTAAAAATATATCATTTATCCTTTCTCGAAATTTTCAAAAATAAATACTTGTGTCAAAAAATTAAAAATATATCATTTATCCTTTCTCAAAATTTTTTAAAATAAATACTTGTGTCAAAAAATTAAAAATATATCATTTATCCTTTCTCAAAATTTTAACAAATAAATACTTGTGTCAAAAAATTAAAAATATATCATTTATCGTTTCTCCAAATTTTTAAAAATAAATACTTTTGTCAAAAATTAAAAATATATCATTTATCCTTTCTCGAAATTTTCAAAAATAAATACTTGTGTCAAAAAATTAAAAATATATCATTTATCGTTTCTCAAAATTTTTAAAAAGAAATACTTGTGTCAAAAATTAAAAATATATCATTTATCCTTTCTCGAAATTTTCAAAAATAAATACTTGTGTCAAATAATTAAAAATATATCATTTATCCTTTCTCAAAATTTTTTAAAATAAATACTTGTGTCAAAAAATTAAAAATATATCATTTATCGTTTCTCAAAATTTTTAAAAATAAATACTTGTGTCAAAAATTAAAAATATATCATTTATCCTTTCTCGAAATTTTCAAAAATAAATACTTGTGTCAAAAAATTAAAAATATATCATTTATCCTTTCTCAAAATTTTTTAAAATAAATACTTGTGTCATAAAATTAAAAATATATCATTTATCGTTTCTCAAAATTTTTAAAAATAAATACTTGTGTCAAAAAATTAAAAATATATCATTTATCCTTTCTCGAAATTTTCAAAAATAAATACTTGTGTCAAAAAATTAAAAACATATCAATTATCCTTTCTCAAAATTTTAAAAAATAAATACTTGTGTCAAAAAATTAAAAATATATCATTTATCGTTTCTCAAAATTTTTAAAAATAAATACTTGTGTCAAAAATTAAAAATATATCATTTATCCTTTCTCGAAATTTTCAAAAATAAATACTTTTGTCAAAAAATTAAAAATATATCATTTATCCTTTCTCAAAATTTTAACAAATAAATACTTGTGTCAAAAAATTAAAAATATATCATTTATCGTTTCTCAAAATTTTTAAAAATAAATACTTGTGTCAAAAATTAAAAATATATCATTTATCGTTTCTCGAAATTTTCAAAAATAAATTCTTGTGTCAAAAAATTAAAAATATATCATTTATCGTTTCTCAAATTTTTTTAAAATAAATACTTGTGTCAAAAAATTAAAAATATATCATTTATCGTTTTTCAAAATTTTTAAAAATAAATACTTTTGTCAAAAATTAAAAATATATCATTTATCTTTTCTCGAAAATTTCAAAAATAAATACTTGTGTCAAAAAATTAAAAATATATCATTTATCCTTTCTCAAAATTTTTAAAAATAAATACTTGTGTCAAAAAATTAAAAATATATCATTTATCCTTTCTCGAAATTTTTAAAAATAAATACTTGTGTCAAAAAATTAAAAATATATCATTTATCGTTTCTCAAAAATTTTAAAAATAAATACCCGTGTCAAAAAATTAAAACATATCATTTATGGTTTTATCGAAATTTAAAAAAATAAATACATGTGTCAAAAGTTAAAAAAAAATATATCATTTATGCTTCTATCAAAATAAAAATAAATAAATACTTGTGTCAAAAAACAAATATCATTGCGTAGTCGGTCTTTGGGCCAATTTTAGTTGACCCCGCCTGAGTTAATCGTTTAGCACAAGATACTTAAGAGCCTTGCCTCAATATGATTATAGTTACAAACTAATCCTTAAAGTTTTAGTCACAAATTTTTAAAAAAATATCAACAATATTTTAATCAATTAAAGTATCAATCGGACCTCCGTTCTGTTGACAAACTGATCGGAGTCTTTTCTTCTTCAGCGCAGGTCTCGTTGTACCTCATTATTTTAAATTTTCTGGTAAGTTTTTTTTTATATTTATACTCTAGCACACTTCAGTAATTTTTAGTCGCGTGTAACTCTATATCTTATTATGTCGGTTCGTCGATCCTCGTTTTGATTTCTTTTGTTTGGGTAATAACATTGTAACTTTTCAGCGGATTCTAACTATATTTGAAACCCTTATGTTGTTTTACATTCTCTTTCGAATGGTATAATTGTAAGGTCCTCCGAAGGTTAGTTCTGGAATTATTGAGAGTTTTTAAAGTCATAAGGTAATGAATCAGAATAAGTGAGAGCACGCGACTTTGGTCAGCAGACCTTGTTTTTTCTGTGATAAACTTTTTCTTTCAGCCATTCATAAATCGATTGGGTTTTAGACCAGGCTTTGAGGCGGCCATTCATTCGTAGTAATAAATTGTGGGGAGGGGGGATAAGCTCTACTTCATATGAAGCTGCCTCCATCTTGCTGAAACCATAAATCATTTTCTGGATAAAGACGACGGCATTTTGATAACAACTTTGTGTTTAAATGTTTATGTAATATACGGAATAATTCACTTTCGTATTTTGGGTATCAATAGAACGAACATCAATTTAGCCGTTCCAAGAAACTCTTGCATATATTATCAATTATTTGAAATTTATTTTAAGGATTTCGTGGAATCTTTAGTCGCGCGCGACTCTATATCTCCCTATTTCGGTCGGTGTCCGTTTTGCTTTTTTTGGGGGGGGGGGGGGGAAGTAATAACATTTTAACTATTCGGTCGATTCTAACGAAACTTGAAAGCTTTATGTTGTGTTATATTCTCTTTCGGAAGATATAATTGCCAAGCTCCTCCCAAGAATAACCCGTAAATTATTTTGTTTGGGCAATACTATCATAACTATTCAGCCGATTCTAACGAAATCTGAAAATCCTTATTTTGTTTTACATTTTGTTTCGAATGATTTAATTGCCAAAGTCCTCCAAAGGTTAGCTTGGGAATTATTTGACAGTGACATCATAACTATTCGGCCGATTCTAACAAAATTTGAAACCCTTGTGTTGTTTTATATTATCTTCCGAATGGTTTAATTGGTAAGGCCTTCTCAAGGTTAGTCCGTGAATTTTAGACAGCTTTGATTGTCGTTATGTCATAAATCAAAATAAGTGAGAGCACGCAACTTTTGGTCAGTAGAGCTTCTTAATGTAAAAACTTCTTCATCCGTAAACATTATCTTATTAAAACCATTGGTTGAAAATTTATGAAGCAAACATCCTTTCCTCTCTCCTATATTTCATATTTTTATATTCCCTAGATATGAGAATCCTTTTGAATGGTCTTCGATTCAGCGATTTTACTACACACTATCAAGAATTCCATATTTTATTATTTATATAATTGATGTTTTCTGGCGTTGTCGCTGTTTTTGATCTCTCAATTGCTGATCGCCTGACGATGGTTCCTAGTATTGCGAAGCTTCTTTCAAAGTTTATCCTCCGTAGTTTTCTTTCTTTAAACTGTGGTATTAATCTTCGTGTCCTCCATCCTTTGTCAATGTATCTGCCTTTTTATCAGAGCATAATCCTATTCTGACAAAGTCATAGTGTGACTAAAGGATCAAATTGTGTTTTTAATAAACTTTGAAACTGGTGTAGTCAGAGCTTAGCCTAAAATCAGCCAGAAAATACGATTATATAGACATGGAAATACTCGTAGTAAATATAAATACAGTTTTATGATAAATATAAAATGTTTTATTATAGTTTTTGCCATCATTATGATTATTAATGGTTTGAATCTGTTAATACTTTAAGATTGTATTTATTAAATATGCCAATGTCTAGAAAGAAAAATTTCAAGGAAATTTAAGATTTTCAAAGAGAACGGATTTTTAATCAAACTCAGGGAAGACTATTTCAAAAATAAATTGCCCATAAATTTTGGAAAACTTCTTTCTTTTGTTAAAGGAATTATAGTTTAATTTAAAGAAAAGGATAAAACCCGACTGGAGTTACGACTTGGACTGGATGTGCCTTTTGAAAGATGTCTTTGTGGTGTTCGAAGATCCATTAAGAACAGCATCGGTTAAAAGTTTCTGAAATGCCAGACATGCACATTCTAGATTAGATTAAAAACGACAATAAATTACCTTGACTCTCTTGATTATTATCGCCGTACAGGAAGGAGGAAGCCTATCTTAATTATAACCAATATTAAGAAGATGAATGAATTGCTTGATGAAATGAGCGAAAAGACTTTGAAGTTTTGGCCTACCATAACTTTTAGGGCTAATCAAAATTTGCTCATACATCAAAACAAGAGATGAAGCGTGTTGGCTTTTCTGTTATGGTGTGGGGAGTAATTTAGGATGATGGATGGGGCGATTTGGTTGTGTTAGCAATATCAACTTACGATACCATTTTTAAAGAGGGACTTCTACTAGTGTTGTCAAATGGTCAGCTTGAAAATTAAAGTTGTTTATTCATGGAAGATTGTTGTCCCCTTCATACTGCCAAAGGATATTTGAGTGGGAGGAACAAAGCGGCATCGAACGCTTTGGCACAGTCCACAAGCAACCCAAAAGAACACGTTTGGAAATACTGGGCAGGAATTTGCGAAAAAGCAAAAAAACAAAACAAAACAGGAATTCGGCCAGAAAAGGTGAATATCATAGGCCAAACAAGGTACCCCCGCCAACCCCCCCTCTAATCTCAGAACTAATTAAATCTATATGACAAAATAAGTTTAGATGACGCTAAAGAAACGTCCACAAAGTATTAATAATGTATGTTCATTGTTCAAAATGTATTTCATTCTTTAAATTTACAAATAAAGGCATTTCATTAACTGGGTGTTTATTTTATTTAATGCTTCCATTTCTCTTTAGATTACGTATCTGCTTTTAGGGACATGTTTTTAGTTTTTTAAATTGCGAGAAAAGCATTAAAGCTATCAATTAAAGGTTTTAATCGCAATGAGACATGATTTGATATAGAATTTTGATAAAATATACTCTAAATAAGTATATAGGATGCTGATATATGACTAAATAAACAATTATAACTTTGGGAGGGGAGACTAACCTCATATTTATTCTTCTGTAACTCATGTCTGCGGGTTTGATTCATTAAACAACGAAGTCCAGTCTCTTTCCTTTACTTATAGTCTGCAGCTCTTATTAGTTCTCTATATTTCTACATTTTCTAAAAAGGAAATTGAATCTGAGAGTGAGGTTTTTCTATAGCCAACTTTTTTCCTTCCATATTTATATGTTCAAAAATGCCTAAAAAATTTTAATCGAGAAACTGAAGCTAATTTCTCTAAGTTTATCCACTTTTCAAAATTAAAATGGCTGCTATTTTCGACGAGAGGGATGTGTACTAGATTAGTGAATATATATTACGAAAAGAAAAATTAAATTTAGAAAAGATACCTCAATGCTATGTTTATCAAGTCATAATAACGTATTTGATTACTCATATAATAGATAAAATATATAAACTATGATTCTTACAGCATAATTAGCCTGTTAAATAAAGTAGTCATCACCATCATACACCTCCCTTGCCTTTAAAAGGTGAACGGTATTGAAAATTCTCAATATTTTCCACCTCTAAATAATTAGGAAAATTTAATGGTGTCGAGGAATAGGCCGAGGGGTGGTTGAAGTTTCCCCGACTCTTATATATATATATATATATATATATATATATATATATATATATATATATATATATATATATATCCTATTAACCCGAATGCGGAGGGGTCGTCGTACTACTCCTTATAGTTCGTTCGGCCTGTGCCCTGAATGGGTTTATAGACTCAGAGTGCTTAGAGGTTGGCTACGGAGGGATTGGAATGAACTTTGCCAGCAAGCGATCCAAAGGAAGTTAGATACACAACAATATGAAAATAAAATTTAATGAACACTAAACAAGAATATATATATATATATATATATATATATATATATATATATATATATATATATATATATATATATATATATACAAATAATGTGCTTTGAGAGATAAATCAATAAGTGAATCTCGGATATCTCACTTGGTTTGTAAATAACTATTCCCTATGTAAATGCCTATACACTTGTAATGTTGTTAAGCTTCGCTGTGAAGTTGGGGAATGTGAAAGGAAAGAGTTACCTTGGAACCTGATGTTCGGGTGGCGCTGGTGAGTGAAGGTGGTGAGATAAGGGGTGGAGACGATGAGGTAGGTTCTCCAGGGACCGACCTGATCCCACAATTCCGTCACGATTCTGCTGGAAGAAGGCGGTGACGAGAGCTTCTTGTTAAAGAGGGCCCCACGCTCGTGAACTCCGAGGAATCTTGGGTTCCTCTGTGAGGAGGGGGGCGGGGTGCGAAGTGACATATGGACGCGTAGGGTCACGAAAAAAAGTCGAGATGTAGTTTTCTCGCTTAGGGAACCAGAGTGAGGCCGTTTGTAGCTTCGGCTCTGAAACGTGAGTACGAACTTGGGTCCGCACTGATTTGCAGACCAACGGGGTAAGGAGCCTCCCTAACTGGGACCGATCTCCTCTCTGAAGACTTGATGCTTCGACTAATTACCACAACACTGAGAGAGATGACAATTCTTGCCCCACCAGACGCTGTGTAAGCTCTACTACCGAGAGTTAAAAGAATTCCTCTTTTATACTCGAAACTCGGGGGAGGTTCACATGGCTCCGGAAGTCGATTTGATATCGAGCATCCTTCTTCGAGGTAGAGCGACTTGATTATCTCCTCAATTTCGTACTTTGCAAACTTCCGGGAACCACGGGAAGCCAAGATGGGCTCCCATCTATCGATAACCAGTCCAGGACGGAATTCGGTGGTTAGCTGAAATGGTCGGCGGGTTCTTTCGGCGGAAGGATGGGGGGCAGACATCGGACCGGAAGGGAAAGGTTTGATAACGCGGCACGCCAGGAAGGGAAGTGGGAAAAATTTGGGTGCATTATGCTATTCTCCTACATTCCTACCCATCCCAAGGGAACATTATTCCGAAGTGGAACAAGAGATAATGTCACAGGATATAACCTACTCGCAGTTACAATCAATAGCTACAAACGGCCTTACTCTGTTTCCCTAATGAGATCCCAGAAAACATACATACGCGAAACACACACACAAAAATGAACATAATGAAATGGCACTATTTCGCGACAAAGTCTTAGAAATTACAGTTATAACTAGACATACACAAAAAATAGAACATACATATATACAAAAGAAAAAATAACAATGGCCGGACAGTTCCGGTTAATCGACACAACTAGGGCCTTCGTCTATCGGATTGTTTGATAAATTATCAGCAATGACGTTATCCGTTCCTTTTACGTAAGATATGTTGTATTGGTATTCTGACAATAAAAGGGACCATCTCATAAGTCTGCCGTTCTGACTTTTACAATTTTTTTAAGTAGGCTAGTGGCCTATGGTCCGTTTCGACAGTAAAAGGTCTACCAATCAAGTACATCCTGAATTTTTGAATGCCATAAATGATTGCTAATGCTTCAAGTTCTATAGTAGCGTATGCTCTTTTGCAAACCAACTGCTTCCGGCTCGTGTATGCCACTGGAAATAGAGTTACTTCTTCCTCATATTGTTATAAAATGCATTCAATGCCGAGATTAGAGGCATCAGTTCGGATGCCAAAACTTTTAGGGGGATTGGGCAAACGGAAGATAGGAGCGGAGACCAATATTTCCTTTAGCTCGCCAAAACTCGCATTTGCGGCGGGGTTCCATAGAATGGGGTTTGGTGCGGCCTTTTTAAGAAGGTCATTGACGCGTGACCCTATGGAAGAGAATTGGGGGATGAACCGCCGATAGAAGGAGACGGATCTAAGAAACGAACGAAACTGTTTATTTGTTTTTGGGAGTGGCATGCCTTCTATTGCCTTAACCTCTTCCTCTTGGGGGGCTAATTGTCCCTATCCTACTTTAAACACTAAGTAAGAGATAGTGCTATGAGCAATGTGGCCCTTGGACGGCTTGATTATCAATCCGTGGATCCTAAGCCGGTTTAGGAGTTTGTTGTTATTTGTGGGGAGTAAAAGCAGAACTTCACCGCCTGGTTTTAATTTTCGAACCTTAGATTTAAGATCAAAATATGTTCAATACTTCTCTGAACTTTGCACGGCAACCTCCGAGCATTTTTCTAGCCTGTCACGCAAGTTCAGAACATACGAGTAGGAAGTCTTTAGTTCTTCATCCAATCGAGAGTTCGTGAGGAGCTCCTTGAGAATGTTCAGTGGACTTCGGACATTGCGACCATAGAGAAGCTGAGTAAGGAGAATCACAGAGTTCAGTAGGGAATATCCCTAGGCGCAAACAAAGCTAATGGCAGGTACCGGTGCCATTCCCGGGGCTGGTCGTGGCACAGCTTTTTAAGCAAGCTTTTCAAGGTAGCGTTTAACTTCTCGCACATACCGTTTGCAGAGGGATGAAAGGGCGTGGTGAAAATGTGTCTAATTTGGAGCAACTTACTCACATGCTCCATCAATTCGGACGTAAATTGGCGGCCCCTGTCAGAGAGGACCTCTTTAGGGATCCCTACCCGCTAAAAGATAGAGATTAATGCCTCAGCACACGAGATGCTATCAATTTTTTTGAGAGCAATTGCTTCGGGGAACCCGGGGGCCCAAGCGCCGAGGGTGAGAACGTATGAGTGTCCCTCGGTGGAAGGGAGGTGTATCGGTCCAATAAGATCTATGGCAACTATGATAAATGGTTCTGATATAACTGGAGTCTTCTGAAGGATGGCTGGTTGTACTCGTCATTTGGCGGTGACCTTTTGACATATATCATAGGTCCTGCAAAACTCTTCGATTTTCTTGGCTGCACCAGGCCAAACAAAATACGTAGATACGCGTTGTGAGGTCTTATTATGGCTGAAGTATCCTGCAAAAATACCTTCGTGTGCTATTTGTAAAATCTTCGCAACGTAGTCCCTAGGCACGCAAAGGACTTTGAACGGGGAGCCTACTGGATCCGGGGAAGTACGAAATAGCAAGGCGTCTTCTATCACGTACCTCACTTTTAGATCTCCACGAACCGATTCTGTCTTTTCTCGTTTGGCCTTTCCCATAAGGGTTGGAGGGAAAGGCAGTCCTTTTGGGCACTGATGAATTGGGCGTTATTCAGTCCTTCGTAATCGGGGGTGCATGGAGGCTTGAGAGACGCGGTGAGGCAGGCGTCTCTATCAGCCTGAGCCCGGGTGACGACAGCTTGCGACACAGCAGTTGGGGAGAGCTGCGCGCTCTGGCCCATCAACACTGCACAAAACTTAATCGGGGCAGCTACGACGTCGGTCCACCCCGTAAAATAGCGGCATTTTACGTGACAACGGACCACTTGGAATTTATTAGTTCTTCCCAAGAAATCGTGTACGACAGCGAATTTCTTATGTTGTGGGTCAACGGGGGAAAGCCGCTTGCCCGGTACCACTATACATGTACACCCTGTATCTCTTACCAGAGTGGATACTCTACATCCATTAATGGATCCGGACTCGAATTTGAGCCCACCAGAAGGACTGTTATTAAAAAGAAAGTTCACCTGGTGTGCCTGAGAGGTCGACGAAGATGGCAGAGGCGCAAGCGCGGTAGGCTGTTCGACAGCGAGAGTTGCGGAGACTTGGTGGACCTGTTGTCCAGGGGCAAAACGAAAGCGAAAGTTTTGTGGACACTGAGATTTGTAGTGACCAGGGGTTCCGCAAGAGAAACATACAATGGGGTTACTCTGGTAGGGGTTACTTGACGGAGCATTAAAAATTGGGGGTTTCATCTCTTCTTGCTTCTGATAGTGGTTACCTTTGGGTTTAAAGGGGCCTGGGACTTTTAGTAAATGAGGGGGGTTTCTCGGTTGTGATTGTCCTTGGTTGTTAGGGGACGGGGGAATGCTCTTCTTTTGCTCTTTAGGATAGAACTAATGATTTGTGGCGTAGAGATCCGCTTCTTCGAGGAACTCGTTAAAGGAAGAGGAGCGCCTATCTTGCACAAATGCACGGATTTCAGTAGGGAGGGTGTGCATTAGCTGGAACCTTAGAAAAATCTAGCAGTGAGTCGTAGTCGCCACTGACTTTAGCCGAGTCCAACCAAAATTGGAGGTTTTTCTTCAGGATAAACCCGAACTGTGGATACGTCTGTCCTGGCTGGATCGTAGACGATCGAAATTCTTGTCTGTATCACTCGGGGGTTTAAATTAATTGCGGATAAGAGTTCTGATTTAAGAGATGAATAATCTATTGTAGCTTCTGTTGAGAGGGCAACGAAGATTTCTCTTAGACGAGAGTTGAGCAACGGGAGCAAGCGGCCTCCTCCTTCAGATTCAATGTCCCACCCATTGACTTTGAAGATCTTTTCGAAAAGGGTTAATTAAGTGCAAAAGTCCTCTTGATCACCATAAGGGGGAAGCTTTAATACAGGGGCCTGAGGTTGATAATTTCTAAAACTGACGGAACTGAGTTCTAATTGATCTCTACTTAACTCACGCTCGTGTTGACGAATTTTCTCCCTCTCTTCTCTCTCTCTCTCATATTTCCTCTTGTCTTCGTTTCTCTTCTATTTCTTTTTGTCCTCACCTCTCTTCTATTTCTTCTTGTCTTCGCCTCTCTTCTATTTCTTCTTGTCTTCGCCTCTCTTCTTCTTGTCTTCGTTGTTCTTCTCTTTTTTCCTCACGTTTATTCCTTTGTTCGTTCTGAACGTATTCGATCAATTCATTGCCCGAAAGACCCCAAACTTGTCCCTGTTTATGGAACAACTCAAATGAGGAGGAAGACATCTTGGATACGCTGATTCACGAAAGAGCTTAACGCCTTAACCCCAGATTATTCGGCAGCGACAAATAATATACACAATAATAAAAAAAATAAAGATAATACAAATAGTTACTATGTTGGGCAAGATGCTGCCAGCAAGGGTTACCGAGGGTGACCTAACCCTTTTTATATTGTAGACCGACAATACAAAAAGGAAACAAAAATAAAAGGACACGGGGTCAATTCTTATTTCACCAACAAAATTTAAAATGTTTTATTATTTGTTTTATCGAACCTTGGGCGCTTGGCAATTAGAAAAGGGGAACTTCAAAAATGACGGGTTCGAAACAAACCGCACACCTAATGACACCAGATATTAAATATGATATAATATATATACTATATGTCGAAGAATAGGCCGAGGGGTGGTTGGAGTTTCCCCGACTCTTATATATATATATATATATATATATATATATATATATATATATATATCCTATTATCCTGAATGCGTAGGGGTCGTCGTACTAATCCTTATACTTCGTTCGGCCCGTGCCCCGAATGGGTTTATTGAACCACAGAGTGCTTAGAGGTTGGCTACGGAGGGATTGGAATGCACTTTGCCAGCAAGCAACCCAAAGGGAGTTAGATACACAACAATATGAAAATAAAGTTTTAATGAACACTAAACAAGAATATATATATATATATATATATATATATATATATATATATATATATATATATATATATATATACAAATAATGTGCTTTGAGAGATAAATCAATAAGTGAATCTCGGATATCTCACTTGGTTTGTAAATAACTATTCACTATGTAAATGCCTATACACTTGAAATGTTGGTAAACTTCGCTGTGAAGTTGGGAAATGTGAAAGGGAAGGGTTACCTTGGAACCTGATGTTCGGGTGGCGCTGGTGAGTGAAGGTGGTGAGATAAGGGGTGAAGACGATGAGGTAGGTTCTCCAGGGACCGACCTGATCCCACAATTCCGTCACGATTCTGCTGGAAGAAGGCGGTGACGAGAGCTTCTTGTTAAAGAGGGCCCCACGCGGGGTGCGAAGTGACATATGGACGCGTAGGATCACGAAAAAAAGCCGAGATGTAGTTTTCTCGCTTAGGGAACCAGAGTGAGGCCGTTTGTAGCTTCGGCTCTGAAACGTTAGTACGAACTTGGGTCCGCACTGATTTGCAGACCAACGAGGTAAGGAGCCTCCCTAACTGGGACCGATCTCCTCTCTGAAGACTTGATGGTTCGACTAATTACCACAACACTGAGAGAGATGACAATTCTTGTCCCGCGAGACGCTGTGCAAGCTCTACTTCCAAGGATTAAAAGAATTCATCTTTTATACTCGAAACTCGGGGGAAGTTAATATGGCTCCAGAAGTCGATTTGATATCAAGCGTCCTTCTTCGGGTGAGAGCGGCTTGATTATCTCCCCCATTTCGTCCTTTACAAACTTCCTGGAACCACCGGAAGCCAAGATGGGCTTCCATCTATCGATAACCAGTCCAGGACGGAATTCGGTGGTTAGCTGAAATGGTCGGCGGTTTCTTCCGGCAGGAGGGAGGGGGGGGGGCAGACATCGGGCCGGAAGGGAAAGGTTTGATAACGCATTATTCTATTCTCCTACGAATGGTGATGAAACCTTTACTATTTATCATGTTAAAAAGGCCACCACTGATTGATACAACATAATTAGCCTGTTAAATAACGTCATCATCACCTTCGTGCACCTCCCTTGCCTTTAAAAGTGAACGGTATTAAAAGTTTTCACTATTTTCCACCTCTTATTAATTAGGAAAATTTAATGGTGATGAAACGTTCAGTATTTATTATGTTAAAAAGGCTACCCTTGATTGTCACAGCCTAATTATCCTGTTAAATAAAGTCATCATCACCATCATGCACCTCCCTTGCCTTTAAAATTAACAGTATTAAAGGTTCTCAATATTTTCTACCTCTGAATAATTAGGAAAATTTAATGGTGATGAAACGTTTAGTATTAAAACGTTTCACCAGCTGACATTTGCCCATCATTTTTTCCATGTCTCAATGGTCCTTCATATCAATAAGCTATACCCGTAATGGAATACTAACAGACCCACAACCTAAACTACTATTATTACCTTATTACTATTCAATATTTTAACTATCATCAAAGGCCTTATATTATTTAATGAATCATAGGGTAATCCCATTTAATTAAAATAATCCACCAAAGTTAATAAAATAAAGTTCGTACAGATACAAAATGCTACAGCTAAATCTACTACAAATTAATATTTCGTAATTGTAATATAAAATAATAAAACATAAGAGAACACTGGATTTAATGCAAGTAATCAAAAATTAATTGCAGGTATATTTAATTAACAATGTTTCCAGCAGCACAAATAATGAACAATAATCTTATAAGATTAAATCAGTTTACTTTCTAATTAAGGCATTTTATTATTGCTATAATTAGTATAGTTACCCCCAAATATATAATAATAATTCTATACAATAATTAACATAAGACATTGTTTGAAATATGATACATATAACCAGGCATGACCAAATAATTCAATTTGAAGGATAATTATATATATATATATATATATATATATATATATATATATATATATATATATATATATATATATATATATATATATGGGTAACACTTCAGATTTGGGGCACACGGTAGATGGCGCTGTTAGTCGGCTACAATTTTGGGCTACAATATATCTCTTATGACGTCAGACGGTAGCGTCAGATGTGGACAATCACGGCGTAATATTTTTTTGTATATGACTATATACTGGGGGGCTGCGCCCCCCAGACCCCCCCAATTGATTGAAACTCAGGATCATCGCAGGGTGGTTCACCTGCAGTGATATCTCCCCCACGAGCCGTCCCCTTGAATTCACTGGGTTTTTTTTCTCCCCAACAGCTTTTTACTGGCAGAGAAACCTAACCTAATAACAAACAATTCTTACTTTTATAGGTTTCTTGATTAGTTTATTCGCCTCTAAATAATCTCAAAGTTTTTCGCGATCATACAAATTAAAGCCGAATTCGAATAACAAAGAAGCACATGGAGAGCACGAAAACACAATAACGAAAGAAAAACATTTGCAAAACGGGTCCTATTTATAAGCTACGATGTTGCCAGTAAGAAGCTGTTATCGTTCGCAGTAAACAAAAAATACGAAAACAAAACAAAAAAACAATAAAAGACATCAAGAAACCTTACCTAACTTAGAAAAAAACTATAAACGAGCAGAGCGCAGATACTTAGTAAAAATAGACTAAAAGATACAAATCCCCAAAACAACAAAAATATATAACGCCGGTGATTGGTCACATCTGACGCTACCGTCTGACGTCATAAGAGATATGCTGTAGCCCAAAATTGTAGCCGACTAACAGCGCCATCTACAGTGCGCCCCGAATCTGAAGTATTACCTATGTATGAAGGTACCTGAAAACTACAGGTCTTAAGCTATTACGCTATTATAAAACTGTTGCGAATGTTATGAATAGCGAATTGGAGCCTTTGGGTGAAGTTTGTAAACATTTTTAATTGGAGAAACAGATTCGGGGTGGGAAGATAAATGCAGTTAATTTTTAATTTATCTTTTGATCCCTAAAACCTAACTTATAGGGACCTCAATTTATTTATCAACTTCCAGTTGATCCTTTAGCTCCAGCTGATCCTCTGGAAACTCATAACAACTCGGATGATCAATAGCGACCACCCTGGTAACGCCTAGTTTAGAGCGAAATTAAAATTGCTAAAACATATGTGTGGAACACAAGATGAATTTTATTTTGGTGAATTAACTTCGTCTAGTTTAATGAACCGAAAATTTAGAAAAACAAGACTAATAAGTGTTTTTAAAATGGTATTGTTATTACTCTTAGGCTATTTCTTTCCTCTACAACCCTTTGTTACTTATATTCATCAGCAGATGAAGGATACCGCTTACAGATTTAAACCACGGTAATTAGCTGCGGCGAAGCAAGTAGGTCTATGGGTCATGCAAATTTCGTGTTGTGTCCATCTTCTGCCCGCAACGAGGCGCTGGCTCAATGTAGCCAGCTAAAAACAATGCTACTAAAGGTAATTGAGATCGCTGAGTTCAAATATGATATAAGTTGACCACCAGGTGGCGCTAGCTCAATGTAGCCAGCTAAAAACAATGCTACCAAAGGTAATTGAGGCCACTGAGTTCAAATATGATATAAATTGACCACCAGGTAGCACTGGCTCATTGTAGCCAGCTAAAACCAATGCTACAAAAAGTAAGTAAGGTCACTGAGTTCAAATATGATATAAGTTGAACTCCAGGTGGCGCCACCTAGTGGCTAGAGGTACTAACTCGGCCATTTTCGCTGCAGGTCCACTAGATTGTCTCTTTAGTTTTTCCATACAAATATTGCTCTCAAATTAAAGCCACTTGTTGAGAAAAGCAATACAGTGATGCCAATTTTAACATCTAAAATAATAAACGCTTCAACACCATCGAATTTACGCAAAGATTTCTAGGTATAGAGAATTGGGAACTTTTAATACAGTTCAATTTTGAAGGCATTGGTTCAGCAACGTCTTTACTGGTTAGCAGGTGGCGTAGAAATTATGGAGGTGAATACTAAAGTTTTAGACTTTGCCCTAAATCAACGACAATTACTCCTGGAACCTTCTATATTTATACAAGAAAAGCTACTCACACTGATCCTTTAGTCGATTCCCAACTAAATACGTCCGAGTGCAAGAATACGGGACAAAAGGAGAAAATAATAAATCATTTCTTCTTAAGCTTCGACTCGAATGAGCCTGAGAATTAACTCTTCTTTTTTTAGCTTCCCAATCTAAGGTTTACCCTTTGACTATAGCTTAGAGGCTAATTTCCTTTCACTCAATTTGTCCTATTCATACGTGTATTTGTAGAATTTAAACTTTATTTTAATTTAATTATTAGAATATATTCTCTCATTGTGCTTTACTACGTATATAATCTATCATTTTGATTTATAATTTTGTCTCTGAAGATGATACGAGTAGTATCAAAACCCCTTTAATAAAATTCTGCGCTTACGAACTCTAATTCACAGCCTTCTCTCTAAAGATAAACTCTTGGTCTTTAATAAACTTTGGTGCACCTAATTCTAAGGTTAAATTCGGACGTAAAGATGAATATACAAATCGATTGACTCAATAAAATTAGCAATACAAAATTAGTCGTCCATTTTAACCGAACTTATGATGAAAATATAATATTGTTCGAAAAAGAAACCCCTAAAAAAAAATGTGAAGGGACAAAGAAAAGGGGGAGAAGGTAAAAGTATAGGACAATCTCGGGTCCTGTATTATAGTTCATAAATTTCTTTTCTCATTCCATTCCCTCAAAATGTTGAAGAAGCAAAGAGAGAAATAGGGATTGAGCCCAAAACAGACAATGCCAGCGAAAACGACTGCTAGAATATTTTTTTTAAATGTTACTGTTTTTTGTTATTTTTATTCCTCTCTTTATTTTTCGTTTTTTTTTATGAGGGAGATGTTAAGGAAAAGGAAATGGTCGTCAAGTATATTTTTCTTAGAATAAGCACAAGTCACGGTAATAAATCAACCACAATGAAAAGGAAGACCTCTTTTCTTATCCAGCTTACGACTGTCCTACTCGTACCCCAATTTGCCTTACCCCCTCCCTTCAACGTTATGGAGGGATATTAACAACCTATTCTTTTGGGTATTCTGAAACTAACAAAAAAGTTTGAATTTAAGGGAAAAATAACTATAGCACAACTCTTAGCACATGTATATGTATGACCGTGCATTTTTATATTTTTAGACTCGGCAGTGGCTTCGCCAAATCCCCCCGGGGGGAGCTTGCGCTTCGCTGCTAAGATTGAAATTTAAAATCTAAAAAAAGCAGCCATGGTTAAATTTTTATAGATTTTATGAACTTCGCCAATTATAATAATTTTAAAAAGAAACTCTAAACTATTTTCCCCTTTTCAAAATATCACGTTGCTAAAATATAGAGTTATAGAAGATATATAAAAATACATTTTCTGAACTTCACCATTTGTAATTCTTTGGGTTTTAAAAAATTCACAAAATTTTGATACTTATATTTATTTCTGAACTTCACCATTTTGTTTTTTGATATTATAAAATAATTATTAGAAATAACTTTGATAAAAAAACATAAGTCATAACCAAACTAAGATGAAATTATTATTCAAATACTCAAAAAAATCCCCTTCTTAAATTAGAGAGTTAGTGATGATGATGGTAATGTAGGTAAATGCGTACATTATGTGGCAACTTAACCCATAGGGAGGGTGTCCCTAAAACATGGACACAAAGGCAAAATGAACATTTTTCTATACAAAAATGGAAATACACTTCATTTAGTTGAAATGCTCATAAATAGACTTTTCGATGTGAGTTCTACCATTTGGTATACAGAGTTCGATCCCTTTGCGAGATCCATCCGATGAATCCGATAACTCCGAATTTCCATCAATTTGAGCACTTTCATTTATGACGCGCTGTTTCCTCAGGTGTCTCGTATCTTTATTCCATTGACCTTCTCCTTTAGCATACCCCATATAAAGAAAGCCAGAGGGGTATGGTCTGGTGAACGAGGAGACCATAGACTATAAAGTACACCTTTTCCTCAGCATACCCCAGAAAAAGAAGTCAAGGGAAGTAAGGTCTGGTAAACGAGGATGCCATTGTGATATTTCCTGTGTGTCCAGAGGTTACGGGCACTCATATACTGTTAAGTCTAAAATACAGTCAGTTTTAACAATTTTATGTTAACTTATCCTTTATACACGTGTACATATAAGTAATTTCACTATCTGACACCAAAGTGCGTAGAATCAATGTTGAAGGTTGTGTATACGAAATATTAAAAAATAGATCTTCATGCAAGGTAATTTGCATTAATAGCATTAGACTAAAGATATAAATAACCCGCTGGAAAAAAAGATTCCGGGCGTTTTTTTACTTTTAATAAACATCGAGAGCTAGAAGACACTTAGGACTTGCTAGACTGAATGTCATGAAAGACACAGAAGATTAGAAGTAAGATCCAGAGGCAAAAATATTTCAAAATGGTTAAAAAGATATGCAAAACGTGCCTGCGAACACCCCCTCCCTACCGCAAACAAAAACATCGCATCAACCATTTGATCTTATCAGTCATCTTTTGGTATCAGCTTAATAAACTGGCCCTCACACCGACTACATGGCAGGAATACGGGCAGCTCTTCGGACTGCATTGTAAAGAAGATGGGGGGGTCGCTTTCTGTCGTCTCCGAATCGGACACACTCGTGTGACGCATCACTATCTGATGGAGCACTCGCCTGCGCCCTATTGTGACGACTGCGTCGTCCCCCAGACTGTTCGGCACATTCTTGTCGAATGTCCCAGTCGGGGTGATCTTCGCGCATGATACCTGTCCCGGTACTGGGATGGGCGGGGTCACTGCCGCCTGTCCCTTGTACTCGGGACGAGTGCGGGCACACTAAATGGTGGACTTGTTGACTTTTGGGGGGAGGCCGGCCTTCTCCCTATTATTTAAGCAGGGTTTTTTGGTTTGTTTTTTTCCCTTATAGGTCGCACGCTCCTGCGCCGGGGGGACCTACTCCCGACACAGGAGCTTGCTTACTGCTCGCCTCCTTTTCCCTTTTTTTTGGGAGGGTGTGTGTTTTTTATCTTTTGGGGTTTTATTTTGAAGTAGACTAGTACTAGGCCAGTTTTTAATACGGCGACTAATGCCCAAGTAGGCAGTCGCTAGATGTGCTCTTTAAAAAAAAATAAAAAAATAAATAATAAACTGGCCCTCAAGTAGAAATTGGTAGAGTGCATGTCAAGACCATTCACTTCATAACTGACAACGAGGTGATATACCACCTATAACGCTTAGACTAGCCCGAAACATGTGAGTAATTAGACTCTCTGAGTTAAACTAGATCAGAAAGCAGGTATAATAAGCACTACAGAGTTCCTAAAGAACTTACAAGATGACACCGCTACGCTAGTACAACAAACATCCGTCATAGAGCTAACGAAACATTGCGGGGCTGATGCATTAACGTAGGAAGTGGCTAATAAAAACACCCCAGCCACATTCATAGTTTTACCTAATACTCATTTCATACTTAAATTAGTTTAGGTAACAGAGATTAGCGTGACCTCCATGCAAACTTAAACTCTGCAAACCTCAAACTTCTTTCAATTTTTCACTTTTACTTTTACCACTATCTATTCGTTGGGCCAAACATTAACACACGGAACAAGGGACAACATAAAATAAAATGAAAGAGGGCAAAAGAAAAACACTAAAAATACCGTGGTTCTAATACCATGTTAAACAGTAGGTATCTCGAGCACCCAGGTCAATTGTTATGTCTTTGACTTTACTTCCCACTGTTCTATCCTTGACTTTTCCTCTTCTTTTCCCTCGAAGCTTATCAAGGCTTCGGTGGATGGGAACATCGAAAGACACACGTGGAGAACCGGGACCTCATTACCACCTTCTACCTCCCTGGTTCCTCTTAGAAGGACCAGGCTAGGGAGAGGTGGTGCACGGCAATCTATAGCTTTCTCCTACTATTTAATTTCATTTTATGGCTACAAAAGCTATCCCCCCACCGAATTCGTAAAATCTCTCCAAAGAAGGAGAAACAGCGTGGCAGAACCCACCCCTCAAACTGAAAGATACATAGAGAGCTCAATAAAGACTACATTAATAAGAAATGGTCACCGGACCTATGAGCTTTTATGGCAAAAGGCTTATAATGGGGGCCCAAGACCAGAGGCTATTAACCAACGACGTTAAAAATATGGCCAGGATGTATGAGGATGACATTTACATTCTCCCAGGGCTAAACAGAAAGCGTGAGTCAACCCAGCTCGGTATGTGAAACTGAGGAATCATAAATGTAGTTGGGTTATAATACAGCTTCAACCAGTGGCAGTAGTCCCCGGACCCCATAAATGACAATGAAAAATCCAACACATGCTGCACAACCTTTGTTCGGAAAGTTATCTAGTATTTAAAATACCCTTAAAACTCTAATAATTATTGGGATATGCCCACTTAATAAATTTATAAGCGCATGTAATATCTATGAACTAAAGTTCTTTCTCTTCCCACCAATGTAACCCCCCCTTCTACCAGCATGATTCTGAGAGAAGTATGATCGGTTACATTACGTTATTACCCTAAATTTGTGCTTTATGTGATTTCACTTCTTCAAAAGTGGGAAAAAGGAGCTAATATAAAGTTCTGCTTGAAACTTGGAAAAACTGCATCTGAAACGTACTCTTGATTAGACAAGGAATATAGACACTGTGTATTTGAGGAGTACAAACGTATTCGTGATGTTAGGAAAAACGACTCGTAGTACTAAAACCATTGAGCGAATAAGACATCTTCAAGTTAATAGAAAGACCTTGGTAAAAGGAAATTGAGCCTATTTGATAAAAAATGCAAACAATGATGAAGTATTCTGTACATCTATCATTACTGAAGATGAAACGTCTTATCTTCGATATGATCCACAAATGAGAAGACAGTGCTGAGTCGTAAGGTGCCAACACATCACCAATAAGGATGCCGGTTGTCCTATCATCAAGAAAAGAAGTGATGTTGATTGAGTGTTCACAAAAATTTGACCCGTGAAGTCAAATTGTGAACGAAGAATTTTATTTGAAAGTTTTCACATATTTACTAGAGACCATTAAATTTTATCGTTCTGAGTTATGGACGAGTCACTGTACTGCCATATGCTCCATATTCTTCCGATTTATTACTCGTGTCTGTAGATAGCTTTGAGTAGGAAAAAGGCGCAAAGAAAAAGAAAGAAAAGTAGCGAATCGAGTTTCGTACGCGCTTCCCTCGTCGCTGGACAACCCTTAACAAGAGTCTTAAACCACTCGGTCACCCTGAGTGCCCAAAAGGACTCATTCAAGCAAAGTATTTTTAGCCGCTCGCCTGAACTTCTCGCACGCTACACAAGCCCACTCCTAAAAGCGGAGCGTATTTTGAGGATTGAGGAGAACGGCGTCTGGAATTGTTATTCGAGGACTAAAGTTCTTCCTCCCCGGCCTCCCGGGTCTTCGGCATCATTGTAGATAGACTTGAGTAGGAAAGGGGTCCAAAGAAAAATACATAAAGAAAAGTAGCGAAACGAGTTTCGAACACGCTTCCCGCGTCACTGGACAGCTGTTAGCGAGAGTCTTAAACCACTCGGTTACCCTGAGTCCCCAAACAAGACTCATTCAAGTAAAGTATTCAAGCCGCTCGCCTGAACTTCTCGCACAATACATGTCTTTTTCTTGCTCTTGTTTTCAAGGCTCAATCAGGCACTGAAAGGCAAAGGGTATTTTGATATTCAAAGAATTCAAAGATCAGTAATAGGTACTTCAGGACATTTCGGAAGATACGAATAAACAATGGAAAAGGAGTATTGACTCAGGAGGAAATTATTTTGAAGGAACTAATTGAAGTAAACACGTGTCTAGGATTTGTATTTATTTTCCCCTTAGTTCTGTAACTTACCGGAAAAAGCTAGTATTATGATAAAATCATCCCGTCACCCACCTATAAGGAAAACTCGGCCATCAACCCAAACAGGTGCACCAAAACTGCCCTGATCATCCAAGTGAGTGGATAAGAGGTAAGCTGTAGAGGCTCTTTGTGGTTAGTTTGGTTACCAAAGGTGATTTGATTCTACTGAAAGTGCCTGGTATTTACGAGGTACTGACTGTCCTAAATGATTATGGGCTAAACAGAACAGAGAGTGAGAAAATATTTAATGTCCCTTCCATTGTTTCACCATTTAGAGCGAAACTGTAGGCCTTAATGATCCATATATTATACTGGTCATAGATAGGGGTTATAGGGATAATTAAAAACAACCTAAATGACTACTTATCATCTATTCTAGGGAACCAAAAAGCCTTAAAAATCTAACTTCAAGCACTAAAAGGAGTAATGACTGTTCTGAAGAGGGCATTAGATCAAACGCAGCGCTGAGGAATGCCTGACTCTAGTAAGAGTCACACACTCTCATAAACAGATATCAAGATTATTTTTTTTACCCCGCGCATATCTACCGCGGACAGGGTGGCGCATGACCTGAGACACTTCAACTCTACCATTCGCACTCATTATCCGCTGCTTAACCAAGGTGACACACCTACTACATTTTCCCATCCATCATCAGAGTCCGGGTATCAGGTTTCTCTTGAAAACTTCATTACCTGCGTTTGTGTATCACCTTACACAGTTCGTCCTCCCCTAACCACTCTTCTCCATTCATTCCTATCCCCAGAACGCCTTTCTGCCTCCTGGATGCTCAGGCCCCGTCCAGCAAGGACATCTCTCGTACACTCCATCCACCCCCTTCTCGGTTGCCCAAGCTGTCTCCCTCCTATCACTCGAGATCTAAAAACTATCTTTACCAGCCTTTCATCCTCTATTCTCTCTAGGTGATCATATCATCTCATTACATCTCTATCAGCTTTTACAGGCAAACTCACCTCACTTCCAAATCTCTCTCGCATTTTTTTCGTTTCTCACCCTATCAATCAACCTCACACAACAAATACTTCTCAGACATTTCATTTCCATAACTCCAACCCTCCTCTTTTCGTCCGCACTCAACGCCCATGTTTCACATCCATAAAGAGCAGTGGGAACCACGACTCCCCCATACAATCCCATTTAATCTTACCTGCTCATTCACTTCCCTTTCGTGAGACTCCTTATCACACCATATGTTTGCACTCCCTTTTCCATTCGCTGCAATATTTCATTTTCACCCCTTCCATCAGCTTTCAGATCTACACCCAGATACTTTGAACAGTGCACTTCTTCCAGCCTCCTCCAATTTAGACTCACTCGTACTCCACTCATTCCTTCCCTATTGCACCACATTACCTTGCTTTTGCCTTCATTCACACTGAGCTTCCTTCTGTCACACACAATCCCAAATGCATCGACCAGTGCCTGTAGTTTCTGTTTTGAGTCAGCCACCAGCACTGAATCATCCGCAAACAACAATTGCTCTAGCTCGTACATCTCTCCATTTTCACTCACTAATGATGCACCCCTACCTCTCACTTATGCTTTCACCTCTCTCACCACGCCGTCCATATACAGATTGAACAGCCAGGGTGACATCACCCACCCTTGTACGAGCCCAGTTCTTACACTGAACCAGTCACCTTCCTTTCTCCCAACCATCACACAAAGTAATAAAACTTAATCACAGGAAAACTTTGGGTGATTGAGAAATTCCGACCACATACTTAAATTTAGCCTAAAATTGGGTTCTATTTGAAATACCTTCCATCTTCTTTGTGCCAAAAAACTGTTCATCAGCGGCCTAAAGCGGTCGATAATTTAAGAATTAATTTAATTCTAATCTTATTCCGTAAATTGCATTTTATTTATTTCTTAGTTTGGTTTAAGATGGAAAATAGAGGGTGAAAACATTACTTAAGTGGTGGATAAGGTAGCTGGGGTTTTATTCCCTGCTGCAGAAGAAAGGTAAAGGAGAAGAAAGCTAAAGGAGGCAGAAGAAAGGTTAAGGAGGCTGAGGAAATGTAAAAGAGGCAGAAGACAGGTCAAGAAGGCAGAAGCAAGGTAAAGGAGGCAGGAGAAAGGTAAAAGAGGCAGAAGAAAGGTAAAAGAAGGAGAAGAAAGGTAAAAGAGGCAGAAGAAAGGTAAAGGAGGCACCAGAAAGGTAAAAGAAGCAGAAAAAAGGTAAAGGAGGCAGAAGAAAGTTAATGAAGGCAGAATAAAGGTAAAGGAGGCAGAAGAAAGGTAAAGGAGGCAGAAGAAAGGTAAAAGAGGCAGAAGAAAGGTAAAAGAAGCAGAAGAAAGGTAAAAGAGGCAGAAGAAAGGTAAAAGAGGCAGAAGAAAGGTAAAAGAAGGAGAAGAAAGGTAAAAGAAGGAGAAGAAAGGTAAAAGAGGCAGAAGAAAGTTAATGAAGGCAGATTAAAGGTAAAAAAACAGAAGAAAGGTAAAGGAGGCAGAAGAAAGGTAAAAGAGGCAGAAGAAAGGTAAAAGAAGCAGAAGAAAGGTAAAAGAGGCAGAAGAAAGGTAAAGGAGGCACCAGAAAGGTAAAAAGAGGCAGAAGAAAGGTAAAAGAGGCAGAAGAAAGGTAAAAGAAGGAGAAGAAAGGTAAAAGAGGCAGAAGAAAGGTAAAGGAGGCACCAGAAAGGTAAAAAGAGGCAGAAAAAAGGTAAAAGAGGCAGAAGAAAGGTAAAAGAAGGAGAAGAAAGGTAAAAGAGGCAGAAGAAAGGTAAAGGAGGCACCAGAAACGTAAAAGAGGCAGAAAAAAGGTGAAGGAGGCAGAAGAAAGGTAAAAGAAGGAGAAGAAAGGTAAAAGAGGCAGAAGAAAGGTAAAGGAGGCACCAGAAACGTAAAAGAGGCAGAAAAAAGGTGAAGGAGGCAGAAGAAAGTTAATGAAGGCAGAATAAAGGTAAAAAAACAGAAGAAAGGTAAAAGAGGCAGAAGAAAGTTAATGAAGGCAGAATAAAGGTAAAAAAACAGAAGAAAGGTAAAAGAGGCAGAAGATTGTTAATGAAGGCAGAATAAAGGTAAAAAAACAGAAGAAAGGTAAAAGAGGCAGAAGAAAGTTAATGAAGGCAGAATAAAGGTAAAGGAGGCAGAAGCAAGGTAAAAGAGGCAGAAGAAAGGTGAAAGAGGCAGATGAGAGATGTCGAGGGCTAATAATTCCAGATTGACCTCTTCTGATGAAAGCGACGATAAATGCGCACCTTCGAGTACCAAAGTGAAGGGAAATGATTCTTTATTTTTCCATTTATTATCTCCCTCAACAATACCTTAAAATAACTAGACAGCAACCGGAGAGGGCCTTATAGGTTCACCAGTACCGTAAAATGTCATTAATACCCAATGTTAAAGAAAGTTAATAAGTGATCCAACATCCGGATCTGGTTCCGTCTCGAAATCTCTTCAACCTTTTGTTGTTCGAAGGACAAAACATTTCTTTGAAATCGCTTAATAAATATTTGAGAAATCCATTATACGATCAGAAAGTGGAAAAGTAATCCAGAATCCGCACTATGATTGGCAAGAAATTGTATCGGAATGCGTCAATAAGACTTTGAGATATCATCATCATCATCATCATCACTAACTCTATAATTTAAGAAGGGGATTTTTATGAGTATTTGAATAATAATTTCATCTTAGTTTGGTTATGACTGATGTTTTTTATTAAAGTTATTTCAATAATTCTTTTATAATATCAAAAAACAAAATGGTGAAGTTCAGAAATAAATATAAGTATTGACATTTTGTGAATTTTTAAAACCCAAAGAATTACAAATGGTGAAGTTCAGAAAATTTATTTTTATATATCTTCTTCTATAACTATATTTTAGAAACGTGATATTTTGAAAGGGGGAAAATTTAGTTCCTTTTTAAAATTATTATAATTGGCGAAGTTCAGAAAATCTATAAAAATTTAACCATGGCTGCTTTATTTTAGATTTTAAATTTTTATCTTAGTAGCGAAGCGCAAGCCTCCTCCCCGTAGGTGGGGGGGGGGGAGGGCGAAGCCATTGCCTGGTATATAGATAAGATGATTGTGAAGCGGGACAGTGAGTAGATATTTCTGGAATCCCAAGAACATCTAAATAGGTTATTACTTAGTTTCTGCTCTCTCTTTTTAGGGCATAAATGACCAATAGGGTCCAGTAGATATTCATCTCATTTAAATATTCTCATTTGCTCCTCGTGTGACCAAGGTGAAATGCAAGCGATAGTGAAGAGAGTTCATCTACAGGCCTTCTACAGTCGAGCTTCCTTCGAAGCAAAGACTAACGAGGGGCCTCTATGCAGAACGAGAAGTGGTCTTCATAAAATTGATCTTGGTGGATAGCAACTACACAGCCGTTTTGGTCGAATTTCAGTCGACAAAATTATTGCAAACTGAAAACTGAAGGTAAAGAGTCTCATTCAAAATAGCAGCAAATTGCAGTATCATCTGCGTGTGATGTGGTGGGCCACAGGACAAGGAAGATTTGATTTGATTTGGGGAGGATCTAAATCTAATACAGATTTGAGATCAGTTATTCACTTTAATTTATACAAGACGAGGCAATGGCTTCGTCACTTCCCCCTACGGAGGTTGCTTGCGCTTCGCTGCTAAGATTGAAATTTAAAATCTAAAAAAAAAGCAGCCATGGTTAAATTTTTAGAAATTTTCTGAACTTCGCCAATTATAATAATTTTAAAAAGGAACTAAATTTCCCCCCTTTTAAAATATCACGTTTCTAAAATATAGTTATAGAAGAAGATATATAAAAATAAATTTTCTGAACTTCACCATTTGTAATTCTTTGGGTTTTAAAAATTCACAAAATGTCAATACTTATATTTATTTCTGAACTTCCTAATTTTAGGGGGGGGGGAAAATTATAAAAGAATTATTAGAAATAACTTTGATAAAAAAATAAGTCATAACCAAACTAAGATGAAATTATTATTCAATTCCTCAAAAAAGTCCCCTTCTTAAATTATAGAGTTAGTGAGATGATGATGATGATAATGATGATGTAGAGCTGTTATATCCTCCCTAAGGACGAGTTGTGAAGCTACTCCACACAACCTCCCCCCAAAATTACTCGTGTGAGATCAGATAGAACGTTCGTCTTCATTTTCGGGCTTTCAAGATGGTACTAAAAAGAGTTCCTGAGCTGGAAGATAGGAATCCTATGAATTACTTATGCATATAACCTTTACCAAGTCAAGTGGTGGAATGGTTTGAGTGTTCCAATGATTCCAAGGGCGATACCGTCGGGAGTTTCAAACACTTCGCAGGTTCACCCAAGGCGGTAAGGTCGTGGCTGAGGTTCCAGACTAAACTCAATTAACCGCAAAGCCCCCACGGCAGACCGAGCAGACGGGCCATATAAGATTTCAATGTCTGGCTCCGGCGGAGGAGGGCAGCGCCCAGCGGGCAGGCGTGGCATGGCGAGCCTTGGTAGACCAAGAACCCGATAGCCCGATGCAACCAGCCTCGCTGAAACCGCATGTATCAATGTTTTTGAGCCGCAGTGGAAGCGTTACTGGCCAAGTACGCGTGCGTGTCTGTCGTGCAGCCACGATCGCCTGAAACAAATTCTTCAGCGAATAGCCTTCGTATCTGTTGTCTTTCCGGCCTTCTCTGTCTCCTAAGTCATATCGGAAGCAAACATCAGCAGAGGAGACTCGATAACTGACAACGAAATCGATGATAGGACACGAGCTGGAGCCGACGATGAGAGCTGTTCTATAAGTGACTTCCACAAGGGCTTCGGTTCGTGGTCATTAAAGTACCTACAATCTCTGGTCCTCTCTGCAAATCTCCTTCAGAGGGGTTCATGCTACCGAACAATCAATTTTTGGTGCTACTCTATCATATTTCCTACCAAGAGGGTTGATTCCTAGCAACTACTTACATACATGTTTACCCGTCGCTCCCCGCTCCTAAATATATTCAGCAGTATATTCAGGGGCCGAGCTGGAGGCTACCTAGCGCGTCTACGGGTAGCGGATTGTGGAACGTCCATCAGATATGATGGGTAGCTGTGAAATAAGCAATCTTCAACTTGACGAATAAACAGTGGCGAAGCCGCTATTTTTTTGTACTCAAGAAAAAGCTAATTGAAAGGAGAGCAGGAAGTCGTTATAAGAAGAAATAAAGGCCTATGAGTAACTGAAATTTCCTATGATAGTGATTTATTATTGTCTAAATATTCGCAAGAAAATATTTTGTCACAAAAATTATTAATAAGGGGGCTAAGTTACTTTATCCAAACAAACAGTAACCAGAGTTATGGAAAGATTTTATAATAATGTATTTGAGTAATAGGAACATCTCATCAAAACCCAACGTGACCACTGTCTTGTGGATGTCCTTGACTGGACAAAGATTACGAGAGTCAACCCCTAATGCTAAATCTGCTGTGGCGACCCGCACTAGGCGAGGGTTATTAGATTGACGACTCGGCAGTCTCCTGCAACACTCCACAATGGGTGGTCGACTTGGACCACCTTGCCACCAGCCCAACTATGGAGTGCCCAACTATGGCTGAGGATTGCACACCTCCTTCCTATTCTAAGCATCTTTTATGCAAGGTTCTATCTATGCCCAACTTATTCTTTTTTAAAGGCATGAAGTAACGTCATCGCCGAAATCGACGGACAACTAACTACTATTTAATTAAAAATAAAATAATCATCATCACTAACTCTATAATTTAAGAAGGGGATTTTTTAAGTATTTGAATAATAATTTCATCTTAGTTTGGTTATGACTTATGTTTTTTATCAAAGTTATTTCTAATAATTCTTTTATAATATCAAAAAACAAAATAGCGAAGTTTAGAAATAAATATAGGTATCGAAATTTGTGATTTTTTCAAAACCCAAAGAATTACAAATGGTGAAGTTCATAAAATTTATAAAAATTTAACCATAGCTGCTTTTTTTTAGATTTTAAATTTTAATCTTTGCAGCGAAGCGCAAGCTCCCCCCGTAGAGGCGAGTGGCGAATCCATTGCCTGGTTTTATTTATTTTAAAATGAATTCAAAGGAAATTTCAAAATCTAAATAATTTTTGAAACAAACAAAATGGTGAAGTTCGGAAATAAATATAAGTATCGAAATTTGTGATTTTTTAAAAAAAAACCAAATTGCAAATGGTGAGGTTCTATAACTATATTTTAGCAACGTGAGGTTTTGAAAGGGTGGAAATTTAGTTTCGAGTTCCTTTCTAAAATTATTATAATTGGCGAAGTTAAGAAAATTTCTAAAAATTTAACCATGGCTGCTTTTTTTTAGATTTTAAATTTTAATCTTAGCAGCGAAGCGCAATCTCCACCCGTAGAGGCGAGTGGCGAATCCATTGCCTAGTTTTATTTATTTTAAAATTAATTAAAAAGGTAAATTTTAAAATCTAAATAATTTTTGAATGGTGAAGCTACTGTTTAACAATACTATAAAAGAGCAGGGTTCAATTAAAAAAAATCATTCATTATAGCCTTTTAACGATGTTTCTCCGTGAGTTTTAGTCTCAGGTTGTTTCAAGTGAAGAAGCTGCTACAAGGTTTTTGGTCAATTATGGTCATCTGATGCAGCCTGATGCCTGCAATAAATGTGATGGTCTAACTATGCTAATGGCGAATAAATTAGGAGGAAATAATTTACCAATATGGCGATGCAAAAGAAAAGGATACCAGGCTGTTCGCTCAGTAAGAACAGGCAATAACGCTTTCACATATACTGAAATAAATAGGAAACTCTACTGCAAATTAAGTCTCTGCTCAATTCTTGAGTTAATTTTTATGTGGAGTATTGAATTAGCTGTGGAAAAGGTTACAAAACTTACTGGAGTGTCTAGTCAAACTACTGTTTAAATGTTGCAAGGCATACGAATCATATTTAATATTCAATAAAATATTATTTAGCTATATTTTTTCATTATATTATTATTATTTATGGATATATATATCTATGTATATATATATATATATATATATATATATATATATATATATATATATATATATATATTATATATATATATATATATATATATATATATATATATATATATATATATATATGCAGATTTTATTAACTCGCCTTTATTAATTTTTTTTGGAAACTTTCCATTTTTCTTATTATCTTTTTAGTTCATCTTGTAGATGGTAAACAATTTCTACGTTCATTTCTTTTTTCATTGAAATGTGTTTGGTAAAAACTAAACTTGACTTTAATTGCTGAGCTTTCGATCTATGCGATCGTCTTCAGAATGTCTTTCCTCCTTCATCGGTGAAGAATGGTGGAGTCAGAATGAAAAGAAAACGGATTTTAGGGGATTTTTATCCCTCCTCGCTTAAACGTTATGTCAAGGAAACGGGCCACTCCTGTGTAAAAGGAATTTTAAAACAAGTTTAAAGTTCGATTCCAGCCCGTAGTCTGGATGTTGATGAATGTCCTTTCTTCGTTAATTAAGATGGCTTCTAAGGTGTTCAGTCTAACTTTATTTCCCTCTTTGCGTTTCTAGCAAAAAATGACCGATTTACTAAAACTGGCATAACTTCTAAAATAATAAATAAATCAATTAGCCATTATAGGAAAAAGAACTTACAACTATCACCAACAACTTCTGAAAGTTTTATTGTGATCACAAAATTATTCTTGATTTTATTAAACTTCAAATATAGGACATGTAATAAAAACTCCCTGTATATATATATATATATATATATATATATATATATATATATATATATATATATATATATATATATATATATATATATATACTAAATAAATATTTAATTGTATTTCTTTTCAGACATTTTATTATTATGTATTTTTAGGTAGTAATCATACTACAATAAAAGCCTACTTGTAGGAATCATGATACAGTAGCACCCATTTTCTTTTTCTGGAGTGGTTGTTCTGTTGGGTCTAAATCCAAGGAAGAACGGCTTTGAGGAGAGGATAAATTAAGGATATTCATTCTTTGGTGGAAAAAGCCTTTGAGGAAAGTGCAAACTAAAGATACTCTTTCTTTAGGGACTGAAAACCCGAATTATAAACAATGAATAAAAATTGATCAAATTTGGCAATGCAAGACCCTAAACAGCACCAATAAAACTGTATGTAGCTGTTTTATAAATGCTTTGCCATTCCTTATTTCTGTTTATTTTATTCCCTATTTATTTATTCTGTGTGCGTTAATGACTGTTTTACTCTCTATGCCCTGTGTGTGAAAAGTAATCCAGCAACTAAACGTAACTGGTAAAAAATAATGAAATTCTGTCACCTAGAAAATGATTTTCAGGATCAAGAACCGCTTAGTGTGGCAAGATCTTTTTGCAGTTTCGGAAAGATTGAGCGAGAAAAAGGGAGGCAAAGAGACAGACGGACAAAAAAAGAGGAGGCAAAGAGATGATAATGGGAATTGAAATACGGAACTGGGAGAAGTTGGATTTAAGCTTTTGTGTTCACTCTTCTCGGCAAATAAAAATTAATCCGGCTTCAGGGCTTCAATTTGAAATTTTTAGAGCAGGAAACAAATAAATTGTTTTTTCCAAATTTCTTTCCCCGACAACGATGAACGAGGAATTAGATGGGACGGGGCTATTTTCCGCCTCGTGACTCTATTTAATATGTGACTAGAATGGCGCGGGTTAGCGACATGGGATCCCCCTGAAAGCCCCATTTCCCCTTCCCATACTAGCAATTTGAATGCCCCCGACTCTCCATTTAAACATCACCTCCCTACTTTTCCACTGTTAAACATTCTCTTCACTACAATTGGGACGAGGGAATGTTTATGTTACAGGTCAAAAAATTTAACATTTATCTCATTAAAGATTTTTTAGTCACGTGCGACTCTTATAAGTTAGTCTGTTCATTCGTAGGTCTTCGGTTGGATGGTAACCAATTTACTTTTCAATGAGGTTTTTTGGCAATAACATCGTAACTATTCGGCCGATCCTAACGAAATTTGAAATCCTTATGTTATTTTACATTCTCTTTCGAATGCTATAAGTGAAAAGGTCTCCCCAATGTAAGTCAGTGAATTATTTGGCAATAACATCGTAAATATTCAGCTGATTCTAACGAAATTTGAAACCCTTATGTTGTTTTACATTCCCTTTCGAATGATATAACTGTCAAGGTCCTCCCAAGGTCAATCCTAGAATTATTAAAAGAAAACTAACTATGGGTCGGATTGCCCCACTTGTTGAAAGTTTTGAAGGTCATATGGCCATAAGTCAGAATAATTGAGAACACGCGATTTAGGTCTGTTGACCTCGTTGAAACTTTATATACACCTAATTCTGATGAAGAGATTTCGAATATACAGTCTCTTTTCGTGTATCACGTATAATTTATTTCATAAATTGATTATTATCTTTATGTATTGTAGTTAGTCCTACGAATAAACGAAGCTAGAATGGTTGGTGCTAGATAGTGATTTCTGTTCCGAAATTCACTTTTCCCAAGTGGAGCCATTCATAGAGACGCAAGTTCCGTTCTTATGTTTGGCTTCCTAAACGCCCACTTGGGTCTTAGATCTAATAGGGGGTTCTTTAGAACCATTGCCAGTTTCTCAGGTCCAAGTGGGCTTCTGGGGGTTTCTTAAACCCCCAGGAGGAATATTGGGGGAAAGAGGGGAAGGTGGGAGATGGAGGAGAAGGAGATCGTGGGAGATGGGAAGAGGGGGAGAGGGGAGAATGGGGGAGATCTAAGAGAGGGGGAGAATAAGGAAGGGGAAAGGGGTGGAGAGTGGGAGAGGTAGGAGAGAGGGAGTGTGGAGGAAAGGGGAGAGAGGGAGTACGGAGGAGAGGGGAGAGATGGGGAGATGGGAGAAGGGAGAGAGCTATTTTGGCAGGTAACGGTAGGGTTTTGAGAAAATGATTGACACGCCCTTGGGAGTGTAATTTCATCTAGTACCTACATATAGATTTATACACACATAGCAAGTATACATGGAACAAATTTGGTACATCACCACAAATTAATATTCCAAGTAGAAACAAAACAACCTCAGTTTTTGACATGCCATAGGAATATGACACAGGTCGCAGAAAATTACATAGGGTGACCCCCAAATAAATGGACCCCTTTTCAGAAGTTTTATCTCAATTGTTATTTCTCCTAAAAACATTAAATGAAAATTAAATGAAAGATGAATCCTTTATCTATAAATATTTATTCCTGGTAAAAATCGTCTTAAAGTCATTTAATGACTCAATTAGCCTTTAAAGAAATAATGTAAAAAACGTGTTTTTTAATTCTTTGATCGATCTGGAAGGCAAGATTAGACGCTGTAATTGACCATAAAGGAGGGCGTATTGAGCCATCATCATCATCATCATCATCATCACTAACTCTATAATTTAAGAAGGGGATTTTTTTGAGTATTTGAATAATAATTGCATCTTAGTTTGGTTATGACTTATGTTTTTTTAGCAAAGTTATTTCTAATAATTCTTTTATAATATCAAAAAACAAAATGGTGAAGTTCAGAAATAAATATAAGTATCGAAATTTTGTGAATTTTTTAAAACCCAAAGAATTACAAATGGTGAAGTTCAGAAAATGTATTTTTATATATTTTCTTCTATAACTATATTTTAGCAACGTGATATTTTGAAAGAGGGGAAATTTAGTTTCGAGTTCCTTTTTAAAATTATTATAATTGGCGAAGTTCAGAAAATTTATACAAATTTAACCATGGCTGCTTTTTTTTAGTTTTTAAATTTTAATCTTAGCAGCGAAGCGCAAGCTCCCCGAGAGTAGGGAAACCATTGCCTGGTTTATTAAAATTTTAATTTAGTTTAAAATTTTGAACTTTTTTAAAGGTTGCAATTTTAAAAAACAAAAACATTTTTAACATTAATTTTTTAAAGGCTAATTGACTCATTAAATGACATTTAAGACGATTTCTACTAAGAATAACTATTTATAGATACAGAATTCTCCTTTCAGTTTTTCTATTTCATGTCCCTAGCTGCAATACTTATTGAGATATTGCTTCTCAAACACGGTCCAATTATTTTAGGGGTCACCCTGTACATTGCGCAGCTTCACACATTTAAAACGAAAAAAAAGCTCCCTAAACCATGAGCTTTAGACTTCCGTTGGTGCTCCATTTTAGGTTTGTCTCTATCAAACATCCAGCAGTCATGTACAACCATTCCTTCTTTACAGAAAACTGGTATTGATGCTCCATAGCACTAGTACCCTAATGCGAGATTTTTCCTTGTTCATCAAACATTGCTTTCAGGTTATCCTAAAAAGAATGATGACTCCGCATTATCCTCTTCTGCCTGTCGGTAGGGTTTAATATTAACTCCAATGATCAGGTTAACTTGTGATCACCTCCGTAACCAACTCACAACCAGACACCAGCCCCTCAGATCATATAGTCCAGTATCCAGTAAGCAAACCATCAAACCCTTCCATTTACTCACACTCAACTTCCTAAGTAATCTCAGAATCTTCCATTGTCAATCACAAGGGACCATTTTAAGCCCCACTTAACGAATATAACCTCCTATAAATCCCTAATATGTTCGTCTGTTCGACCGGAGGAACGTGAGTCTAATTTAGACCATCGCGAGACAGGTGAGTTTTTCCCTACATTGTTGTTGATGTGTGGGAAGCAATAGCAACCTGTTTGTCGATGCACCGACGAAGTTGTCCACCAAGAAGTGTCGTGATGTAGCATTGGCTAACCAATAATTGGGGATAAATATAAGAATTTCAACTTGTTTCTTGCTTAGGATATTTTTTTTGTCTAATTTTTACCCCGGGCAACGCCAGGTAATTCATTTTACTCTATACTTTAAATCAAATCAGTCCAGAAGGTTCTGATAACTTTCAATCATTTCTAAGTTAAAAAAAAAATCACTTTTGCATCCCCCCCCAAAAAGCTCCCAAACAGAAGTTTTCTTCATGAGCTTTGTTATTATAAAACTTCCTTGCTGAGAAAAGGAAAATTAAAGAAACAAATAACAGATTTAACTGTTTTTTATCACACAAATCATCCAGCAAAAAAAGACTGTGTCCTAGTCTCACCCTTAAGAAAAGAATTCATTAGACTACTCCAAAACACATCTGCTCCAACAAAGGCTGCGTGATAAGAATAATTCACTTTTCAGACAACCTAGATATCGTTCCTAATAATTTGGAAGACAAGCTCTATTAAATAAAATAATTATACGAGTAATAACTTAATCATTCTATGTATATAAATACAGTTTCCTCTACAAAAGAGAGAACTTGGGTTTTTTCCTCAATGGAAACCGTCTTAATTATTAAAATACACTAAAATTTCAATTGTCTTTAAAAATACGCAACACTAAATTAATTGACATTCTGAAAATACCCCCAGAAGTAGTACTAAAGCGATAGTACCCCAAAGAAGTAGTACTAAAGCGATAGTACCCCAAAGAAGTAGTACCAAAGCGATAGTACCCAAAAGAAGTAGTACTAAAACGATAGTACCCAAAAGAAATAGTACTAAAACGATAGTACCCCAAATAAGTAGTACTAAAGCGATAGTACCCAAAGAGGTAGTACCAAAGCGATAGTACCCAAAAGAAGTTGTACCAAAGCGATAGTACCCAAAAGAAGTAGTACCAAAGCCATAGTACCCAAAAGAAGTAGTACTAAGGCGATAGTACCCAAAAGAAGTAGTACTAAAGCGATAGTACCCCGAAGAAGTAGTACTAAAGCGATAGTACCCCAAAGAAGTTGTACCAAAGCGATAGTACACAAAAGAAGTAGTACTAAAACGATAGTACCCAAAAGAAGTAGTACTAAAACGATAGTACCCAAAATGACTAGTACTAAAGCGATAGTACCCAAAGAGGTAGTACCAAAGCAATAGTACCCAAAAGAAGTTGTACCAAAGCGATAGTACCCAAAAGAAGTAGTACCAAAGCCATAGTACCCAAAAGAAGTAGTACTAAGGCGATAGTACCCAAAAGAAGTAGTACTAAAGCGATAGTACCCCGAAGAAGTAGTACTAAAGCGATAGTACCCCAAAGAAGTTGTACCAAAGCGATAGTACCCAAAAGAAGTAGTACTAAAACGATAGTACCCAAAAGAAGTAGTACTAAAACGATAGTACCCAAAATAACTAGTACTAAAGCGATAGTACCCAAAGAGGTAGTACCAAAGCAATAGTACCCAAAAGAAGTTGTACCAAAGCGATAGTACCCAAAAGAAGTAGTTCCAAAGCCATAGTACCCAAAGGAAGTAGTACCAAAGCCATAGTACCCAAAAGAAGTAGTACTAAGGCGATAGTACCCAAAAGAAGTAGTACTAAAGCGATAGTACCCCGAAGAAGTAGTACTAAAGCGATAGTACCCAAAAGAATTAGTACTAAAGCACTAGTCCGAGTGGTATAAAATGTTGAATGCAAATGGAAATTGAAACATTGTTTCGAGCAATGTTTTTGTTCGCACGAATTCTGAAACTGGACAATTATATAATTCAGTGATGCCCAACGGTGGGGCCTGAATTTATTGGGTTAGGGCATAAGGCGCGGGTTCCAAGAAACTGGGCAACTTAAACGAACAACTTTGGGTAAATATAACTCTTGTTAATGCAAAAACAAAGATTTTTGGATTCATTTTTCAGTTCTCGAATTATGCCAAAGAAAATTTATTTAAGAAATAACGGCGTTGGCCTCCAAACATCGCGGTACCGGGTTCGATTCCGAATCCCGGCATGAACGGACACAAACGTCAGCGCACGTCGAGATCTGGCTACCGATTGGTGGACGCGCTGTGCTCACCCCGTTTTCGGGTGGGTAGATCTTAAACCTCTCATCACACACACAACTCTGCTTTCTTTCTTCTCCCGTCTTCGCAGCACAACACACACACACACACTCTGTCTAAGGAATCCTGCCGATGGGTATCTATATCCACGTACCTCTGACACGGAACAGGCCTTTCTTCCCCGAGGTGACGAAGGCTTCCACCTGAGCGCTGTTTGGTGTCAAGGCATAATACTTCTTGGCACCTCTCCCCAAAAGAGGGTCGGCCCCTGGGGCCCTCGGGCCGACCAGCGATTGTCATACTGACCTGATATATATTTCATTATCCAGTCGGGGATCCTCCCAGTATCATGGAAAGGATTAGCGCTGACTAACTAATTAACTAACCATTTGAAAATGTTAAAAATGAATTTTCTTCTTGGTTAACTTAACCATTTCTGGTGATGTTTCTGTTATTCCAAGGTATCTTGAGTTATCAGATTTACAATATGATGAATCAGTGAATACTTTGTTCAAAATATAAGTTGCCATTATGTGGCTAGGTGGTGAGGTTAAATGGAAATATCCTAACTATGCTACATTAGTGAGGGAACTTTGGGTTCATTTTCCCATGTATTATTTGGTTGAATTTGGCTTCAGGTTTACGATTTACTCTGAGCTAAGAGAAACTGACCTGAAATTCCAAAAAGTGATGATTTTTCTGTAGCTTAGTATAGGATAGGAGGGGGGGGGGGGGTAAAGAAGAATAAAGAAAGAAAAGTAGCGAAACGAGCTTCAAACGCGCTTCCCGCATCGCTGGGCAGTATAACGTTATCAAGAGCCTTAAACCACTCAGCCATCCTGAGTCCCCCCCAAAAATCATTCAAGCAAAGCATTTAAGACGTTCTCCTGAAATTCTCGCACACTACACAGGCCCCATCCTAGAAGCGGAGCGTATTTTGAGGGATTAAGGAGAACAGCGTCTGGAAATGTTATTCGAATGTTCTCCCTCCCTGGCTTCTAGGGTCTTAGGCACCATTGTAGATAGCTTTGAGAAGGAAAGGAGGCAAGGAAAATAAAGAAAGAATAGTAGCGAAACGAGTTTCGAACGTGCTTCCCGCATCGCTGGGCAGTATTACGTTATCGAGAGCCTTAAACCACTCGGCCATCCTGAGTCCCCCCCCCCAAAAAAAATCATTCAAGCGAAGCATTTAAGACGTTCTCCTGAAATTCTCGCACACTACACAGGCCCCATCCTAGAAGCGGAGCGTATTTTGAGGAATTGAGGAGAACAGCGTCTGGAAATGTAATTCGAATGTTCTCCTTCCCTGGCTTCTAGGGTCTTGGGCACCATTGTAGATAGCTTTGAGAAGGAAAGGAGGCAAGGAAAATAAAGAAAGAATAGTAGCGAAACGAGTTTCGAACGTGCTTCCCGCATCGCGGGGCAGTATAACGTTAGCAAGAGCCTTAAACCACTCAGCCATCCTGAGTCCCCCCAAAAAAATCATTCAAGCAAAGCATTTAAGACGTTATCCTGAAATTCTCGCACACTACACAGGCCCCATCCTAGAAGCGGAGCGTATTTTGAGGAATTGAGGAGAACAGCGTCTGGAAATGTTATTCGAATGTTCTCCCTTCCTGGCTTCTAGGGTCTTGGGCACCATTGTAGATAGCTTTGAGAAGGAAAGGAGACAAGGAAAATAAAGAAAGAATAGTAGCGAAACGAGTTTCGAACGTGCTTCCCGCATCGCTGGGCAGTATTACGTTATCGAGAGCCTTAAACCACTCAGCCATCCTGAGTCCCCATAAAAAAATCATTCAAGCAAAGCATTTAAGACGTTCTCCTGAAATTCTCGCACACTACACAGGCCCCATCCTAGAAGCGGAGCGAATTTTGAGGAATTGAGGAGAACAGCGTCTGGAAATGTTATTCGAATGTTCTCCCTCCCTGGCTTCTAGGGTCTTAGGCACCATTGTAGATAGCTTTGAGAAGGAAAGGAGGCAAGGAAAATAAAGAAAGAATAGTAGCGAAACGAGTTTCGAACGTGCTTACCGCATCGCTGGGCAGTATTACGTTATCGAGAGCCTTAAACCACTCAGCCATCCTGAGTCCCCCCAAAAAAATCATTCAAGCAAAGCATTTAAGACGTTCTCCTGAAATTCTCGCACACTACACAGGCCCCATCCTAGAAGCGGAGCGTATTTTGAGGGATTGAGGAGAACAGCGTCTGGAAATGTTATTCGAATGTTCTCCCTCCCTGGCTTCTAGGGTCTTGGGCACCATTGTAGATAGCTTTGAGAAGGAAAGGAGGCAAGGAAAATAAAGAAAGAATAGTAGCGAAACGAGTTTCGAACGTGCTTCCCGCATCGCTGGGCAGTATTACGTTATCGAGAGCCTTAAACCACTCGGCCATCCTGAGTCCCCCCCAAAAAAAAAATCATTCAAGCGAAGCATTTAAGACGTTCTCCTGAAATTCTCGCACACTACACAGGCCCCATCCTAGAAGCGGAGCGTTTTTTAGGAATTGAGGAGAACAGCGTCTAGAAATGTTATTCGAATGTTCTCCCTCCCTGGCTTCTAGGGTCTTAGGCACCATTGTAGATAGCTTTGAGAAGGAAAGGAGGCAAGGAAAATAAAGAAAGAATAGTAGCGAAACGAGTTTCGAACGTGCTTCCCGCATCGCGGGGCAGTATAACGTTAGCAAGAGCCTTAAACCACTCAGCCATCCTGAGTCGCCCCCCAAAAATCATTCAAGCAAAGCATTTAAGACGTTCTCCTGAAATTCTCGCACACTACACAGGCCCCATCCTAGAAGCGGAGCGTATTTTGAGGAATTGAGGAGAACAGCGTCTGGAAATGTTATTCGAATGTTCTCCCTCCCTGGCTTCTAGGGTCTTGGGCACCATTGTAGATAGCTTTGAGAAGGAAAGGAGGCAAGGAAAATAAAGAAAGAATAGTAGCGAAACGAGTTTCGAACGTGCTTCCCGCATCGCTGGGCAGTATTACGTTATCGAGAGCCTTAAACCACTCAGCCATCCTGAGTCCCCCCAAAAAAATCATTCAAGCAAAGCATTTAAGACGTTCTCCTGAAATTCTCGCACACTACACAGGCCCCATCCTAGAAGCGGAGCGAATTTTGAGGAATTGAGGAGAACAGCGTCTGGAAATGTTATTCGAATGTTCTCCCTCCCTGGCTTCTAGGGTCTTGGGCACCATTGTAGATAGCTTTGAGAAGGAAAGGAGGCAAGGAAAATAAAGAAAGAATAGTAGCGAAACGAGTTTCGAACGTGCTTCCCGCATCGCTGGGCAGTATTACGTTATCGAGAGCCTTAAACCACTCAGCCATCCTGAGTCCCCCCCAAAAAATCATTCAAGCAAAGCATTTAAGACGTTCTCCTGAAATTCTCTCACACTACACAGGCCCCATCCTAGAAGCGGAGCGTATTTTGAGGGATTGAGGAGAACAGCGTCTGGAAATGTTATTCGAATGTTCTCCCTCCCTGGCTTCTAGGGTCTTGGGCACCATTGTAGATAGCTTTGAGAAGGAAAGGAGGCAAGGAAAATAAAGAAAGAATAGTAGCAAAACGAGTTTCGAACGTGCTTCCCGCATCGCTGGGCAGTATTACGTTATCGAGAGCCTTAAACCACTCGGCCATCCTGAGTCCCCCCCCAAAAAAAAATCATTCAAGCGAAGCATTTAAGACGTTCTCCTGAAATTCTCGCACACTACACAGGCCCCATCCTAGAAGCGGAGCGTATTTTGAGGAATTGAGGAGAACAGCGTCTGGAAATGTAATTCGAATGTTCTCCCTCCCTGGCTTCTAGGGTCTTAGGCACCATTGTAGATAGCTTTGAGAAGGAAAGGAGGCAAGGAAAATAAAGAAAGAATAGTAGCGAAACGAGTTTCGAACGTGCTTCCCGCATCGCTGGGCAGTATAACGTTAGCAAGAGCCTTAAACCACTCAGCCATCCTGAGTCGCCCCCAAAAATCATCCAAGCAAAGCATTTAAGACGTTCTCCTGAAATTCTCGCACACTACACAGGCCCCATCCTAGAAGCGGAGCGTATTTTGAGGAATTGAGGAGAACAGCGTCTGGAAATGTTATTCGAATGTTCTCCCTCCCTGGCTTCTAGGGTCTTGGGCACCATTGTAGATAGCTTTGAGAAGGAAAGGAGGCAAGGAAAATAAAGAAAGAATAGTAGCGAAACGAGTTTCGAACGTGCTTCCCGCATCGCTGGGCAGTATTACGTTATCGAGAGCCTTAAACCACTCAGCCATCCTGAGTCCCCCCCAAAAAATCATTCAAGCAAAGCATTTAAGACGTTCTCCTGAAATTCTCGCACACTACACAGGCCCCATCCTAGAAGCGGAGCGAATTTTGAGGAATTGAGGAGAACAGCGTCTGGAAATGTTATTCGAATGTTCTCCCTCCCTGGCTTCTAGGGTCTTGGGCACCATTGTAGATAGCTTTGAGAAGGAAAGGAGGCAAGGAAAATAAAGAAAGAATAGTAGCGAAACGAGTTTCGAACGTGCTTACCGCATCGCTGGGCAGTATTACGTTATCGAGAGCCTTAAACCACTCAGCCATCCTGAGTCCCCCCAAAAAAATCATTCAAGCAAAGCATTTAAGACGTTCTCCTGAAATTCTCGCACACTACACAGGCCCCATCCTAGAAGCGGAGCGTATTTTGAGGGATTGAGGAGAACAGCGTCTGGAAATGTTATTCGAATGTTCTCCCTCCCTGGCTTCGAGGGTCTTGGGCACCATTGTAGATAGCTTTGAGAAGGAAAGGAGGCAAGGAAAATAAAGAAAGAATAGTAGCGAAACGAGTTTCGAACGTGCTTCCCGCATCGCTGGGCAGTATTACGTTATCGAGAGCCTTAAACCACTCGGCCATCCTGAGTCCCCCCCCCCAAAAAAAAATCATTCAAGCAAAGCATTTAAGACGTTCTCCTGAAATTCTCGCACACTACACAGGCCCCATCCTAGAAGCGGAGCGTATTTTGAGGAATTGAGGAGAACAGCGTCTGGAAATGTAATTGGAATGTTCTCCCTCCCTGGCTTCTAGGGTCTTAGGCGCTATTGTAGATAGCTTTGAGAAGGAAAGGAGGCAAGGAAAATAAAGAAAGAATAGTAGCGAAACGAGTTTCGAACGTGCTTCCCGCATCGCTGGGCAGTATAACGTTATCAAGAGCCTTAAACCACTCAGCCATCCTGAGTCGCCCCAAAAAAATCATTCAAGCAAAGCATTTAAGACGTTCTCCTGAAATTCTCGCACACTACACAGGCCCCATCCTAGAAGCGGAGCGTATTTTGAGGAATTGAGGAGAACAGCGTCTGGAAATGTTATTCGAATGTTCTCCCTCCCTGGCTTCTAGGGTCTTGGGCACCATTGTAGATAGCTTTGAGAAGGAAAGGAGGCGAGGAAAATAAAGAAAGAATAGTAGCGAAACGAGTTTCGAACGTGCTTTCCGCATCGCTGGGCAGTATTACGTTATCGAGAGCCTTAAACCACTCAGCCATCCTGAGTCCCCCCCAAAAAATCATTCAAGCAAAGCATTTAAGACGTTCTCCTGAAATTCTCGCACACTACACAGGCCCTATCCTAGAAGCGGAGTGTATTTTGAGGAATTGAGGAGAACAGCGTCTGGAAATGTTATTCGAATGTTCTCCCTCCCTGGCTTCTAGGGTCTTGGGCACCATTGTAGATAGCTTTGAGAAGGAAAGGAGGCAAGGAAAATAAAGAAAGAATAGTAGCGAAACGAGTTTCGAACGTGCTTACCGCATCGCTGGGCAGTATTACGTTATCGAGAGCCTTAAACCACTCAGCCATCCTGAGTCCCCCCAAAAAAATCATTCAAGCAAAGCATTTAAGACGTTCTCCTGAAATTCTCGCACACTACACAGGCCCCATCCTAGAAGCGGAGCGTATTGTGAGGGATTGAGGAGAATAGCGTCTGGAAATGTTATTCGAATGTTCTCCCTCCCTGGCTTCTAGGGTCTTGGGCACCATTGTAGATAGCTTTGAGAAGGAAATGAGGCAAGGAAAATAAAGAAAGAATAGTAGCGAAACGAGTTTCGAACGTGCTTCCCGCATCGCTGGGCAGTATAACGTTATCAAGAGCCTTAAACCACTCAGCCATCCTGAGTCCCGCCAAAAAAATCATTCAAGCAAAGCATTTAAGACGTTCTCCTGAAATTCTCGCACACTACACAGGCCCCATCCTAGAAGCGGAGCGTATTTTGAGGGATTGAGGAGAACAGCGTCTGGAAATGTTATTCGAATGTTCTCCCTCCCTGGCTTCTAGGGTCTTGGGCACCATTGTAGATAGCTTTGAGAAGGAAAGGAGGCAAGGAAAATAAAGAAAGAATAGTAGCGAAACAAGTTTCGAACGTGCTTCCCGCATCGCTGGGCAGTATAACGTTATCAAGAGCCTCAAACCACTCAGCCATCCTGAGTCGCCCGCAAAAAATCATTCAAGCAAAGCATTTAAGACGTTATCCTGAAATTCTCGCACACTACACAGGCCCCATCCTAGAAGCGGAGCGTATTTTGAGGGATTGAGGAGAACAGCGTCTGGAAATGTTATTCGAATGTTCTCCCTCCCTGGCTTCTAGGGTCTTAGGCACCATTGTAGATAGCTTTGAGAAGGAAAGGAGGCAAGGAAAATAAAGAAAGAATAGTAGCGAAACGAGTTTCGAACGTGCTTCCCGCATTGCTGGGCAGTATAACGTTAGCAAGAGCCTTAAACCCCTTAGCCATCCTGAGTCGCCCCCAAAAAATCATTCAAGCAAAGCATTTAAGACGTTCTCCTGAAATTCTCGCACACTACACAGGCCCCATCCTAGAAGCGGAGCGTATTTTGAGGAATTGAGGAGAACAGCGTCTGGAAATGTAATTCGAATGTTCTCCCTCCCTGGCTTCTAGGGTCTTGGGCACCATTGTAGATAGCTTTGAGAAGGAAAGGAGGCAAGGAAAATAAAGAAAGAATAGTAGCGAAACGAGTTTCGAACGTGCTTCCCGCATCGCTGGGCAGTATTACGTTATCGAGAGCCTTAAACCACTCGGCCATCCTGAGTCCCCCCCAAAAAATCATTCAAGCAAAGCATTTAAGACGTTCTCCTGAAATTCTCGCACACTACACAGGCCCCATCCTAGAAGCGGAGCGTATTTTGAGGGATTGAGGAGAATAGCGTCTGGAAATGTTATTCGAATGTTCTCCCTCCCTGGCTTCTAGGGTCTTGGGCACCATTGTAGATAGCTTTGAGAAGGAAAGGAGGCAAGGAAAATAAAGAAAGAATAGTAGCGAAACGAGTTTCGAACGTGCTTCCCGCATCGCTGGGCAGTATAACGTTATCAAGAGCCTTAAACCACTCAGCCATCCTGAGTCCCCCCAAAAAAATCATTCAAGCAAAGCATTTAAGACGTTCTCCTGAAATTCTCGCACACTACACAGGCCCCATCCTAGAAGCGGAGCGTATTTTGAGGGATTGAGGAGAACAGCGTCTGGAAATGTTATTCGAATGTTCTCCCTCCCTGGCTTCTAGGGTCTTGGGCACCATTGTAGATAGCTTTGAGAAGGAAAGGAGGCAAGGAAAATAAAGAAAGAATAGTAGCGAAACAAGTTTCGAACGTGCTTCCCGCATCGCTGGGCAGTATAACGTTATCAAGAGCCTCAAACCACTCAGCCATCCTGGGTCGCCCCCAAAAAATCATTCAAGCAAAGCATTTAAGACGTTATCCTGAAATTCTCGCACACTACACAGGCCCCATCCTAGAAGCGGAGCGAATTTTGAGGAATTGAGGAGAACAGCGTCTGGAAATGTTATTCGAATGTTCTCCCTCCCTGGCTTCTAGGGTCTTGGGCACCATTGTAGATAGCTTTGAGAAGGAAAGGAGGCAAGGAAAATAAAGAAAGAATAGTAGCGAAACGAGTTTCGAACGTGCTTACCGCATCGCTGGGCAGTATTACGTTATCGAGAGCCTTAAACCACTCAGCCATCCTGAGTCCCCCCAAAAAAATCATTCAAGCAAAGCATTTAAGACGTTCTCCTGAAATTCTCGCACACTACACAGGCCCCATCCTAGAAGCGGAGCGTATTTTGAGGGATTGAGGAGAACAGCGTCTGGAAATGTTATTCGAATGTTCTCCCTCCCTGGCTTCGAGGGTCTTGGGCACCATTGTAGATAGCTTTGAGAAGGAAAGGAGGCAAGGAAAATAAAGAAAGAATAGTAGCGAAACGAGTTTCGAACGTGCTTCCCGCATCGCTGGGCAGTATTACGTTATCGAGAGCCTTAAACCACTCGGCCATCCTGAGTCCCCCCCCCCAAAAAAAAATCATTCAAGCAAAGCATTTAAGACGTTCTCCTGAAATTCTCGCACACTACACAGGCCCCATCCTAGAAGCGGAGCGTATTTTGAGGAATTGAGGAGAACAGCGTCTGGAAATGTAATTGGAATGTTCTCCCTCCCTGGCTTCTAGGGTCTTAGGCACCATTGTAGATAGCTTTGAGAAGGAAAGGAGGCAAGGAAAATAAAGAAAGAATAGTAGCGAAACGAGTTTCGAACGTGCTTCCCGCATCGCTGGGCAGTATAACGTTATCAAGAGCCTTAAACCACTCAGCCATCCTGAGTCGCCCCAAAAAAATCATTCAAGCAAAGCATTTAAGACGTTCTCCTGAAATTCTCGCACACTACACAGGCCCCATCCTAGAAGCGGAGCGTATTTTGAGGAATTGAGGAGAACAGCGTCTGGAAATGTTATTCGAATGTTCTCCCTCCCTGGCTTCTAGGGTCTTGGGCACCATTGTATATAGCTTTGAGAAGGAAAGGAGGCAAGGAAAATAAAGAAAGAATAGTAGCGAAACGAGTTTCGAACGTGCTTTCCGCATCGCTGGGCAGTATTACGTTATCGAGAGCCTTAAACCACTCAGCCATCCTGAGTCCCCCCCAAAAAATCATTCAAGCAAAGCATTTAAGACGTTCTCCTGAAATTCTCGCACACTACACAGGCCCTATCCTAGAAGCGGAGTGTATTTTGAGGAATTGAGGAGAACAGCGTCTGGAAATGTTATTCGAATGTTCTCCCTCCCTGGCTTCTAGGGTCTTGGGCACCATTGTAGATAGCTTTGAGAAGGAAAGGAGGCAAGGAAAATAAAGAAAGAATAGTAGCGAAACGAGTTTCGAACGTGCTTACCGCATCGCTGGGCAGTATTACGTTATCGAGAGCCTTAAACCACTCAGCCATCCTGAGTCCCCCCCAAAAAATCATTCAAGCAAAGCATTTAAGACGTTCTCCTGAAATTCTCGCACACTACACAGGCCCCATCCTAGAAGCGGAGCGTATTGTGAGGGATTGAGGAGAATAGCGTCTGGAAATGTTATTCGAATGTTCTCCCTCCCTGGCTTCTAGGGTCTTGGGCACCATTGTAGATAGCTTTGAGAAGGAAATGAGGCAAGGAAAATAAAGAAAGAATAGTAGCGAAACGAGTTTCGAACGTGCTTCCCGCATCGCTGGGCAGTATAACGTTATCAAGAGCCTTAAACCACTCAGCCATCCTGAGTCCCGCCAAAAAAATCATTCAAGCAAAGCATTTAAGACGTTCTCCTGAAATTCTCGCACACTACACAGGCCCCATCCTAGAAGCGGAGCGTATTTTGAGGGATTGAGGAGAACAGCGTCTGGAAATGTTATTCGAATGTTCTCCCTCCCTGGCTTCTAGGGTCTTGGGCACCATTGTAGATAGCTTTGAGAAGGAAAGGAGGCAAGGAAAATAAAGAAAGAATAGTAGCGAAACAAGTTTCGAACGTGCTTCCCGCATCGCTGGGCAGTATAACGTTATCAAGAGCCTCAAACCACTCAGCCATCCTGAGTCGCCCGCAAAAAATCATTCAAGCAAAGCATTTAAGACGTTATCCTGAAATTCTCGCACACTACACAGGCCCCATCCTAGAAGCGGAGCGTATTTTGAGGGATTGAGGAGAACAGCGTCTGGAAATGTTATTCGAATGTTCTCCCTCCCTGGCTTCTAGGGTCTTAGGCACCATTGTAGATAGCTTTGAGAAGGAAAGGAGGCAAGGAAAATAAAGAAAGAATAGTAGCGAAACGAGTTTCGAACGTGCTTCCCTCATTGCTGGGCAGTATAACGTTAGCAAGAGCCTTAAACCCCTTAGCCATCCTGAGTCGCCCCCAAAAAATCATTCAAGCAAAGCATTTAAGACGTTCTCCTGAAATTCTCGCACACTACACAGGCCCCATCCTAGAAGCGGAGCGTATTTTGAGGAATTGAGGAGAACAGCGTCTGGAAATGTAATTCGAATGTTCTCCCTCCCTGGCTTCTAGGGTCTTAGGCACCATTGTAGATAGCTTTGAGAAGGAAAGGAGGCAAGGAAAATAAAGAAAGAATAGTAGCGAAACGAGTTTCGAACGTGCTTCCCGCATCGCTGGGCAGTATAACGTTAGCAAGAGCCTTAAACCACTCAGCCATCCTGAGTCGCCCCCAAAAAATCATTCAAGCAAAGCATTTAAGACGTTCTCCTGAAATTCTCGCACACTACACAGGCCCCATCCTAGAAGCGGAGCGTATTTTGAGGAATTGAGGAGAACAGCGTCTGGAAATGTTATTCGAATGTTCTCCCTCCCTGGCTTCTAGGGTCTTGGGCACCATTGTAGATAGCTTTGAGAAGGAAAGGAGGCAAGGAAAATAAAGAAAGAATAGTAGCGAAACGAGTTTCGAACGTGCTTCCCGCATCGCTGGGCAGTATTACGTTATCGAGAGCCTTAAACCACTCGGCCATCCTGAGTCCCCCCCAAAAAATCATTCAAGCAAAGCATTTAAGACGTTCTCCTGAAATTCTCGCACACTACACAGGCCCCATCCTAGAAGCGGAGCGTATTTTGAGGGATTGAGGAGAATAGCGTCTGGAAATGTTATTCGAATGTTCTCCCTCCCTGGCTTCTAGGGTCTTGGGCACCATTGTAGATAGCTTTGAGAAGGAAAGGAGGCAAGGAAAATAAAGAAAGAATAGTAGCGAAACGAGTTTCGAACGTGCTTCCCGCATCGCTGGGCAGTATAACGTTATCAAGAGCCTTAAACCACTCAGCCATCCTGAGTCCCCCCAAAAAAATCATTCAAGCAAAGCATTTAAGACGTTCTCCTGAAATTCTCGCACACTACACAGGCCCCATCCTAGAAGCGGAGCGTATTTTGAGGGATTGAGGAGAACAGCGTCTGGAAATGTTATTCGAATGTTCTCCCTCCCTGGCTTCTAGGGTCTTGGGCACCATTGTAGATAGCTTTGAGAAGGAAAGGAGGCAAGGAAAATAAAGAAAGAATAGTAGCGAAACAAGTTTCGAACGTGCTTCCCGCATCGCTGGGCAGTATAACGTTATCAAGAGCCTCAAACCACTCAGCCATCCTGGGTCGCCCCCAAAAAATCATTCAAGCAAAGCATTTAAGACGTTATCCTGAAATTCTCGCACACTACACAGGCCCCATCCTAGAAGCGGAGCGTATTTTGAGGGATTGAGGAGAACAGCGTCTGGAAATGTTATTCGAATGTTCTCCCTCCCTGGCTTCTAGGGTCTTAGGCACCATTGTAGATAGCTTTGAGAAGGAAAGGAGGCAAGGAAAATAAAGAAAGAATAGTAGCGAAACGAGTTTCGAACGTGCTTCCCGCATCGCTGGGCAGTATAACGTTAGCAAGAGCCTTAAACCCCTCAGCCATCCTGAGTCGCCCCCAAAAAATCATTCCACCAAAGCATTTAAGACGTTCTCCTGAAATTCTCGCACACTACACAGGCCCCATCCTAGAAGCGGAGCGTATTTTGAGGAATTGAGGAGAACAGCGTCTGGAAATGTTATTCGAATGTTCTCCCTCCCTGGCTTCTAGGGTCTTAGGCACCATTGTAGATAGCTTTGAGAAGGAAAGGAGGCAAGGAAAATAAAGAAAGAATAGTAGCGAAACGAGTTTCGAACGTGCTTCCCGCATCGCTGGGCAGTATTACGTTATCGAGAGCCTTAAACCACTCAGCCATCCTGAGTCCCCCCAAAAAAATCATTCAAGCAAAGCATTTAAGACGTTCTCCTGAAATTCTCGCACACTACACAGGCCCCATCCTAGAAGCGGAGCGTATTTTGAGGAATTGAGGAGAACAGCGTCTGGAAATGTTATTCGAATGTTCTCCCTCCCTGGCTTCTAGGGTCTTGGGCACCATTGTAGATAGCTTTGAGAAGGAAAGGAGGCAAGGAAAATAAAGAAAGAATAGTAGCGAAACGAGTTTCGAACGTGCTTACCGCATCGCTGGGCAGTATTACGTTATCGAGAGCCTTAAACCACTCAGCCATCCTGAGTCTCCCCCAAAAAAATCATTCAAGCAAAGCATTTAAGACGTTCTCCTGAAATTCTCGCACACTACACAGGCCCCATCCTAGAAGCGGAGTGTATTTTGAGGGATTGAGGAGAACAGAGTCTGGAAATGTTATTCGAATGTTCCTCCCTCCCTGGCTTCTAGGGTCTTGGGCACCATTGTAGATAGCTTTGAGAAGGAAAGGAGGCAAGGAAAATAAAGAAAGAATAGTAGCGAAACAAGATTCGAACGTGCTTCCCGCATCGCTGGGCAGTATAACGTTATCAAGGGCCTTAAACCACTCAGCCATCCTGAGTCCCCCCAAAAAAATCATTCAAGCAAAGCATTTAAGACGTTCTCCTGAAATTCTCGCACACTACACAGGCCCCATCCTAGAAGCGGAGCGTATTTTGAGGGATTGAGGAGAACAGCGTCTGGAAATGTTATTCGAATGTTCTCCCTTCCTGGCTTCTAGGGTCTTGGGCACCATTGTAGATAGCTTTGAGAAGGAAAGGAGGCAAGGAAAATAAAGAAAGAATAGTAGCGAAACAAGTTTCGAACGTGCTTCCCGCATCGCTGGGCAGTATAACGTTATCAAGGGCCTTAAACCACTCTGCTATCCTGAGTCCCCCCAAAAAAATCATTCAAGCAAAGCATTTAAGACGTTCTCCTGAAATTCTCGCACACTACACAGGCCCCATCCTAGAAGCGGAGCGTATTTTGAGGGATTGAGGAGAACAGCGTCTGGAAATGTTATTCGAATGTTCTCCCTTCCTGGCTTCTAGGGTCTTGGGCACCATTGTAGATAGCTCTGAGAAGGAAAGGAGGCAAGGAAAATAAAGAAAGAATAGTAGCGAAACGAGTTTCGAACGTGCTTCCCGCATCGCTGGGCAGTATTACGTTATCGAGAGCCTTAAACCACTCGGCCATCCTGAGTCCCCCCCTCAAAAAAAATCATTCAAGCAAAGCATTTAAGACGCTCGCCTGAAATTCTCGCACGCTACAGATTTACGGCTGAAGCTAACAACACTCTCTCCTCAATCAATGATATCTGAGTAAGCGCCAGGTGCAAGAAGCGATTCACTTTATTTTGTGGTCAATAAATATGTTAGATTCATTTGTACTCAAGAATTAACATAGCAATATTTTAAAAGTTTTAATTTTTTTAATTTTTTTCAGACCCCGGTAAAGCATGCGTTTTTTTGTGGAAAGTTATAGGGGGGGGGGGGGGGGGCTGGACGAAAAGAGGTTTGGAAACAGCGATTTGGATGATATTTTGTGGTCTATTTATTTATTTTTACCTCAAGCTAGGATTATTTTCATCTATGAATGCCTTAAACCAATCATAATGTCAGAATGCCTTAAACCAATCATAATGTCAGAATGTCTTAAACCAATCATAATGTCAGAATGCCTTAAACCAATCATAATGTCAGAATGCCTTAAACCAATCATAATGTCAGAATGTCTTAAACCAATCATAATGTCAGAATGCCTTAAACCAATCATAATGTCAGAATGCCTTAAACCAATCATAATGTCAGAATGCCTTAAACCAATCATAATGTCAGAATGCCTTAAACCAATCATAATGTCAGAATGCCTTAAACCAATCATAATGTCAGAATGCCTTAAACCAATCATAATGTCAGAATGCCTTAAACCAATCATAATGTCAGAATGCCTTAAACCAATCATAATGTCAGAATGCCTTAAACCAATTATAATGTCAGAATGTCTTGAACCAATCATAATGTCAGAATGCCTTAAACCAATCATAATGTCAGAATGCCTTAAACCAATCATAATGTCAGAATGCCTAAAACCAATCATAATGTCAGAATGCCTTAAACCAATCATAATGTCAGAATGCCTTAAACCAATCATAATGTCAGAATGTCTTAAACCAATCATAATGTCAGAATGCCTTAAACCAATCATAATGTCAGAATGCCTTAAACCAATCATAATGTCAGAATGCCTTAAACCAATCATAATGTCAGAATGCCTTAAACCAATCATAATGTCAGAATGCCTTAAACCAATCATAATGTCAGAATGCCTTAAACCAATCATAATGTCAGAATGCCTTAAACCAATCATAATGTCAGAATGCCTTAAACCAATCATAATGTCAGAATGCCTTACCCAATCATAATGTCAGAATGCCTTAAACCAATCATAATGTCAGAATGTCTTGAACCAATCATAATGTCAGAATGCCTTAAACCAATCATAATGTCAGAATGCCTTAAACCAATCATAATGTCAGAATGCCTTAAACCAATCATAATGTCAGAATGCCTTAAACCAATCATAATGTCAGAATGCCCTAAACCAATCATAATGTCAGAATGCCTTAAACCAATCATAATGTCAGAATGTCTTGAACCAATCATAATGTCAGAATGCCTAAAACCAATCATAATGTCAGAATGCCTTAAACCAATCATAATGTCAGAATGCCTTAAACCAATCATAATGTCAGAATGCCTTAAACCAATCATAATGTCAGAATGCCTTAAACCAATCATATCCCATAAATTAAGTTACCTAAAGGTCGTTGTCAACAAAATGATCTTCGCTTTCTCAACTGAAGTAGAATCGTTTTTTTTTAATTATTCACCCGAAACTACGAAGAGCCGAGGGTTAGGTGAGGAGGAAGGTTGCCCGTGGTTAACTCATGGGGGCGGGGGGGAGGCTAACCTCATTTCCTCCCTCTGAGGAGTCTAAGATAGGGGCATAAATAATAATAATAATGGTTATCTTACACAGCAATGATAATTATTAAATAACAGCATCTCATAAAGGAGTGAGCACGAACACTCTCAGATTCGATTTTTTTCCACACATCAGAAAATTAGGAATTGTAGTTTTGGGACGTCAGCTAAAGTATAATACTGAATTTAATCATTATTTCTGAGATTTTCCTGTATTTTAGTCATGTATCATATAAGATACATTCGATCGCAACGGTTTAAAAAACCCTGTTTTTATATATATTTTATATTATTACATAACTCTTTCTGAATAACAGAATTAAAGTATGACTTGAAAAAAATATAAACATAAACGGGTCTGAAATTTGTGGAGGGTGTTTCAGCCCCCTAGCCCCTCTTTTGGATCTGCGCCTGCTCATGGGGAAAAGATGGTTGTAAGTGTGACACTGTCCTTTTGATACAGGTGAACATAGGGGTGCTGAATGTATTTGTTATGCAAGTTTTGACAGTCATTAACCATATGTCTAACAACTACCTATTAAATGAGGTGGTTGTTTTTATAAGACCACGGTGAGTTGTGTCTGGTTTAAATAGTAATGGGGAACTTATTTATCAAGATGTTCATAGACAGGGAAATTCAACAGGGTTTCTACAACTTTCTATGTACATTATCTAATTAAACGGCCGAATGGATTGGTAAATTATTGTAGAGGATAAGTTTTACTCTAATTTATGGAAAGATATAACATTATCCTGTCGCAATTGGTCTTTAAGAAGTAGTAGTTAGTTCCGTTAATGGAGTTGGAGTGAGTTGGTCGTCACGTCTGGTTGTGGCAAAGGAGGAAAGGTGGAGGCCAAGTTCTGAGAGCATCTCCCTCCAGACAATAATTATTAATGTGAAGGAATTTTTCTTCACACGGATAGTAGAGAGCGACCAACAGGGTAGAAGTCCCGATACCCAAAGGGGTCCCATGGGGTCGTCCCTCTCTAGAAAAAACGAGTTCCCCTCCGCGTCATCTGTGCTAGACCAAACCTACAAAACCCTCAGTTATGGAATTTCGCTACGGAGTTCTCAACATCCTCATCATAAGGCTTATAGACACTCCGAACGGATATTTGCCTCTCGATGGAGGACGTGGAGCAGCTCGTCTCTAAAAAGGCCTAGAAGGAACTTCAGAGGATTGGGATTGAAGCGTCAATACCACAAGAGATCCTCGTTCGCCGAACCCTTATCCTTAGATGACTTGACCCCTTCTTCACAGATAATTCCTGCGAAGATATTAAGGAAGAGCTGACCAGGCAGCAAAAGTGGGCAAGGATAACCAAGGTCGAGAAATTCGGAAAGGGCATCGGTATCGTCAAACTCTTCGAGAGCATCGAGATGGCGGACAGGATCAAGAGGAAGGGCACCCTTGGCTTTTACTTTCGCGTGGCCCCGGAGCAGATTTAGACAGAAGAGTACGTTCACATGGACTGCTGCTTCAAATGCTACGCCATCGAGAAGCACCTGACGAGATAGTGCAAAAGACCGAAGTCACATGCTCCAATTTCGCCCCGTCCAGTCACGGATGGACTCAATGTGGGGCTGAAAAGTTCAAATGCATCAACTGCGGAGGGGACCTCAGTGCCCTGGCTATGATGTGTCCCATCTGCAAAGAAGGGATCTGGGGGAAGAGGGAACTAGCGAAACTGGAAAAGGGGGCAAAGGCGAAGTCATTCGCGGAAGCAACGGCTACTCGGAACAACTATGGAATCACGGCTTTGAAGCTGATGATGCCAAGCGAAGGCAGAGAGATAATGGCCATGGCAATTTTTGCCCACTGGGCGAACCTGCCAAATCTCGGTACTTTTGCGGAGGGACTAAACCGCCCCCTGCAGAAAAACGGGACAAACAAGAAGTTGTGGTTCCCGCCTGACCCCGCCTCACAAAATTTCCTAAAGATTCAATTAACCGACCTTTCCCATGAAGAAGAACCAGCGCCACCAGAAAAGGAAGAGTCTGCCAAAGAGGAGACTACCACTAATAAAAGCCACAAGAAAAACTCAAAAAAGAAGATCAAGAAAAAGGAAAGAAGAAAAAGGAAAACATACAAGTAGAAGAGGTAGTACCAAACGCCCCTATGACGGAGGAAGAAGAAGAGGAAGAAGAGAAAGTTGAGAACTTCACGCTTTTCCAAGGAGTCCTCCTTACTGAGAAAGGGGAAGTCCTTGAACAAGGCTTCTTCTCCGACGGAGAGGAATTGTCCCTCAAGGTGTTCAGGGCACCAGTGTGCGTACCCCCTAAATGAAACCCGCGGCTTCTTCTCGAGGGCATTCGGAAGAGGAAATACAATTGGACGTTTGAGGGTCGGTTCTCTCCAAAGGAAGTGAAGGATCTGTTGTGGGATGGCGCAATCTTCATCCCAGATTCGTGCTTCCACACCCTCAACACATACAAGGTGATTTATAGTGGACAAAAAAAACGTCCGAAAGCGACTAGTAGAGATGACCTATTTAAATTAAAAGTGTCTTACAGTGAATTAAGTCTTAATAGTTGAAATAAAAAAACAACAACTTTCATAAACGTTAATCCGAAGAGTAGAAATTAATAGTGTTAGTAAGAGAAAGTGTCAAAGGCAATACAAAAGAGAGAGTTTTATAGAAATAAAGTGAAATTCGTTCAAATTATAAGCAAATGTTACAACTTAATCATAACTATATCAAAATCATATTAATAATGGTAAATAAAAGAGAGAATAATAAAAGCGACGACAGAAACGAGTCAAACAGGAAAAAAAGCGAGTTCTATAGAAATAGAGCGAAAATAGTATACACTAAATAAAGTAAATTATCATTATAAAAATATTTAAATAATCAAATACACATTAAAGATATATAAAATAATCAATTTAATCAAACTAAATTATCCAAAATGTAATTGTTATTAATTTTTGCCAAAAAATTGACTAGCCCGACCTCCGGGCAAAATTTATACCTCATATTGTATTTAACCTTCCTAAAATTTTTCCTTCCTTCCTCTTCACTTGCATCTCAATAACCCACGAGAGTCGGGGGGGGGGTCTCTAACCCCTCAACTTTCTCATGAATAAAGAATGGTCTTTAAAATTCTAGTTTATCATATAAAATTGTAGTAGACGTTTAAGAGCTAGCGCCGTGTATTTGACCCCCAGAGATCCTCGAACACGTTTCTCGTCTAGGATATAGCTTTTATCCCAGGCTGTGTAGCACTCGCGAAACCTCAATGATGAGTAAAGACATTTAGTTATTTATTCTTTCTTTCATTATCGCTTCAAAGCGATGGGTGTCTTATGCTCAACAATGCCTTTTGCGTCATTATTAGCAGTAAAGTAATTTGAACATATACACAATTCTCTAAATTATTAAAGAAGTTTTATTTTCATTCTGATTTTATCATTGTATTTGTTAATAAACTTAAATTAGGAATGTTTTGGAAGTGTAAGGATAGACTCTCGCAAGAAAGTAGAAGCATGGTCGTTTATAATTTCAATTGTCCTGGGTGTATCCGAGGGATATACATAGAAAGCACCGTGCGCAACTTAAAGGCCAGGGTCTGTTCGCATCTCGGGATTAGCCTTAGATCAGGTAATCCCCTTCGTAAAATAGAAAATTCAGCAATTCGTCAACATAGAATCAGTTGTAAAACCGATGTATCTATTAATAATTTTAAAATATTGTGATCTACTCAAGACCCTACGTACCTCAGGATTTTAGAAGCACTATATTTCAATCAATGCAATCCTTATCTCAATTTGGACTTATCTTCCTTCCCACTGTCAATAACGTAATCCCAAACGAACCAATAATTTGCCCCGCATCGTAAACCAATTTACTTCGTTACTAATTATCTTCTCATTCTCAATCTTCTTCTACTCCTCATTCGGTATGGTGAGCTCTTGTGTACGTGAATTAATTAATGTTCATTTAATCATTTTCCTTTTTGATTAGTGTATTTGTTTGTTTTAATTTATAACCTCAACTTTATTTTTAAACTATTTTTTTATATCCCTTGTTTAGAAATTCCTTTTTTTGTCTTATAGTATTGGAAGATGGGCGTTTATAGCACGAAACGGCGGAAAATATGAATCCTGTCTTAATTTACGTTCATCCTGAACTTGCTCTATAGGAGCAATCTTAACCGCATCTACATGTACTCTATCGTTTCTCATTATTATTATTATTAATATTATATATATATATATATATATATATATATATATATATATATATATATATATATATATATATATATATATATATATATATATATATATATATATATATATATATATATATGCAAACATTCTCAAGGAATAACGAATAATTTTACTAAGGTGGTATATATATATATGAGAAATAACAGTGATGTGGCGCCGATGCACAACGAAAAGACACAGAATAGAAAAATATTATTAAAGACTGGTTTAGATACCGGATATGAAGGATAAAACCAAATAGATAAAGTCTACTTCCGCAAATTCCAACTGTGAGCAAAGAATGTAAACATTTAGGTCACAAAATTAAGTACATACACGCACTTATAAATTTCCGGATGTAAACCTTATCTATTTGGTTTTATCTTTCATATCCAGTATCTAAACTCGTCTTTGATTATATTTTTCTATTCTGTGAGCTTTCGTTGTACATGAGCGGGGCATCACTGTTGTTTCTCATATAAATTTATATATATATATATATATATATATATATATATATATATATATATATATATATATATATATATATATATATATATATATATATATATATATATATATTGGTGATGGATTCGTTCCTAATTCGTAGTAGGAATATGAAGACATGTGATGGTTACGAACATTTAATTTTCCGGATGTTTCGGTCATTAACGATGACCATCATCAGCGAATTCGGAATACAAAGAATTATTTTTATAAGAATAACTAAACACAGCAATAAAAAAAAACATAAAAAAAACAGGACAGGAATCGACAATGATAACTGAGAGCAAGAAGTTAAAATGAAATATAAAATCAATATCGTAAAAGTAACTAAATTAAATAATAATCCGATGAGTATAAAATATGCATAATAAACATGAATAAATTCTTATTGGAATACAAAAATTATAAACTATAGCAATAAAGTCGATAGCAAGGGAAGAAGAAATCGATTAATAAGAGTGATAAAAAAAAATGATTAAATAATCCCATGAGCAGCAAATTTGAATAATAAACATGAATTAAATTTTAGGCGGAATACAAGAAATTTAATATAAACTATAGCAAGAAAGAATTATAAGGGGAGGGCGAACAATCCAAAATAAGTTAGATCAGGGGCTATGTAATCGAAGCGGATATTAATAAATGGAGCGAAGCAAATAATTCAATAAAGTTAAAATTTAAGTGATTGAACGTTCAATAAATATGAGTAAACTAACGCACGAAAGTTTAAATATTAAATAAGCAATAATAGTGGGGCATTCATATATATATATAAATATATATATATATATATATATATATATATATATATATATATATATATATATATATATATATATATATATATATATATATATATATATATATATATATATATATATATATATATATATATATATATATGGGGTTTTGCTAGCCCATCACCAAGGGATGGGGGCCTGGCAGGAAGATTCGCAATGTACACCCGTCATGATGTTCGCGTTCTTTTATTTGCTATAAATACCTCCCTTCAGAGAGTAGCAGTTTAGCTGCACCTGAGTAGGATTTGTACTGTAATTTCGTTGTACATCTTTCCGACAGCAGACTTCGACGCGGTGGACTTCCGCCGCGTTCTAGCACGGTTGCAAATGCTCTTTATCTTGCTCGGGAATTTGAATGGTAGACACTCCCCGTATAGGGGGAAAATACGATCAATTCCAGTAGTCAAGTCCTTGCAGACCTGATCGATGAGCTGGAAATAGCTGTCCTAAATGTAGATGAGTTTACGGATCACTGCCCGAGAATCGCTTCATTTTCCTTTTTCAATCTGCTCCTGTGCTCTCCGGATGCACAGGCTAATTTTGGGTATGTGGTGGTCGATGGCTTTCATGGTAATGACCACTTTCCGATTTGACTATCATTTTATGAGCTACTGCAGCCTGAAAAATTGCCCCGGTGGTGTTGGGGCTGGCGGGGTTGCCGTTTTTAAAGAAATGACTGATTTCCTGTCCCATTCGAGGAGTGCAGGTTGGTCCTTGAGGTAGTTGGGTTGCGCTACTTCAAACTCATCGCTGTGGCCTAAATAATATTCCTAGATGGTTTGGACATTTTATAAACCGTCTCTTTCCTTGGTGCTCGGCCGGGTGCGAGACGGCCCTTCAGACAGAAGCGAAATGCCTAAATTTGCCCTAAGCGGCGTCCAAACATTGGTGAATTTGGTCGAGCGAGGGCTAGGGCTAGGTTCAGGTATGTTTTGAAGCACGCTCTCGCTCTTCCTGGCGGGCATACGTGTCTTCACTTAACGGGAAGATCCCTCTAGCAGAGGTGTGGAAGTGAGTCAAAAGGATTCTGGGCAAGTTCCCTTAAGACCTCTCTTCTTTTCTCCAATAGAACAGGACCACAATCTGTGACCCCGCGTCCGTGGCGGTACCTTTCGCGACCTCTTTCTCTAGATTCTCTATCCGAGATGCTGTTCCAACAGCATTAAATGGACGTCCGGATGTCTACTGAAGGACGCCAACTGCACTTTACCTCTAGGGGCGGATAACCCTTCAACGAAAAGTTTACGTTGAGAGAGTTGCGTTCTGATTTCACTTCATGCGCGGATACCTCGCCTGTTCTGACGATGTCCCGTATGCCATGCTTCGACACCTAGTTGAGCGAGGCCTGGTATTTCTGTTAGATCTGTTCAACAGGATTTGGACAGAGGGTATCCTCTCAGACACCCTTGCGAATGGCTACTATGCTCGATTTTCGCAAACCGGGGAGAGATCACACTACCTCGGCCTGTTTACGCACAATTTCTCTAAACTCTTGCGTGTGCAAGTTGATGGAGAAATTGGTAAATGTTAGATTAATCTTCTTTCTGGCTAGCTCAGGCCACCTGTCTTCCACACAGTGCGGCTTTTGTAAATTCTACTCCACGTCGGCTGTTCTGCCCCAGAGAGAAAATGCTATATGCGAGACCTCTTTTCTTAGACAGCAGTACGCCACAGAATTTTCCATTTGGAGAAGGGCCTATAATACCGAATGGGGTGGGGTAGGGGTGCTCTCCGGCCCAATGGAGCAGGAAGAGGGTGTCTTGCAGGTAAGTTTCTTCACTGCCACAGTCTTTGCCCTGAGCATCAACGGTATCACCTCGGTGCTGCTCCAAGATCTTCTCGCTACCCTCTATCTGGACGACCCTTCAATCTCTTTTGGTGAGGCCCAGATACCAACTCTGAAGCGTCGACTCCAACAGACATTGAACTGCGTATCTCGCTATGCAGAAGGGCATAAATTTAGGTTTCGCTATTATGGAGCGCTTGTCTGCGCCATGCTGCGACGACTTCTTTGTCCTTCAGATCTTCGCGCACGTTAACTGTCCCGGTACCGGACGAGCGGGGTCGCTATGACTTGTCCCTTGTACGCGATTTCTGGATTATACTACTCTCTTTGGTGTTGATTGCATGATTCTGCGCAGGGAGAGGCGGGCCTCCTTGTGTTCTCTTTCTTATTTTTTTCTTTTTTGTTTGTTTTTTCTTGTTTTTAGTGTTTTTTAAATAGCCTGGTACTATACTCACTACAGCGAGAAATGGACGATTGGGAGCGGCAAACACCGTCATAGGTGATATATATAGAGAGAGACACACACACATACACAGAAAGAGAAAGAGAGAGAGAGAGGGAGAGAGAGATATGACAACAGTGTGGGGCCACCTATGACGGTGCTTGCCGCACCCCATCGTCTATTTCTCGCTGCGGCGAGTATAAGCTAAAGTTTTAATTACGGTGACGTATGCACTTTGGTTGCAGTCACCAAATGAGGGCTTCAAAAGACTTTTGTTAAAATGCTTCAAGGTCAAAGATGGAACGCGCGCAAAAGGAGGCAAGTTACAAAGTGTTTTCTGCAATCCAATTAACTATAAATTTTTACATCAAAACACCTAAACTATCCTGATTAATAATGAAATAACCGAATTATATTGTTTATACATGGATCCACACTTTTGTGAAGTGGATGATGCGAAAATTGTCGAAATATTTTTTTAACAACTTAACACCGACTTCTATTAGTTTAAATGAGCTAACATCCAATTAGGCCCAGAATGGATTGCCAGAGGGTTTGGTGTTGGAATCATATTCCTTCCATTCTATCGTTTATTTCTTCCCTGGTAAACTAAGGAGTGTGTGGCCTATTTCATGTGGCCAATTTTTAAGGAGGCTCAAATAGGCTTTGTACAACTAAATAGGAAAAAAATATATCCCGATCAAAGAGCTCGTTTGATTATGGAAGATAGTTCGGGCCTCGACTACTTCGCATTTACTTGTAACCATCGCAGCAGGCTAGGATCCAGAGGGAGGAGAGGGGGGGGGGCTAGGGAGCTGAAGGCCAGGATCCAGAGGGAGGAGAGGGGGGGGGGCTAGGGAGCTGAAGGCCACCTAAATTTGAGGGCAGTTTAAGTATAATGTATATTTCTTTGTTAAGCCAGCAGGCGCGGATCCTGTGGGGAGGAGTTATGTATGCATTTATTTTTTTAAGCCAAACTTGAATTCTGTTATTCAAAAAGAGTTATGTAATAATATAGAATATATGTAAAAACAGGGCTTTTAAACCGTTGCGAACGAATTTATCTTATATGATACATGTCTAAAATACAGGTAAATCTCAGCAATAATTATTAAATTAAGTATTATATCTTAGCTGACGTCTAAAAACTCGAATTCCTAATTTTCTGAGGGATGGAAAAAAGGCGCATCTGAGAGAGTTGGTGCTCACTCCTTTATGAGATGCTGTTATTTATTATCAATACTGTCTATTATAACCCTAATTACTGCCCTTTTCTCAGACTACTTAGAGGGAGGAATTCAGGTTAGCCCCCCAACACCCAAAGGTTTATCTTGGATCCGCCACTGCATCGCATTAATTAAGTAACATTGTTGTTTGAGTTTACACAATTAATTGGGTTAATCCTGGTATGACTTAGTTTGAAGTGATGCAGGGCGACACGAATCATTTAACCCCTGGTACCTATGACCCTATTAGTTTACGGTCATTAAACAGAAAAACCTAACTTGGGAGGGCCTTGGCATAAGAGTTTCAAATTTCGTTTGAATTGGCCGAATAGTTACGATGTTATTGCCAAAAGAATCTCATTGAAAAGTAAAATGTCTACCATCCGACCGACGGACCTACGAACCGACATCGTAGCGTATAGAGTCGGGTACACGCGACTAATAATCAGGCAAAAAGTGAAGATAACTCAGCGAAACATGGAATCATACATGTTAGGAATATCCCGCAGGGACCATTAAAGAAATATAGGAATAACAAAATAACATAAGGGCAGATGTAGAAAAAGAATAAAAATTCTGAAGTGAAAATTGAGGTAAACCTGAAGATCGGCGGCGCACCCGAACAAGTGTATTTTTTTGCGTGTATGTTTCGTTCACCCGCGCATGCATATTCATGCGCGTTAGAACATTATTATATAAACAATTATAATTATATACTGGGGGCTGTGCCCCCCAGACCCTCCCAATTGATTGAAACTCAGGATAGCGTAGGGGGGTTCTCCCCCACATGATATCTCCCCCACGAGCAGTGCCCTTGACTTTACTCCATAAAGGTGAAACATATTGGAACAGGGACGAAATATTTTGCGTTCCATCTTTCGCGCCGCCGATCTTCAGGTTTACCGAAATTGATATGATGAAACGTTAGAAGAAAGGACATTAGATTTATTATAGAAAAGATAAATTGGGTACCCTTATGCATGAAGAAACGCTGAAGATAGATAGATATGTTTTTTTTGAAGATCAAGTTGTATTTCACTTTTACCAATTTCGTCTGGCAATGTTCTAACTTTCGAAGGCAGATTTTAATATCTGGTTGGAGATAAAAAATCAGTCTATGAATATTCATTTTATTTACAGTTAATTACAATTGATAATAAATTTGCCCCTGAGGTTTCATTTCCCTTCGGACGGAAGTATTCTTCTTTCTTGGTGCTAACTAGACGAATCTTCTATTTGACAAAAAAAAATGTGTTCATCTCAATTTAATGTAATGTTCATGCACTACATTTCGAGCCAATGCTCATTCCCTAGAAAATACATATATGGGCGATAGGTTTTTCTGACACATGAGCAATACTCTTCATACTGCCATTCACTTAATTATAAAGAAATTTGCCTATTAAAGCTCATATTATTCAATACAAAACTAACATAAATATTAATAACTTTAGAATAATTGATCGCAACAGCAATGGATATTTTTTAAGAATCCTTGAATCTCTTTGCATTAAATGCCGTACCCATACTCTTAATTGTGACATCTCAGGTGCTCCCTTGCTAATTAATTATCTAACTCTACAACTAACCCTTACTTTTCTCTATCTTCGTCATCCATTTCTCGTAACTTCACTTTTCTCTGGAGTCAGAACCATAATGGTGATTTTTGTGACAATTCAACTTTGTTTCCTTATAATATTTTATTTAAAATTGTTTAATACCTTAATTTACTATGTGTACATTTCTACTCTCCCTTATAATAGCATTTATTGGCAAACTTTCTTTAAAGGTTTTTCTTAATTTTGTTTATCATAAGCATTTTATGGAACTTGAAGATGAGCATTGGCTCGAAACGTAGTTTATGAACATTAAATTGGGATGAACATCCCATTTATTGTCCTTTCCTTCCTTGTGAAATTATATATATATATATATATATATATATATATATATATATATATATATATATATATATATATATATATATATATATATATATATTGAATAAGAAGGACAAAACGAAGAAGGCGGGTCCCATCTTTAATTCCAACGTTTTGGGTTATTACAAAACCCTTTATCAGGAGCTAAAAACAAATTCTAAATGAGTAATCTAAACCTAAAAAACATAAATAACAGCACAAGTTCAAAGTTAAAAACGACAAAAACCGACGTTAAAAATATAAAATGAACGTTACGTTAATGAACAAACAAAATAGTGATGTAAAGAACAGCAGAAAAATATTTGTAAAGAGATACAATCAATTAAGGACAAACAAAGTAAACGTAATATTACAAAATTAAACAATTGAAATGTAAAAATAGAGAAATGGATACAAACAAAAGGTAAAACTAAAATATAGACACTGAAACATTACCTTACATGGCCAGATCACAATGACGAGTGAAAACAAGAAGGAATTCAAAGAATGAATACAGCTTGGTTGGTTGTTAAGTTATAAACAGAGGAAAGGATGACGTGTCCTCATTTAAATTTGGGTGGTTGTATTTAATACAGAGTGATTCTTTAATGCGGAGAGATGAAATAGATTTAGCAAATTTTAAGACAGAAAAATCATTTCAGGACACGTCTGTTTTACAATCAATAGCATGTTTCCTGATGGAAGAAAACTCTTTGTTACTTAATGTTTTACCGGTTCTATCTATATACCAATCTATATACCATTAATAATAACTTTGATTTTGCTTCGGAAATCGCAAAGTTTGAATCGTCAAGTCCTTTTCTCTTTTCTAGCTTTGACACCACGACCTTATCTACAAATATTTCCCTTCAGGCAACTATAGAGATTATTTTGACTAAAGCCTTTCCGGATAGAAATGCCCTATTTAATGGTATCAGTTTTTCACAATTCTCGCAGTTATTGCATCTAGCTGTCAAGGACAACTATTTCACTTTCAATGGCGTGGTTTATCATCAAATTGAAGGTGTTGGGATGGGAAGCCTACTTGGTCCGATTTTTGCAAAAATTTTCATGTGTAATTTTGAAGATAGACTCTTCCGTGATTGCCCTTCTCAATTTCTTCCCTTATTCTACAAAAGATACGTTGACGATACCTTTGCGGTTTTTTCTTCTGGTTCTTGTTTAAAAAGGTTTTTTGATTTTATAAACAATTTACACCCTAATATTACTTTAATTCAAGAACATGAGATTAATAATATGTTGCCATTTCTAGATATTAATGTCTCTCGTACCCTTTACGGTATTCAAACGTGTGTTTTTAGAAAACAAACTTTCACAGGGCAGGGTTTAAATTTCTTTAGTTTCTGTGATTTAACATACAAAATTGGCTCTATTAAAACACTCCTTTTCAGAGGTTTTAATGTCTTCCACTTATTTTAGTATGCATTTGAATTCAATTTTTTAAAATAATACTTTGTAAAAAATGATTACCCCTTATCTTTAGTTAATAGCTGTATTAGGAAGTTCCTCTTCAGGCTTTATAACCCCTCCACTTTTTTTAATGTCCCAAAGGAAATCAGGTATGTCCAGTTATCAGACATCAGCCCTTGTAATGACCTTCTCCGAAAACGTTTAATTTACATTTTTAGGAAATTTTATTGTCAAATTAATTTTAAACTTATATTCATTAATAACAAAAATATTGGTAATTTCTTTAAAGTGAAGGACAGTATTCCCACGCCTTTTAGTTCGTGCATTGTATATCAATTCATTTGCCCTAGCTGTAAGTTGGGGACCTATATAGGAAGCACAGTACGAACTCTTCAGTCACGTTTTGTTCTCACATGGGGATTAGCCATATAACCGGTAAAACATTAAGTAACAAAGAGTTCTCTTCCATCAGGAAACATGCTATTGATTATAAAACAGACGTGTCCTGAAATGATTTTTCTGTCTTAAAATTTGCTAAATCTATTTCATCTCTCCGCATTAAAGAATCACTCTGTATTAAATACAACCACCCAAATTTAAATGAGGACACGTCATCCTTTCCTCTGTTTATAACTTAACAACCAACCAAGCTGTATTCATTCTTTGAATTACTTCCTGTTTTCACTCGTCATTGTGATCCGACCATGTAAGGTAATGTTTCAGTGTCTATATTTTAGTTTTACCTTTTGTTTGTATCCATTTCTCTATTTTTACATTTCAATTGTTTAATTTTGTAATATTACGTTTACTTTGTTTGTCCTTAATTGATAGTATCTCATTAAAAATATTTTTCTTCTGTTCTTTACCTCACTATTTTGTTTTTTCATTAACGTAACGTTCATTTTATATTTTTAACGTCGTTTTTTGTGATTTTCTCTGATCTGTGGTTTTTAACTTTGAACTTGTGTTGTTATTTATGTTTTTAGGCTTAGATTACTCATTTAGAATTTGTTTTTAGCTCCTAAAGATGGGTTTTGTAATAACCTGAAACGTTAGAATTAAAGATGGGACCCGCCTTCTTCGTTTTGTCCTTCTTACTGAATATAAGACTCAAGCTTTGTAGAAGAAATCTAGGTGAATATATATATTTATATATATATATATATATATAATATAAATATATATATATATATATATATATATATATATATATATATATATATATATATATATATATATATATATATATATATATATACGAGGGGCGGTCAATAAGTTTGGCGAATCGGTAGGGCAAAACAGAGGAAGGGGGATGGCTGTTTGTGGGGGTGTTAGGACAAGTTATGACCAGTCAGGACCTGCAACCGCACGCTCCTGCCTCGTCTATTTAAGAAGCAGTAGTTGATCGCAGATCGTCTGTCACAAGTTTAACAACAATGGAGAAGGTTGAGCATCGCGCAGTGATCAAACTTTTGACCAAGGAAGGCAAGAATGCAAAAGAGATCCATGAACGTATGGTTGCAGTGTACACCGACACTGCCCCTTCCTATGCAACCATTTCTCGCTAGAATAGGGAGTTCCGCCATGGTCGTGAGTCCCTTGAAGATGAACCTCACCCAGGACGCCCGTCAGACGTGACCAACGAGGATAATGTGGCCCGTTTGGAGAGGATAATCCTCGAAAATCGACGTGTGAAGATCGAAGAAATCGAGCGAGAACTTGGAATATCACATGGAAGTGTTATCAACATCATCCACGACAATTTGGCCATGACCAAGGTCTCTGCCCAATGGGTCCCTAGAAACCTCACGCCCCATGATCGACTTCAACGCCATAAAAGTCCACAAGGCCAGAGTTACAAAAGCTGCCCTGCGCGAGTGTGGATTCGAGGAGCTTAACCATCCCACCTACAGTCCAGATCTGGCCCCTAGCGACTACTTTGTATTCCACCAGCTAAAGGCTGCACTGCATGGACACCAGTTTGGAGACAATTAATATGTCTAGCTTGCCGTCCAGGAGTGGATTGAACAGCAGTCGGGAGATTTCTGGTTGTCGGGAATTCGAAGCCTCAGGCACAAGTGGCGCAAGTGCATTGAAGTGGAAGGTAGTTATTTTGAAAAATAATAAAACACTTTTCCTCATATCTAGTTTCCTTATATTCGAATTGCCAAACTTATTGACCGCCCTTCGTGTATATATATATATATATATATATATATATATATATATATATATATATATATATATATATATATTTATATTTATATATATATATATATATATATATATATATATATATATATATATATATATATATATATATATATATAGTCCTGATCATAAGTATAAGACCAGCTGAAAAACTGTAAAAATGAACATTTCGCACCTTCCGATACTTATAAGGTTATAAGTGAAGCTTCGATATACTAAACGCTAAATTGTAGCTGAGACAAACAAAGGTAGTTTAAACAAATTAAAGAGAAAGGACAGTTTACTCAAATGCGCTGCTCAGCAGCTGGTCAAAAGTTTAGGACCACAGCGCATAATAGTCTAAATTTGCGCAAATTCTCGGACTCTGTGTCACTTATCGTTTGGAGCTCACAGTCTTAAGACGTCATAATGACTAGAGCGAGTAAAGTTTCATTATTTGATCGTGGTTGGATCGTTGAACTGCATAAGCAAGGCCTGTCGCAGCGTGCCATCGCTGACCAGATTGGATGCAGCAAAACAGTGATTTGCAATTTTCTGAAAGATCCCGACGGCTATGTAACAGCGAAGTCAAGTGGTAGACCGAAATAAATTACACCAGCACTAGGTCAAAGGATTAACAGGGTTGTCCGTCAAAACACGGCACGGTCCTCAAGTCAGATTAAAGTACATACCGATGCTGATTGCAGTCCAATAACCATTAGATATCATCTCAGAGGGAAGGACATAAAATATTAAAAAAACGGCTTCAAGCGCCTCGTCTGCTTCAACGTCACAAAATCGCCCGATTAGAGTTCACTAGGGAGCACCAGGCATTGGAAATCTCAAAGTGGAGGAACTTTTATTCTCTGATGATAAAAGATTTAACCTTGACGGTACTGACGGTTTACAACGTTACTGGCATGACAAGCTGATCCCACTTGAGACGTTTTCGACACGACATAGTGGTGGAGGCTCTATCATAGTGTGGGGGGCTTTTTGATTCAATGGAACAATGGGGCTTCAGGTTGTGCAAGGGCGTCAAACGGCGGCTGGCTATGGAGAGATGCTGCAGAGGGCATCCCTCACGACGGAGGGCCGTCGTCTGTGTGGTGATGACTGGGTCTTCCAACAAGACAATGCGGCAATTTACAATGCACGCCTGACAAAGACCTTCCTCCAGGAGAATGACGTCCCTCTTTCACACCACTCTGCGTGTTCAACGGATCTAATAAACCCAATTGAAAACATTTAGGGATGGATGGCAAGGGAAGTCTACAAAAATGGACATCAGTTCATGCCAGTGGATGCCCTTCGTGAGGCCATCTTCACCACCTGGAGTAATGTTTCCCCATCCCTCTTAGAAACCTTCGTATCAGGCATGCTACGTCGAACTTTTGAGGTTATCAACAAGAATGGCGGAGCCACTTACTACTGAGTCCTTATTCTGAAGGTTTAATTCTGTTTTGAGGGTTTTTTTCATACTTTGTGGTATTGGTCTTGAACTTTTGATCAGCTGATGAGGAGCTCATTTGAGTAAACTGTCTTTTCTTTTTTCTTTTTTAAAACTACCTTTGTTTGAGTCAGCTACAATTTAGCTTTTAGTAGATCGAAGCTTCACTTAGAACCTTATAAGAATCTGAAGGTACGAAATGTCCAATTTTACAGTTTTTCAACTGGTCTTATACTTACGATCAGGACTATATACATATATAAATATATATATATATATATATATATATATATATATATATATATATATATATATATATATATATTGGAAGGATGCCATGCTGTATACAGGAATGGTTAATCTCCACAGCCAAGGAGGCATTGTTCAGCTTCTTGAGAACTTTTTCCAACTTACGACAAATGACTGTCCCTTGAGGGAAAAAAAGGGGTCGTAAAATATCACTGTAACTCATTTTTTATTATCGGCCCGAGGCACATTTCGACCATACTGGTCATCTTCTGAGGCTAAACTGATAAACATATTAAAACTGAGCTATATAAATGCAAAATACATTTAGACATTATACACTCTTTTTTCACTAATCAGTAAAGAGAAATATCAATGTATCCCGCACCGAAGAAACTGCCGAATTGAAGACAGTTCGAGGCTCACTCAATCCTGAAATTCACATTTGAGGAAGAAGTCAATTCTACTCTCTCGTTCCTCGACGTCTTCGTACACTCGTGACCTCATTGCTTCGAGACTCAAGTTTATGTTAAGCCAACGAACTTGGGATTCTGCCTTAGCGGTCATTCGATACAAGAAATTACAAGAAGAGCGTAATCCGGTCGTACGTAAATCGGACTTTCACTCACTGCAACGATTGCACAACCACACACGTCGAGCTCGATCGAGCTCAAAACCTTATCGTCAACAACGGCTACGCCCAACCAGACATTAATGCGGTGATACGAGATAAGATGGACAATTTTATGAATGAGAATCTCCCGCAAAATGAACCTTTCCAGAATATAGACTTATACTAAATAGCGCCGATGAACACCAGCTACAAAGAGGATTAAAAAATCCTCAAGAGTATCGTCCATAGCATCGTCTCACTGACTGATCCCACATAAAATACACCTAATCATATTTTACAAGACAAGGAAAACTTCCTCCTTGATCATGAAAAAAACAGCTGATTCCTCAAAACAACCAAACTGAAAGAGGTCAACGTCGTTTACCAATATTCATGCCCTGTCAGTGAATGTACGTACCGTAACTTTCGGTACATAGGCGTGACCTCCACTACCCTCTCCAAAAGACTCTTAGCACATCTGGAGAATGGATCAATATGACGTCACTCATTAGAATAACACTCCCTGCCTCTGACCAGAGCTACCTGTGATGATAACACCAAAATCATCTACCGCAACCCCCACCTACCCCGTCTGAGGATGGCTGAAGCAGTATTAATTTACAACTAGAATCCGAGGATCAACATTACGCCCCTTCCAGACATCTCGCTGTCATTTCAACGCAGGTAGTCATGCAACGCGTCGACGAACAGACGCCTACTCCAACCCTGACTACACCCATTTTACCTGTGACTTTGCTAGTATTATCTGTACTTAAACCATTTGTACTGCCTAAATTTTAATTTTAATTTTTCTTTTTTAACATTAGGCTGTACATTCAATATTGCTCTGCTTTGATTTGTCGAAAAATGGTGTATAATATCTAAATGTATTTTGCATTTATATAGCTCAGTTTCAATATGTTTATCAGTCTAGCCCCAGAAGATAACCAGTATCGTCGAAAGATGCCCCGAAGCGATAACACTGTGTAACAAAATTTACTTTTTGTCTTGTTCTTGGATTAAAAGTGTTATTTCTCAATTGTTTGTAGCTCTATTAAATAAAAAAGGTCAATTTTAATACCCAAACTTTGCTTTTATGGCTAGGACATTGAATATTTAAATGAACCCATTTATGGTAAATAACATTATTTTGATGCAAATAGTAAAATATACAAAAGGTTTCAAGGGTCTTTTTTTCAGTTATGGTATAAACATGATATACTGCATTTAAAAAGTAATAGAAACATTAATACAGTAGTAATAGCTATTATTTCCTTTATATTTTGTTATTCTCGAGTTGGACAGCAATGGTAGTTCTTTTACATTCCACATAGATTCAGCACTAATTTAGTGAAAAATAAACTGTAGAACTTTCAGGAATTTTTTAGATGTTTCAAGAATTTCTAGAACATTCTGGCAATGTAAATGACTATATAAATACAAAGAATGCCTACTCAACAGATCAGTTTAACTCTAGCCGTCACGGCGTAGATATCGTCCCTCGTCATTAATAGAAGCATTCGTTACACATGGCATCAAGAGGTTGTAAGCATCCGACAGACGCATTTTGCTATGTCTGCCGCGAATTTATTAAGACAAAGGTGAAAAAGTACTCTGTAGAGAGATCTGCTACAATATGTGAAGCCTACAAGGCATATTTCGGCATGTCAGTCGGAGATCAAGACAAACCTTGGGCACCTCATTTCACCTGCAAGCTCTGCAAAAGAACTCTGGAAGTTAATATATATATATATATATATATATATATATATATATATATATATATATATATATATATATATATATAATACGTTTTTTTAATTTGGACACATGATTTTTTTTATATTTTTTTAACATTTCTAATAACACTAAGTGAAAGATATTTGTATATTTATACTTATGTTTTCATTTTGTTTTTTTACAGGAGGGTACAGAGGAGAAAAGAGAGCTATGATTTTCGCAATCCCACGAATTTAGAGGGAACCAACTGACCACTCAAGCAATTGTTTTTTTTGAATGGTAAACTTTTTCAAACGTTGAACAGGAAAAAATGCGCCTGTTATCATATATCCAGACCTTCAGTCATCTATTGCGCTAGTGTCACACAATTCTCAGTTCCATGTACCCACTCTTCCAAAAATAGAGCAGCAATTTTTAGAAAAGAAAAGCAGTTCAGAAGAGGATGAAGTCATTTATCCAGATTACAAAGATGCAACTGAGGAGAGAAACCATACTACCCCAACTAAAAAGATCTCAACGACCTTGTCAGTGATCCTAGTCTCGCAAAGTCCAAGGCCGAGCTTTTAACTTCGAGACTCAAGCAGTGGGATTTGTTAGATGACAATGTGAAAATATCAGGCCAGAGAAAGCGTCATCAGTGTATTTCAAGTTTTTTTTACACGTCAAGATGAGCTTTGCCCTTGTCACAATGTGACCGGTCCGTTTGAGGCAATCGGAATCGCCTGTAACCCCAACGAGTAGCGCCTCTTCATTGAAAGCTAGTACAGGAGCCTCAAAGCAGTGCTGCTTCATAACGGAAACATGTATCCATCTCTTTCCCTTGCTCACTCTGTCCAACTCAAAGAGGAATACAGCAGTGCCAAGATCTCGCTAGATGTATTGAAATAGGAAGAGTACGGTTGGGGGGTTATTGGAGACTTCAAAATGGTGGCCTTCTTGATGGGTCTCTAAGGCGGCTTTACCAAGTTTCCTTGTTATATTTGCCTTTCGGACAGCAGGGAGACCGTGGCACACTACATTCAACGGGATTGTCCGCAACAGACAGAGTTTAGTGTGGGGAGAAACAATGTCAAATGGGAGCCTTTGTTAGAACCCCAAAAAGTACTGTTTCCTCCTCTGCACTTAAAATTGGCCCTTATGAAACAATTCGTCATTGCTCTAGATAAGAGGTCTGCAGATTTTAAGTATCTCCAAGATTCCTTTCCTAAGCTATCTGCGGCAAAGGTGGAAGCCGGGGTCTTCGTCGGTCCACATATAAAAAATGATCATGGAGTACAAGGAGTTTCCCGTGAAGCTCACTAGGGTGGAAAAGGCCACGTGGGACAACTTTATCGCAAGGGTTCTGGGCTTCCTAGGTAATCACAAAGCCGAAAACTATGTAAAGCTTGTTGAGAACTTGGTGAAAAAGTAAGGCAAGATGGGTTACAAGATTTCCCTGAAAGTCCTTATTCTTGACGCTTATCTTGATAAATTTAAGGAGAACATGTGAATGTACTCCGATGAGCATGGTGAGCGCTTTCATCAGGATCTACTGGACTTTGAACGCCGCTATCAAGGATCGTATAATGAAAATCTGATGGGAGATTATATTTAGGGGCTGATTCGTGAAAGTAATTTACAGTATAAGCGTAAATCACTGAAAACTACTCATTTCTAATAAGTTAATTTTCTCACTTATGTAATTCTAGAATAAATAAATGCTATTTTTGTATCATATCGTTTTGTTTCTACTTTATGCAAATGAAAGTTCAAATTCGCCACTTCCTTCCTGAGGAAATAGGTAAATTTCGTATAAATATCATCATCCCGGACAAAAAAGCAAAATTTGAAATGAAGAACAGTGTTTTTTCATGTATTTTAGACACAAGAAAATAGAAAATACAGTTGCTATCCAAAGACAAGAATCGTGTTACACAGTGATAATAAAAAATGAATTACAGAGATCAATCAGCAAGGTGAACACATTCCTTATTTGTACGATTGAAAACTATTGACCAGTTGAGGTTGGAGTGCAAACTAGCAGGTATCTACCACATTCAGCTTCATGCTACCTGATTAAGGTAATATGTGCTAAAAAGTTACACAGAAACAGGTGAGCAGCAATCTTACAGGAAATGACTCAGAGAAAAGCCACCAAATAAAAAACAGTAAATCGCCCTGGCAAGGACTCGAACCTCAGATCTGTGGTTATCTAGATCAGTGGTCTACCGACTGAGCTAACGGCACCAACAGCAGAGGTAACATATTTCCCCCAAGTAGACGTTTTGTTCGTATCTCAAAAGACCACCGTCCAATGAAACTGTGCTTGCAGGGTAGTATATTTTGAATCTGCAAGAAGAACACATCCTTTCGTTGTACGGCCGAAAACTATCGAACAGTTGTGGTTAGCGTACAAACTAGCAAGCATCTACCACGTTCAGGCCTATGCTGATATCTGTAAAATTGTAGATAGCTTAGACTAGGAAAGGGGGCAAAGAAAAATAAAGAAAGAAAAGTAGCGAAACGAGTTTCGAACACGCTTCCCGCGTCGCTGGACAGCCGTTAGCGAGAACCTTAAAACACTCGGCTATCCTGAGTCCCTAAAAAGACTCATTCAAGCAAAGCATTTCAGCCACTCGCCTGAACTTCTCGCACGCTACAAGATCTCTGATCTTCTCTTTCGTACTTATACATTTGCCTAAGAATGTTATACATATATATCGAGAATTTTCTCTCCCCTTTTAGAAAAGACATTGGCCTTTCCGCGTCTCTCTTTCATTGGTACTCTGTCACAAAGGTTTTTGGAATTGTTTATTTTGTGACCCTGGGAATTATTTTTTTTTTCAGAACCATTAAGAAAATTATCGCTAAGCCTTTCCTTTTACTCAAACTTTTGGAAGTGAAGTTAATCCATCACTTCCATCTTGATTCAGATTTTGACACCAGTCATTCTCTTTTCCTCTCCTTACACAAATTTATCGGGAGAATCTGAAATTTTTCTTATAAGAAGGAATGTCAGAGTCTAAGAGATTCTCAAACAGCGGGCGAGGATGAAGCTCTTCTCTAAAGCTAACAGATTTGTACAAAGTCCATTCATTTTCACATCATGCTATAATGCAAAATTAAAGGCAACTTGCAAAGCAAGACAAATCCTCAGTAGCTTGTCGCTGACCAAGTAAAATACTTCAAATACTGCATTGGGTACTTTTCCCATACCGCACACAAACGAAAGCTCAATCTTCACTGACCAGGCAATTTATCGAACCTCTTTACGTATGTCAACCAATATAACAAAAATCAGTGGCACTTCTCTGCCCCCTTCTGAAATCAGGAATGCTCTAGAAATATATATTTAAATAATAAAAAGAACAGAAAGGTCCCAATCCTTGTCTTCGGAGCGCGACCCTCATTAAATCTATCGATAAAACACCACACAGCATAGCCCCCAAAAACCCTGCCTTATTCCATTCAGACAAAGAGTCTCTTTCCAGCTTCCTGGCGGAAGAAGCACCAATCTCCGTACCTGTATTTGGTGGAAGCACACCATTCATGCACACAGCTTTCTCTCAGCAGAGCGATTCTCATATCTCACACCCACATAGCTCTGGAAGTTGTGGGCATAGGCTTCAAACCTTGGCTCCCTTTTTGCGCCGGGAATTTGTATTAGGCATCGTAACATTACGTCATTATGGTTCATTAAACTCAATTCTATTGCTGTCTTTGTTAGATAGTTAGGAAAGATGACTAAATTGTATATTAAAATATCTTGTTAAAACTCCCTGACTTAATTTATTTTTCTGATTAAATAGGGAAACATTATTTTAAATTAATGCTCCATGTTTGTATTCGTTTTGTTGTAGCAGATAGATATGTATTTGTTATACTTGATTATACCATTGCATCTTACAACCATTCTATCGAATGAATATATTCTGTATAAATGGTTTAGTTCGTAGTACGGAGAATACAAAAAATAAATAGGCAAAATAAAGAAAGGGAAATTCAAGGTGCGAAACGATCTCAACTGTGAACGAATGGACAGAATTATCGCGTGTTGCGCTCAGCCGTCTTTAGGAATCGGTCTTAATTACGCTGTGGCCGAATGCGCGCGAACACACACAATCACTCTCTCTCTCTCTCTCTCTCTCCTTCTCGCCCCCCTCTCTCTCTTTCTTTCTCCCCCCTCTCTCTATCTCCCCCCCTCTCTCTCTCCTTCTCGCCCCCTCTCTATCTCCTTCTCACCCCCTCTCTCTCTTTCTCGCTCTCCTCTCTCTCTCTCTCTCTTTCTTGCAGCCTCTCTCTCTCCTTCTCGCCCCACTCTCTCTCTTTCTTTCTCGACCCTCTCTCTATCTCTCTCTCCCCCTCTCTCTCTCTCCTTCTCGCCTCTCCTCTCTCTCTATTCCTCCCTCTCTCTCCTTTTCGCTCCCCCTCTCTCTCTCTTGCTCCCTCTCTCTCCTTCTTGCCCCCCCATCTCTCTCTCATTTTCGTCCCTCTCTCTCTCTCTCTTGCCCCTTCACGCCTTCTCTTAGGCTTAATCCCGCTCTCTCGCCCTTTTTCGCTCTCCCTCGTCTTCCCTCGTCCTCTCTCACTCCCTCTTTTTCTAGCTGTATCTCCCCATTATTCTTTCTCTTTTTCTCACTGTCCCTCGATTTATTTTGTCCTCTCTTGCCTTCTCTTGTCGTATATAGCTCTCTCTCTCCACTCTCTCTCTCTACTCTCTTTTCCTTCCCCTCTCTTCCTCTTGCTCTCTCTCCCTCTCTCCTCATACAGTTCTCAACCCACAAAGTATACATACCCCTAACTAATACCACAATTGTAGGGTAATGGTAGTTAGAGGCTTCGAACTGAATGTATTACTAGCCACAATCACAAATTTACAACTAAAATGTATTCACACGATATAATTATCACATTCATAAGTTTATTTTATATGGTGTCATTTATGTAAGTTGTGATTATTTATTTTGGGTCAAGAATAGTCTAAAATGTAATAACAACCTTTTGATTTGATATTTTCCGATATTAAATCAAGAATAATTACGAAATTTAAATCTAAGTTTGGATGAAAGAAAATTTCTGAACAGGTAAATGTCCTAAAGTCCACAGTTCAGTCAGTTTTAAGTTGGAGGAATTAGGGACAATAGCAAATGTCCCTCGTTCGAGTCATCATCGGGAAATTGTACTTCTCATGGTTTCAAAGAATCTTAGGTCTGACAATTATATGTAAAGGATGACTACAAGGAAGATGAACGATTAGTTAGGAGAGGGAGTTGTCGATATTAGTTTAAAAACATTGTATAATATGTTGCATAAAATGTGGACGTCGTTCCAGCAAGAAACTTTTATTGAAAAATATTCATTTGAAAGCCCCCCTGAAGTACGCCAGCGATCATTTGGAGAAATATTTCATTTTTGGAGCCATTTGCTATGGTTAGATAAAACGAATATTGAGTTGTTTGACATAAATGATGTCAAAATAATAAAAATATAAAGACAGAAATATATCGAAGATATATAGATGATATATTCATCTCATTAAATAATACAAAAATAATTGAAGAAAATAAAAAGGCATTTGAAGAAGCATCAGGCTTGAAATTCACATGTGAAAATAATCAAAATGGAAGAATGTATTTTTTAGATGTGCTTATTTTATTAGACAAACAAATTTAATCCTTCAGTTTATATAAAAAAAACAATAAAAAATGACTCTGATCGTTTAAATTAGAACAATATGTGCCCTCGTCGCTATAAAATCGGCGTTGTCAAAGCACTTCTTCATAGAACACTCTTAATTTCTTCAGACTGCAAAAGAATTGAGACAGAAGTTAAGAGGATCAGACAAGTTAATCAATTTATAACAAATAAAAAAACAATAGATAACACCAAAAAAGAGATATTAACAATATGCTACTGCAACCCTACTGCAACCGAACGACAGACCATTTTCAAAGCGAAAACAACTTAAAAAATATAAAAATTAAGATAAATTAAAAGTAAAAATGCAAAAAATAAATTAACCTTAATATCTACTAGAAAAATAAAAGATCCAGTTCTTATAACAAAGATATAGCCCGCAGGCTATATCTGAAACAGACATTTTTTTTATAACAATTCACAACCATAACATAAATATAAAATAATTAAAACATCCTACATTCGTTTTACTACAAATAGTCTGCAGATCTGATGCGAAAAGCAACACAATAATGGGATAAAAATCACATTCGGAAGAATAACGCCAAATTCGCCCATCAACAGAAACACTAATTATAATAAAAAATAGAATTTAAATCAAATAAAAAGACAGCTTAATGCTCTTTGAATCTTTATGCATAAGAGATAAAAGACCAATTATTAACATACAAAACGATAGATTGACCAACCAAGAACCTTAAAAATACTTTGAAACGTAAAAGCCATAAATCTTATAAATCATTTCAGATCAACGTAACATTAAACACATGAAAAATATCCAGTTTTCGCTTGAGAATATGGCAAATAAATCTTCATATAGCTACATGCCTTTCTTTCAAAAACCTGATCTTTTCTGTTCAAGAAATCAAGAACAATTATATTATATTATATATATATATATATATATATATATATATATATATATATATATATATATATATATATATATATATATATAAATGAATCACGAAAATATGGAACGCGATGAATATATAAATAAAATCAACAGCCACGAAGGAAAATGAAACACGAGAGATCTGCGATTAGTCGAAAGGCCTCGCACATCTCCCGTGTTTTATTTTCCTTCGTGGCTGTTGACTTTATATATATATATATATATATATATATATATATATATATATATATATATATATATATATATATATATATATATATATATATATATATATATATATATATATATACTGTTGGTTAAAAGTTTAAATCGCAAATGAATATGTAATCCTTAATTAATGAGATGCTTTAAATTAACCCTATCTGTAGAGGGTCTCTAATTATCAGTGTAATCGCTTTGAAATGCAATTCATCGACTCGTTTTTAATGAGTCGTTATTTTTAATTCTCTCAGTATTTTCCTTCCTCTCTATTCATCTAATTATCTTGCCTCACTTCTTTAGGTCAATCGCGTTCCTTCGGTCAAAATGGACATTGACGCGATCGAATTGACTCTTTTCAAAACCTTTGGAACGATCGCCTCGATCTGCTCGATTGATCGATATTAGGAAAAAATATATTCTCAGATCTTCTTAATTGTTAGCTGTCGCAGCGGAAGATATTGGTAAAACGATGAGAACAGTTGGGTTATCATCATTACGCAGTGAATTCAGGAAGGCACTGATGAGATTGAAGAAAGGAGAGAGAGATTATTAAGTGGAGTGAGAAGAGACAATGGAACAACATCGGGAAGATTGGAGTGGAGAAAGAAAAGACAATGGAAGAAGATCGAGAAAATTAGGGGGAGTGAGAAGAGAAAAAGGAACAACATCGGGAAGATGAGAGTGAAGCAAAAGACGATGAAAGAAGATCAGGAAGATGAGAGTGAAACAGAGAGAGAGACAGTGAAAGAAAATCAGGAAGATGGGAGTGGAGCGAGAAGAGAAAATGGAGGAAGTTTAGGAAAATGAAAGTGAAGTAAGAGGAGACGATGAAAGACAATCGGGAAGATCAGACTGGAGCGAAAAGAGACAATGAGAGAAGATCGGAAGATCAGACTGGAGCGAAAAGAGACAATGAAAGAAGATCGGGAAGATGGTAGCAGAGCTAGAAAAGGCAATGCAAGAAGATCGGGAAGATGGTAGCAGAGCTAGAAAAGGCAATGCAAGAAGATCGGGAAGATCGGAGTAGAGTTAGAAGAGACAATGAAAAATGATCGGAAAGATGGTAGTAGAGCTAAAAGAGACAATGAAAGAAGATCGGGAAGATGGTAGCAGAGCTAGAAAAGGCAATGCAAGAAGATCGGGAAGATGGGAGTAGAGCTAGAAGAGACAATGAAAGAAGATCGGGAAGATGGTAGTAGAGCTAGAAGAGACAATGAAAGAAGATCGGCAAGATGGTAGTAGAGCTAGAAAAGGCAATGCAAGAAGATAGGGAAGATGGGAGTAGAGTTAGAAGAAACAATGAAAGATGATCGGAAAGATGGTAGCAGAGCTAGAAAAGGCAATGAAAGAATATCGGGAAGATGGGAGTAGAGCTAGAAGAGACAATGAAAGAAGATCGGGAAGATGGTAGCAGAGCTAGAAAAGGCAATGCAAGAAGATCGGGAAGATGGGAGTAGAGCTAGAAGAGACAATGAAAGAAGATCGGGAAGATGGTAGTAGAGCTAGAAAAGGCAATGCAAGAAGATAGGGAAGATGGAAGTAGAGTTAGAAGAGACAATGAAAGATGATCGGAAAGATGGTAGCAGAGCTAGAAAAGGCAATGCAAGAAGATCGGGAAGATCGGAGTAGAGTTAGAAGAGACAATAAAAGATGATCGGAAAGATGGTAGTAGAGCTAAAAGAGACAATAAAAGAAGATCGGGAAGATGGTAGTAGAGCTAGAAAAGGCAATGCAAGAAGATAGGGAAGATGGGAGTAGAGCTAGAAGCGAGAATGAAAGAAGATCGGGAAGATGGTAGTAGAGCTAGAAAAGGCAATGCAAGAAGATAGGGAAGATGGGAGTAGAGTTAGAAGAGACAATGAAAGATGATCGGAAAGATGGTAGTAGAGCTAGAAAAGGCAATGCAAGAAGATAGGGAAGATGGGAGTAGAGCTAGAAGCGACAATGAAAGAAGATCGGGAACAATAAAGGAACTATGACATAATTAAATATAACGAGAGATTTGTCTCGTACTTTCATAATTAGGAGATATTCATTTGCTTATACGTCGATAGATAGATCGATATATAATAGACAAATAAATATGAATTAGACGGTCAGCAGTTCCCAGAAATTGACATTCTATTTCAAAGTTCAACTTTAGTTTGTATCCAACTCTCTCATTTGTTGATCCAATTCTATATTTCATTTTTCTTCCAAAAGTCAATACTAGAAAAACTCTTTTCTTAAATATTTCTTTGAAAAAAATGATTAGAATTTTGTTATAAGATCAAAATACTTTCATGTTTCCGGTGCCAGCCACTTTTCAACGATTCAAGTTGGCTCGAAATAACGAGTGCCGCCTAATGGTCGTAAAAGTAGCCATTAAAATTAGGTATTCATAATATCTTCAATTAAAACGTTAAATTAATGGCTGAAATAGCCATAGCTCCTCCCTCCCTCAAAAAAATTTGATAGAGAGGAGTAAAATCTCCTCCTTCAAGACACAAAATCAAACAAATTCTTCTCTCTAAAATTTGTACAAAACTTCCCATTTTTAATGTTTAAAGGGAGAAGAGAGAGCCATAAGACATAACCAGAACCGCAAGTCCTAAATAAAGCTTCCATCCATCAGCCTTTTACTCTTCACCATCGCTTCGTAAAGTCTTCATCAGAGAAGTTCAATCACACACTCCAGGCGCTGTCGCGTCAGGGCCACACGCTTCCCTCTTAAGGGATATCACTTTCCAGCAAGAAGCTGTCCAGTTTCAGCTCAGATTTGCACCTTGCCTCAGAACGTCGGGAAATTTCTCAGGCTATCACGAGGAACTCCGTTACAACGAACGATTGCCTGTTTACCTACGTTCGTTACTCGCCCAGTACTACCATTAGTGACCAGAGAGTGGTAGGCACGTCGGCAAAATAAATGTGAAAGAATATCTTGATATGAACATTTGTTATCCAAATCCGAAAACCCGCTGCGACCTTTTGAAACCTTAAAGAAATCAAAATTAATTTAAAGAAATCAAAATTAATTTAAAGACATCAAAATTAATTTAAAGAAATAAAAATTAATTGAAATAAATCAAACTTAATTTGAATAAATCAAAATTAATTTAAAGACATCAAAATTATTTTAAAGACATAAAATTAAATTTAAAGAAATCAAAAATAATTGAAAGAAATCCAAATTAATTGAAAGAAATCAAAATTAATTGAAAGAAATCAAAATTAATTCAAAGGACAAATATTTTTTGAAAATCTTGAAACATGTTCGACGATGGTCGTCATTTGGTAATGGAGCTGATAACAGTCAGTTGTGAATCGAAAAAGAAAACAATTCCTATAATAAAAATCACGAGAAGAAGAAATAGGAATGCATGGATGAGGGTGGAAAAAAAGTATGAATGTGAGAAACAATTCATCATAGTAATAAACATCAAGCATAAAGTGACGCATCGCAATTTTCAAGCCGAATCAGTTCTTCATAGCGATAACAGGTATGTGCTGTAGCGATATGGGATATGTGCTGTAGCGATAGGGGATATGTGCTGTAGCGATAGAGGATATGTGCTGTAGTGATAGGGGATATGTGCTGTAGCGATAGAGGATATGTGCTGTAGCGATAGGGGGTATGTGCTGTAGCGATAGGGGATATGTGCTGTAGCGATAGGGGATATGTGCTGTAGCGATAGGGGATATGTTATGTAGCACTAGGGATATGTGCTGTAGCGATAGTCGATATGTGTTGTAGCGATAGGGGATATGTGCTGTAGCGATAGGGGATATATTATGTAGCACTAGGGATATGTGCTGTAGCGATAGTCGATATGTGTTGTAGCGATAGGGGATATGTTCTGTAGCGATAGGGGATATGTGCTGTAGTGATATGGGATATGTGCTGTAGCGATATGGAATATGTGCTGTAGCGATAGGGGGTATGTGCTGCAGCGATTGGGGATATGTGCTGTAGAGATATGGGATATGTGGTGTAGCGATATGGGGTATTGACTGTAGCGATAGAAGATATGTGCTGTAGCGATAGGGGATATATGTTGTAGCGATAGGGAATATGTGATGTATCGATAGGGGATATGTGATGTAGCGATAGGGGATATGGGATTTAGCGATAGGGGATATGTGCTGTAACGATAAGGAATATGTGCTGTAGGGATGGGGGATACGTGCTGTAGCGATATGTAAAATCGGCTGCAGAGATAGATAGTATGTATTGTAGCGATATAAGGTATGTGCTTTAACGATAGGGCTATGTGTTGCAGAGATAGGTGGTATGTGGTATAATATCTCCCCCAGTCATTACCCAAGCATACCCCCTCCCATGTCCACTTCTCAAATACTCATTTACGTGCTTGGTTCGTAGGTAGAGACGGGGCAAACTTGCGCTGGATTAAGTCTTGTACACGTCGAAATTCGTTTCCTCGAATAATTCTTGCTTCGTTCTCTCACAGAGCCAAATGAGTTTTTTTTAATTTCGACGATATCTGCAAGATGATCGTAGGTGGAAGTCGATCCATCGTCTCGGTCAGCAAGGCAGCCAAAAACATAAAAACTCTCAGCCTCCCGAGCAATTCTGGAGACATTGAATTGTGCTTCCCCTATTTGCAGCCATCCCGTAACAGCTGCTTCATTGAAGAACCGAGGCCTGATAGTGACCGTCTTCTGAAGGTCCTGGTGAGCAGCTCTTTGCTCTCTTGGTGAGTCTATTTTCCTGCTTGACCACCATCATTCGATGTAAACGAGGTCACCATTTATGGATGTGTCCACCTCCATAACAGAGTATCAGCCCATAACTGGCCATCTGGGTTTCTTCTATGCCATCAAATCCTCTTTGACGGCATTCATTATTAACAATTCTTGGAATGGTCTTCTGGGGGTGGACTCTCCATACCACTTATTTCTGCAGGGGTTTGTACAGTTCTTCTCTTTGTTACCATCTCCATTCTTCATTCGGAGGGTTTTATAATTTCTTCTGGTGTTGCTGGTCATTGTCCAATTCTCAATTTATACTAAGGCGTCGCACACTTCGCGGCAAACATGAGTTTAATATGAAATAGAATTTGTACATTCAACTTACATTAAATTTCTACACGGTAATGTTTTACCTTACTATAGATATTTACAATCATTATTTAACTATAGACAGGTGGTTAATATTTTCGTTTTCATCGGCATTCCCTTTATTAAGATTGATTATTACCACAGACCTTAATCGATTTGAACACTTAGGATTTTTGCTTAGACCTATTCGTTGTTTTTCTTACAAGTATTAATTTTACCAGTCTTCCTCTAATAATAAAACAATGCTATTTTACAATTATTTTCCTTTATATTAATGTAAATATTTAAGTTGGGATAAATTGACACATACGTGAATAATTATAATGGTGATATCTGGGAACCATCTTTGAATAGGTATCAAAGATCGCCATATTTCTTATTTAGCGGCTTTGGCCTATTTCAGTTTTTAAATAGAGCTTCTATTTGAATGGAACAAAATATATAGGGGTTATTTTATTGCAATTAATAAATATATTTGGTAATACTCGAGTTTATGGGCGCACCCTAGGGGCGCTTTTTCTGGGCTACAATTAATACGATCTGCTCTGCACGTTTATCGAAATAATAAAGACGATAGCGCCGCCTACTTTAAGCTATTTCCGCCAAAAATTAAAAAAAATTTAGTTACCTTCAAAATGGCGGGATTCACTACCCACGAACCCCGCAACTTTAAAAAAACTCGTAATATTACTAATTCGAAAGGCTAGCATAAGATTTGAAGGCAAAAGGCGATTGGTAAATATGGGCAGCGCTCTCATCGTCTTAAATTACCTAATAAATAATCACTTCACGACAAAAGCTAAACCATCTCCACCTTTCGCTCTTATAATCGAACCGCGCTTCTTTTCCACACCTGTTGCAAATTTTTACTTTAATTCGAAGAGCGATGAAGTGCAACTGTTACACGAAGAAGTCATGACAAAACTGTCAAATTTCCGGAGCGGGGCCTATTTATAGACACAGGTCTGCCGACTAGAAGTTGTGTAATTTTATCTTGAAACGAAATAACGAAAATAGTACACGGAAAAAAAACATTACGAAGCATAGAAAAATAATTACATCACTAATCAATATAATTGAGTAGAAGTGCAGGCACTTAATAAATAATAAAGAATAGAGCCCCAAAACAAATACAACGCCGTGATTGGCCACATCCGAAGCTACCGTATGACGTCATAAGCCCTAAATTATAGCCCAAAATTGTAGCCCAGAAATAGCGCCCCATAGCGCGAGGCCATAAACTTAGTTGTTACCATATATTCATATACATAGATTTTTTTATCATCAAACAACCTAAACAAATATCATAGTACTACGTTTTGCTTCTTTTTGAAAGGATACAAAAACAAACTTGAGTTAACGAAAAAAAATAAAATAGTTACAGACAAAATAATGAACTGCTTAAAAAATTAAATTAAATTGGAAAAATAGGAATTAGGCTGTTTACTTTTTACGTTGGAGATATTGAACTACAACGTATTCAAAACAAGGCAGTATCAGTAATCAAACGGCACGAGAAGAAGAGACAGAAGACGACAAAGAGACCTACATAGAGAAGTGAAGATGAAACGACTAAACAAGATACTAGAGGAAAGAGCAAAGAAACTGATTCGGAAAACACAACAGTAACTAGAAGAGATCACAAATTTGATCATCCAAAGAGAAGATGGGGGAGCGCATAACCTCTTTCTCACTTATACAACAAAGTTAAACCAAGAAGAGGATGGAATTTTCACGGGTTAACTTGGAAAGTCAAAGAGAGAATAAGTAACAAATTGATTAATCTACAAGAATTAGAAAAAGTTTATAGTAAAACAAGAGAAAATAGAAAGGAGAAAAACTTTACCAGTAGTAAAAACATAAAAAACAGCAAAAACGCTTTGAACGCCTAATAATAAAACAATAACACAACAGATCACAAAACAATTAAGAAGGATAAGCTTGAAGCTCAGGCAATTACTAACTTAATCTACCGTATTTCAAAACTAAGAAACTCTAAAATGAAAGAGATTAGCATGACCTCCATGCACCTTACCATTCAATTACACCCTACTACTTCCTTATACTTCTCTCTACACTTTTCTTCTATCATTCACGCGTAAATGGATTAACACAATATATGTGGGACAAGGGCACTATAGAAAGATTAAATAGTAAAAGGATATAATACACACCGTGGTTCGGAACCCACGTAAAACTGTAGGTCCACCGACCGGTTAGGTCACCTATCAAGTCTACTACGCTACTTCAAACTTTGCTTTATCTATCTTCTACTCTTCCCCTCTCTCTCCCTCTCTCTCCTCCGGTTGTCCTTTAAGCAAGGCACTGGTGAGGAGAGGAGAGGTCTAGGGGGGCCTGGTTCCCTTCCCCTCAGGTCATCTCAGGATGACCAGGGTTCGGGAGGGAAGGGGACTGGTAATCTTCCTCTATCTCTCCTCCCACACCTTTTCCCTCATTGGAACAGAAACAAAACAGAAAAGGAGTTACAAGGAGTTACAAGGAAAGAAAGTACCCTAGGAAACCTTACGGTCCATTCAAAGAGGGTACCTTTGGACTAGTAATCGAGTAGGCACATGACTGCTCAATTGTTTTGCGTCCCTAAACGGACACTTTTCAAGACTTTGTCTAGTCTTGACTTAAACTGGTCAACAGATTCACTGTTGCAACTTCCACTGGAAGTGCGTTCCACTTACCGCAGATACTGTACGTGAAAAAATTACCACAGAGATTGCGGTTGTAACGCTTCAGTTCAAGTTTGAAGCCGTCATTGCGCGTTCTGTTCTCACTCAGTCTGAAAATATCCCGGTAGTCAACATTGTTAAACCCTTGAAGTATTTTGAAAACTTCGATGAGCTGACCACGCACTCTACGGGTTTCCAGCGAGAACAGATCTAATTCCCTTAGTCTATCCTCATAACTTTTATGTCGGATAGAGGGAATCAGTTTGGTTGCCCTGGCTTGTACGCGTTCCAACCTTGCGATGTCCTTTCGAAACGAAGGACTCCAAAATTGTACGGCATACTCCAGGTGCGGCCGAACCAGGGAGTTGTACAGACAAAGTACTATCTCCTTGTTACGGAATCCAAACTGGCGCTTTATGTAGCCTAACATCCTTTGGGCTTTCTTCTCTGCCTCGATGCACTGTTTCGAGAACTTCAGGTCACTAGTGATAGTAACACCCAAGTCCTTCTCAGTGTCACTCGATTCAAGGGCAGTGTCCTTAAGGATGTACTGAGATTTAGGGTTTCGGTGGCCGATATGCATCACTTTGCATTTGTTCAGGTTAAAAGGCATTTGTCACGTGTCCAACCACTCCCCAATCTTCCAAAGATCTTCCTGCAGGCGGGCAGTATTTCCATCCTTTGCAACGTTCATACTAAGCTTGGTATCGTCGGCAAATTTGGAAATCTTGGCAACCATGTCACCGTCCATGTCATTGACGTATATGATGAATAGTAGTGGTCCCAGGACAGAACCTTGAGGCACCCCGCTAGTAACGGGCACCCACTCAGAAGACTGTCCATTCACCACCACCCGTTGCCGTCTGTCGCTTAGCCAGTTCTCGATCCAGCCGGCTACCTTTCCGCCTATGCCTAGCGCTTGCACTTTCCGGAGAAGGCGGCGGTGTGGTACCTTATCAAAGGCTTTCTGAAAGTCTAAGTACATCACATCCACCGCCTTGTCCCGATCGTGCTCACTGAAAACGAAGTGGAAGAATTCCATAAGGTTCGTCAGGCATGACCGTTGCCTTCGGAAGCCGTGCTGGGAACTCTTCAGTAGCAGGTTTGACTCTAAATAAGACGTTATCTTGTCCACTATCATGCTTTCCATGAGTTTACCGACTATCAAAGTCAAACTGATGGGTCGGTAGTTTAACGGATGGCTGGGGGCTCCTTTCTTGAAGATCGGAGTCACCTCCGCCTCACGCCAGTCTCTAGGAACGCATCCGGTCCGGATTGACATGTTAAAGATAGCGGACAGTAGTGGAGATAGTTCATAGCACACTTCCTTCAACACCTTGGATAGAAACCCGTCTGGTCCGGGGGACTTATTCGTCTTTAGGTCAGCGATCTTTTTCTTTATTTCTCCTTCGGTGAAGTCCATTACTTCCAGCTTTTGCCCCGAGTAGGAATCCGTGGGCTGGGGGATGGGACCACACTCTTTAGTAAACACTAAAGAGAAGTAGTCATTGAGCAGGTTAGCATTTGCTGTATCTGACTGATTCAATGCACCCTCCTCGTCCACTAAGGGCCCAATCCTACGATGGATTGGTTTACGGCTATTTACATAGCCGAAGAACTCCTTGGGATTCTCCTTGCCGGTACGCATTTTTCTTCTCCCTAAGCAGTTGGCCGATTTCTCGATTAAACCACTTTGGTTAAACAGAAGACCGAGGGAGGCATTTCAGAGGGATGCAACTTGATTGAAGACTCATGAACTTATTTTTGAAATTGTTCCACGAATCCTCAAAATCTTCGCATACCACTAGCCTTACATCAGTCAGCCCAGCACGAAGGCTCGCAAAGTCTGCTCTTCTCAAGTCAAGTTTCCTTGATTGATTGGCAACAGACCTTACCTTCGGGATCTTGACGGTAAATCTAATTACCTGGTGATCACTGCCACCGAGCTCTTCGCCTACAGAGAGATCCTCAACGATATCATCCTCAGAAGTGAAGACCAAGTCGAGGATATTGTCACCTCTCGTCGGTTCTCTGACCCATTGAGTGAGGAACTCGTTGTTGGCGAACTCCAGGAGTAGTGCGCTCTCGCCACAGGCTGCTCTGGTTTCCCAGTCAACTTGTCTGTTGAAGTCGCCCATAACGATGCACACTCTGCCTTGAACAAGTTCACCCAGCAGCTTGTACAGTTCCCTGTCCTTCTCAACGGGTTAGGAAGGGTGTCTGTACAGCACCAGGGTCCTGTATCTGACAGGACCTATCTCTAGGTCAACGCCTAGAAGCTCGTGATCGGATATAATGTTGGAGTTCGTAGATGTGATTGTATCCTTGACATACAACATTACACCGCCACACCCTAATAAACAGACGGATAATAAGAAGACTACGACCAGAGGACCCAACGCTAATTAAAGACAGAGCAGCGACAACTCCAGTCATCTGCCTAGCAAACAATAACATTCCTTTTAACTACCATATGGAACATGTAGATGTTATCTGCAGGGACCACACAGCAACACTACTCACCGTGAATCAGCAACCAATACAAATACCCGCTAAAAAATGGAAGGCATACCATAGAGCAGACTGGAAAAATACAAACAAGAATTGAATGACTACGCACCAAACAGACTAAATGAAGCTACTTTATAAGAACTCGACGGAAGCTGGAAAAAATAAGGAATTGAATACAAACAGCTAACGAGAATGCAATCCTCAGAAACACATACAAAACAGTTAAATACTTTATATGGACAGACGAAATGAAATCTAAGAATGTAGGAATATAAGCGATAAACGAGGACATAATAATAAACGGAACGTCAAGGAAAAAATACCGCAATCTGAGAACGAAAAAGAGGGAACTACTAAGCTCAATAACGGACAAACAAAGAGGACACTGTATCATAGCCGTTCAAACTATTGCCCTGAGAATTTTGGAGAAAGATAAAAAGAATGGGAAATACTAAAGGAAAAGAGAAAATAAAGATTAAGGACAGAAACGGGAAATTAATCGAAGATGAACGCGAGATTGAAAAATTGTTCAGGGAACACTAGAAAGGAGTGTTCAACATTGGCTAAGAGGAAAACGAAAACTACGATATAGACTTCGAAAACCAAATAATTGACGAACTAAATGAACGGATTGAGAGGACTTTCCCATATCACTACGTAGAAGAGGAACGCCAAAATCACAATCGAGGAATTAAAGAATACCATCTCAAATTTTAAACAAAAGGCCCCTGGGAAATCGGGCCTCACCAGAAAAAAACTATATAGAAGCACCGGATAATATACTCGAGGGGATAAGGAACGTGTTTAACGCCTATATAAACACGGGATACTTTCCCGATAAGCTAAAGATAGCCAAGATGATATTCATACCGAAGCCAGGAAAACCCCCTTTGGAGGTCAACAACTTTAGACCTATTTTCCTTCTCGACTTCATCGGGAAGGTGTTTGAAAAAAATCCTAAACACAAGATTAAACGAATATCTCGTGAAAAAAACAATAATTCGGATTTAGAAAAAAAAACAAACAAGAACACGGAGTTGGCCCTCAGTGTAATTACAGAAAAAATAAGCAAAGTGAAAGTAGAGAAATAAGTATGGATATTGTATGCCGGGACGTATCGAAGGAATTCGATAAAATTTGGCAAAGAGGCATGCAGAATAAAATTCTAAATATGAAATGAACAAGTAGCTGGAAAGAATTTTATGCGACTACGTCATGGAAAGATATGCATACATAGACACGGGGAATTACTAAGGTGAAAGATTCAAGTTTAATGCGGGCCTCGCTCAGGGAGAGTGTTTAAGTATTTCGCTGTACTCTGTGTATACTTCGGACATTCCCCCACCAAGGAACGAGGGCTGTGTGAACATACAATACGCGGATGATTTCACTTAATTAATTCCCTGTATTTATCGAAACCCTCAGATGCAAGCCAGAGTAACGACAACAGAAATAGAAAATCTAAAAGAGTATGAACGCAAATGGAAAATTAAAACGAATAAAGATAAATTTAAAATTATACCCATGTATCGCAAAAAATTATCTGATGTTTACGCAGACGGGGAGCAATACAGGTATAACGAAGAAGACAAGATATTAGTCCTCACAATTACAAAAAAATGGTTACAAGAAACACGTAATCGAAAGAATAAACAAAGCACGAGGCATGCTAACTCTACTTTACAAATTGGAAAACCTAAATATGAAAAATAAGAGAAAGATTTACCAAGCAATGATCCAGCCAACTTTGATTTATCCAACAATTGCCATGTATACGGTTTCATGAAGCAATCTAATACGAATGCAACGTATACGAAATAAGGCAGTATATATCATCACGAACACACGACGATTAGATAAGAAAAAACAAAGAGACTTACACATGAAGCGAAAATAAAACCATTAAATAAAATAATTGAAAAAAGAGCCAAGAAAATAATTGAAAAAACACAAGAAGAAATAGGAGGGAATTAAATAATTAAATAGCACGAGGAGCAGGATGGAGGCAACATATGCTGTTTACTAGTGCTAACAACAAAGACGACCAAAAAGAAGAGGAGGAGATTTACGTGTAAACCAAATAATGGAACCTGATTACGACAAATTTTCACGAATAATGACAAAGCTCACCGGATTGCACTTAATATCCACAAAGAATGACAAAACTAACCCGAAAAGTCCAAATGAAGGACAAAAGGAAATAAAACATTAAATAAAGAAGAAAACAAATAAATAAATAACTAAGGAACATGAATTCACACAAAGGATACGAGAATTATGCTACAAAACTCATAGAAACCTGAGTTAATAACATATAAGGAAAATAAATCAATGCTAACAACAGTTTGAACGTCTTTTTCACACACACATAACATAAAACCCCCCACAGAAATAAACAAACAGAAAAACCTTCACTCTTACTTATTTCGAACTCAACTCTAAAAATTAGTTATAGTACAGAGATTAGCGTCACCTCCACGCAAACTTGCACCTCTCTGCAAACCTCCAACTTCCTTCCACTTCAATCATCTTCCTCCTTAACTGCTATCCAAAGTTGGGCCAAACACTAACACCAGGGACATATACAGCAAATAGTAATGTGATAGAACGGTTTGAGGCCGCTTAATTTCAACCGTTATCACATGTTGTTTCGAAACACGATGCTACCCACGTGAATCTTCGCCTTGAAGCCGGGCGCGTTATCGCCGCCACCTGAGCCAATATTTGACCAAGTAGGTATATTCCTCTCCCGTTCGCCCCATGCGCCGATCACGCCAGATTGAGTTAGGCTTATGGGCAGATAAGGTATTGTTCTCAGGCGCGGCTGTGCATTCCCTCGAAGCCCCCACTCCATTTTCCCCTACGCCAAGGGCATGTCCCGACTATTTATATGGAAACTTTACCACTAAGAGCAGATTCGAGATCCAGATTTTCTTCGCGAGACATCACTACGATCCAGTCTCACTTTGTGCACCAAGGGCCTTCTACCTCGAGATCCACCATCATTGTCCAGAAGAGGACAATATCCCTTGAGTGCCAAAGTTCGAGCCTTCAAGACGCCAAGTCCACAAGGCTTTCCCTGTTGTTCAGAAAGAGAACAACGTTAGAACAGCCATTGTTCTTTGAGTCCGTTGAAAAGAAATGGTTCCCACCCTTTCCCCCTGTTGTTCAGAAAGAGAACAACATTAGAACAGCCATTGTTTTTTGAGCCCGTAGACAAGAGACGGTCCCCCCCCCCTCTGTTGTTCAGAAGAGAACAACGTAGAACAGCCATTGTTCTTTGAGCCCGTTCGCCAAGAAACGGTTCTCACCCTCCCCCCCTGTTGTTCAGAAGAGAACAACATTAGAACAGCCATTGTTCTTTGAGCCCGTAGACAAGAGACGGTTCTCCCCCCCCTGTTGTTCAGGAGAGAACAACGTAGAACAGCCATTGTTCTTCAAGCCCGTTCGCCAAGAAACGGTTCTCATTCCCAAGACACCACGTCAGTATCATTTAATCCCCTCCCCCCTTCGGCTGGAACTCGCCAGCGGACAGAAGATTCCGTCACGTCACCTTCCTCTGCACAACACGTGTAATTACGTAAGCTGAATGTTACCTTTGAGTATTTAACCCTTTTGTCAACCCTATCCTGTGCTTTAAATGGTTTAGCGAACCAGCCCATCCCTTTAATGTTTATTTGTTTTACCTTTTTGAATCTCTTCCAAATCTTAATCCTCGGATTAGCTAGATTTCCTACGATCCTTTCCATTCTCTGTTTATGTCAATATTTTCCGTTTTGTGTGTTGTTGATAGTTTTTATTAATAAAACTCTATTTTATTATTGAAAGCCATATTATTATCCTTTAGCTCAGTTCCACTTCTTAAGCATATTGAAGATAAATAATATCGGTCAACCAGACACCACGCACTCTAAATATAAATGAATAATTCCCTCAACGAATAGTCATATATGGTATATCGTCGAGAGTCCATTCTACGACAAGTAACAATTAAAAAGATAGGAAGACATAGAACACCGTGGTCCGGGTCCCACGTTAAGCAGATCCACAGACCAACTTGGTCAACTTTCAAGCATTTGACTTTATTTCAGTCTGTCCTATCTTTACCTTTATTTTTCTTCTTCCCCTCCCTCTCGTCCCCTCCCCGGAGCGTTCTTCCCTCGGGGCTTTCAAATTTTTCTCCCACTTCTCCTTTTAATTTCATTCATTCATTTATGTTTATAAATACATCAAGGTAATCATTTTTTTTTTAATTCCTTTGTCTTTTATTCCATATTACAACGTTCGTGCGGCGAGGCACGCTAGCTGACACGAACGGGGACGCAATCTTTAAATTACATATATTTATAATTCTGTACACCACAGTTGATTTAGATTTTCGTGCATTTTTTTTTTTTACTCTTTTGATTATTAAATTTTATATGATTGCTAAGGATTTAGTGATGCTAAATTTTATAGTCACTCACTAACAAATCTTCTGATTAGAAAATATCTTGATAGGTTAAATCAAGATAAAAATTTTTACTCACTATCAAGCTTTCAAATGAGTATATATAATTCTTTACTTAGGAGAGCAAAGGAACCAGTTATTTCCGAAACCTGTCTCCTAAGTAAAGAATTATATATTGTTTTATACAAAAAAACCTCCGCAAACTGCTTGAACAACTCACTTTAAATGAAATATAGAAATATTTAGTTATTTAATAAATACGGGCGAGGGAAGATACAATATGTTAGTCTAAACATAGGTAAAAACAATGATATAACGTTTCGAAAGCGAGTTCAAATAAGGATTTTAGTTCAAGAAGTATTGAACCAAATGAGTCATTTAGTCTGCGATCTCAAAAATGATGTAAAAATTGGTTAGTGATGAAAATTGCACTAAAAACAAGATATGTTGACCAAAGTCGCGTGCTCTCACTTATTCTGATTTATGACCTTACGACCTTCAAAACTTTCAATAATTCCCGGACTAACCTTTGGAAGATCTTGACAATTATATCATTCGAAAGATAATGTGAAACAACATAAGGGTTTCAAATTTCGTTAGAATCGCCCAAATATTTATGATGTTATGGCCAAAACAAAGTAATTTCATGGCTAAACTTGGAAGGACCTTGACAATTATATCATTCGAAAGATAATGCAAAACAACCTAAAGGCTTCAGATTTCGTTGGAATTGGACAAATAGTTACAATGTTATTACAAAAAGAAAGAAGAGCAAAACGGGGACTGACTGACCGACAGACATAGTGAGATATAGAGTCGCACGCGACTAAAAATCGTTGTAGTAAGAAACTAATTTTGACGAAGAAATGTAACGATATTTTACTTAGAGAAGCTTAAAAAAATAAAAGAATCACAAAAAAAACATCACAATGGGATCATCACAAAATGGATATATGGTTATTGCCAGAACCACCCATCGTTGTATTAAGGGAAAAAAAACAAACAATAAATAGTTAACACAATCAATAGCATGGAAACAACAATTGTGGGGTAAAACTATTTATTAGACTGGATAGGATTAATAAAAGGTAAAAATATTTATGTTTAATTAGGGGAAAACTAATATTAATTTCAAGAAACAAATCTGATTGATTAATTTAATTATATTAGGTCATCTTTATTGATGAATCGCTCATTCAGTGTAATACTAGTCAATTTTTGTGTGTCCTTCGAAGACGAGGACAGAATTTTTACACAAAGTGAGTTCATCAAAATGTCAAATATCCCTAACAATCATACTATGGAATACATCTTTGTTTATGCTACTGAACAGATTTGAATGTCATCAACATACAAATGATTCTATGACCTGTTAATAACCCAGATACCAAGCCCATAAAAAAAATTCAAAGCAATTTTATAGGCATAAATAAAGACGATAACATGAATCAAACTCAACTAAGAGAAACATTATTTGGAGCGTCGGACAAAAATATCAATAGGTCAAGATTATCTGGAACCCTCATTTATTCCTTTCCAAGTAGTTTTTTCAATAATAAAAGCTAAATGATGACATACAAAAGCGTTATTATGGATATTAGTGGTGCAGCCAGCGACAGATAGCAACCGCTATTATTGCGAGATCTGGCAACCCCCCAAACTATTCGTGGCCTAATTATTCTAGCATTTCGCAGAAGCGCATGATTGTCATTGACACAATTGTTGCTCGGCTGCCACGATCGTTCCACTCAAGGTGCCAGCCTTCACAGCAAACTCTCCATTCACGCGAGCTGTAAGGCACCTGACTTGAGGCAACCAAGAAGAATTCTAATTATAGAACCCCTTAATAAAGACAGATTGTGAGCATGCTTAGTTAATCAACTGCTTAATTTTCCTTTAGAAATTTTAATATAATATATATTTACAAGTGTCAGTTTGCTAACTTTTTGGCCTCTCCTGTATGGAAAAGCTATAGGGAGACACTAGCGAAAAATACAACCCAGAGATTAAAATGGAAACAAAACTAAATAAAACAGTTTCATCATCTGCCAAAAGAGTATGCACGCCGCCTAACATTCTGATTTCAATCCGAGCCGACAAATTAAATTTTCTTTCGTCGGTGAAAAACACATTCTCACTTTTCAACACTTCACTAGATTTGCTCAATAGCGTAGGCCAAACTTGTCGCTTTATTGTGAATACTTATAAGTGGTTTCATAGCAGGAGAACGTTCTTTGAGTCTTACCTCTCGAGAGCGAAATGAGATTATTGAGACTCATTCAATTTCATGTTCTCTGAAACTTAACATGAAATACCGTCTGGTGTCTCAAATTTCTCCTTTATCGACCCTGGTTGAATCGTCTTTCCTGGGAGGGTTTTTTCGACGGCCATCAGTTTTTTTCGTCGAACCTCATGACTTGGCATCCTCCTGGAGCTTTATTATGCGTGAAGTCATACTTTTTGACCAATTATAATGCTCCGAAAAGTCAGACAGTCTCATTCCTTGACTCTTCCACTGGACACACTGGCGCCTGAAGGATTTGTCGACCTTGGCACATCTCAACATTCTGATAGATGATTTTTTCTTCTTTTTTTTAGTCGCGTGCCACTCTACAAATTACTATGTCTGCCCGTAGGTCGAACGGTTGGATGGCAATCATTTTACTTTTCAATGAGTCATTTGGTGCTAACATCGTAACTATTCGGCCGATTCCAATGGAATTTGATACCATTATGTTGTTTTATATTCTCTTTCGAATGATATAATTACCTAGGGCCTTCCAAGGTTAGTCTAGGAATTATTTGACAATAACATCGTAAATATTCGGCCGATTCTAACGAAATTTGAAACCCTTATGTTGTTTTATATTCTCTTTCGAATGATATAATTACCGAGGTCCTTCCAAGGTTAGTCTAGGAATTATTTGACAATAACATCGTAAATATTCGGCCGATTCTAACGAAATTTGAACCTCTTATGTTGTTTTACATTTTCCTTAGAATGATATAATTATCAAGGTCCTCTCAAGGTTAGTCCGGGTATTATTAAAAGAAAACTAACTATGGGTGGGATTTTCCCACTTGTTGAAAGTTTTGATGGTCGTTAGGTTATATGGTTATAAGGTCATAAGGCAAAACAAATGATAACACGCGTCTCAGGACTGTTAACCTTTTTTTCTGTTTAATGTAGGTGTCACAGGATCAGGTAGTCCTCCCTGACCTTTTCTTCCCTCCCTAGACGTGGGGGAAGGATGCGATAAACAAATATAGGAAAATGTCTCCCTCTTAAGTGCGTGAGAATTGAAGACGAGTCCAAATTCTAATATTGGTCTACTTTTATACTATTTCAATAGGCTTTAAGTGGTTATAGGATACAAACCATTGAAACAAAATAATCCTTAATATTATACAAACAACAAATGAGATTAACAAGAATGATACACTTTAAATATTACGTTAATCGTTCCGCAAATGAAAACTTCAATGGAATTTACAAATAATGTTATTGTCTTAGCCGTATGAGGCACCATAATTAAAATGTAATTGCTTACGATTTTCTGGAGGAGACCTCGAGTAGTCACTCGAGGGAGTATTCTTCTAGGGGAAGCGTAGCTAAGTGCGTTATTCTTGACCAAGGCATTCGTCCTTGACCTCCGTCGTTCTGAATAATGGTTTCTGCCTGCGAGCCCTTAGGGTTCTCGGGTGTCGCTCTAGAAGAGAGCGTCGTCCTCGGATGATTCCAATGACCTCTAAAGATGCTGCGTATTTTCTGTGGGGGTACTGCGTGAGCACTGCGTGAAAGCGGCGTGGATACAGCTCGTGTCCCGAATACTCTGAGAATACTCATTTGATCATTCCCGAGCTAGGGAATATATACGACTCCGCCGGAGGCTCTTTTGTTTGTCGAGGGAAGCGATTCCGTCTCTCTCCCATATCGCGAAATGGTGTCTCTTGGCTCTAGTCTGATTTCGATATTGCTCCGGAAGTTTACTGAAAGGTTGCGATGGAATGTTCTTCGTCCCTGAGATACTCATTTTTTCTTTATCTGCTCGACTGAATCTCTCTCTCTCTCTTTCTCTCTCTCTCTCTCTCTCTCTCTCTCTCTCTCTCTCTCTCTCTCTCCTCTTTCTATATATCTCTCTCTATCTCTCTCTTTCTCTCTCTCTTGGACATCATAGCCATAACTGAGACCCATCTACTTATTATGTGAATACATGCTAGATGGATATAGATACTTTTACAAGGACAGGGCTAATGGAAGGCTTGGATGAGGAGTGGGACTTTATATAATATCAGAATTAAAATTAACTGAGGTAGAACTTTCAAAAGATGAAGTGGAGCTGATCTGTGTTAAACTACATTTACGAGATTTTAAAATAAACATAAGTACTGTTTACCGTCGCCAAAATACTACCGTTAACGAGGACTTGGAATTATACAGAATCTCACAAGGAACTTTAGGCGAAGAACAAACGCTATTACTGGGATATTTTAATTTACCTAATATTTGTTGGGACTTGAATATAGGGACTAGCCAACAAGCAAAACTAATGACAAATTTCATCGATAATAATTATTTACATCAATGCGTAAGGGAGCCAACCAGAGGAAACAATATACTAGACCTAGTTATTGCATCGCAGAAAAATTTAATATCACCTTTCGCCGTAGGAGAACATATAGGTACATGTGACCATCAACTAATCCGCATTGATCTAAATGCCAAGTACTCAACTACCAACAATTATTCAAAAGTACCAGACTACAGTAAAGCTAACTTATATGGCCTCAGAGAAGCCCTGGGAAATACTTAAGAACAGCTGATAGAACCAGATGTAAATTAACTTTAGAATAAATTTAAAGAGCTATTTTTTATAGACCAGGAAAACCATGTGCCACTTAAAAGAAGGACTGGTAACGCGAATAGGGAAAAGCTGCCATGGTTAAATAATATCTTCAAACGAGCAATTAGAGATAGAAACCATCTCCACGCATTATTAAAACGCAAAAGAAGCGATCAAATCAACCAACAATATAACACTAGTAGAAGAAAGGTTAAAACACTCATAAGATCAACTAAACGACAATACGAAATCGAGATAGCGAAAACTAGTACCACTAACCCCAAACATTTCTATATTTATATCAATATAAACAGGCAAATGAGAAGCGGGATTGGCCCTTTGAAAAACCAGGTGGGCGAAATTATTTCAGATGATATGGGTATGGCTAATATCCTAAAAGAGGCTTTCAGTTCAGTTTTCACCATAGGATATACCAACGAGGATATACGGGTAAGACATCCATCACTAAGGAGCCTGGAAGTAAATTCACCACTAGTAATCGAGAAATGAAAGAAAATGAACTCGTACAAGACTCGTGGCCCTGATAAATTTTTCCCGCAAATCTTAAAACATGTCCAGAATGAGTTAGCAGAGTCACTTGCTCTCATTTTTAACAAATCTCTCGAGCATGGGGCCTTCCCTGATGATCAGAGGGAAGCTAACTAACGTCACACCTATTTTTAAGAAGGGATGTAAAAACCAGGCCGGTAATTACAGACCCATTTAGCTTGACCTCAATAGTTGGAAAGTTGCTCGAAACGATCATTAGAGACAAAATAGTAGAGTTTCTTGAAAACAATAACCTTATACGAGATAGCCAGCATGGTTTTAGGTCTAAGAGATTGTGCTTAACAAACCTAATTGACTTTTACCATAACCTTTCCAACCTATATAACGATACTAAAGCATTAAGTAACTAGACTTCAAAAAAGAATTTGACAAAATTCCCCACCAGAAACTCATGAACAAAGTACGTACGCTAGGAATTAATGGTAATATATATTGGTGGATTAGTAGCTGGTTAAAAAAAACAGGAAACAGAGAGTGAGAATAAATGGCGTGGAACCTGACTGGGTATCTGTTACCAGCGGTGTTCCTCAAGGATCAGTCCTGAAGCCTATTTTGTTTACTATATACATCAATGACATAGAGGTTGGAATTGATAATATCATATCTAAGTTTGAAGATGACACGAAAATAGGTAACTCAGTATTAAGCGAAGATGACAGGGCTAGCCTGCAAGCTGATATAAATAAAATTACCGAATGGTTAGAAAAATAGCAAATGCCATTTAATTTCGACAAATGCCAAATCCCTCAGTGCGGAACAAATAACAAAAAATACAACTATACAATGCAAGGCGGCTTAATAAACGCAACCCCGCAGGTTAAAGATTTAGGAGTAATAATTACAGAAAACTTAAAAACGTCAAACCAATGCGCAGATGCTGCAAAGAAAGCTAACATAGCACTTTGATTTCTAAAAAGAAATTTTACTTATAGATGCGAGGAGATAATTAGGCCAATATTATAAGAGCATTGTCAGGCCCCATCTCAAACATGCTGTACAATTCTGGGCCCCCTACCTATTTAAAGACATAGATAAATTAGTAGCTGTACAACACAGAGCGACAAAATCTCGTCATTACGTAACAAATCTTACCACGAGAGGTTAAAAAAACTCAATCTATTTTCCGTCAGAAAACGAAGACTAAGGGGGCAGCTTATCGAGTGCTTCAAAATACTTAAAGGATTTAAGAACGTTAATACCAATAACCTATTCACGCTAACAGGGGAGTGTCCCACCCGTGGACATGATTTAAAACTTCAGGGTAAAAAAGCTACTCTGGATGTAATAAAAAAACTTCTTCACTTACTCAATTAATGAATGGAATAATTTGCCAAACGATGCAGAAAACAGCAAAACAATACTCATTTAAAATGAGATTAGATAAAGGCCAAATGGTACACATGTAGATAAGTGTGTACCGTAGAGTTTAAATAGTTTAAAAATACGCATGTCAAAAAAAAGTATGATACACTATAAGGTTAGAAAGTGGTAATTAACATCTTCTGTAAGCGGACTGGCCTTGAGCGGACCTTAGGGTCTTTGCTAGTCCTTGTTTCTGAAGTTCTGTAGTTCTCTCTCTCTCTCTCTCTCTCTCTCTCTCTTTCTCTCTCTCTCTCTCTCTCTCTCTCTCTCTCTCTCTCTCTCTCTCTCTCTGCGGAAAAGTGATTTTATAGGAGTCAGATGGCTTGCGTGGCCTGCTTGACCTCTAATAGCTATGGCGGTTGAGTTAATTCTCACATAGAGCATCCCTTGCCGAAAAGGTATTCGAGTTAAGGTCCAGACTGACGGCTTTCCATTTTAAACTATATAATCTTTGCTTTTTCTTTCTCCTTGCCCTCTCATTTATACTCTTCCCAATATAGAAAAAAACAAACTATATAAAACTTTTAGCATTAAGGATCTCTCAGGTTTCCTTTGGCCGGAGGGGGAAGAGGCTTTGGAACTCTATAAATAACACTTTGAGACACTCACAGGTTGCAAGTGACCAGATAACAAGAAGTCTGGGGCGCGATTAATGGAGATGAGCTAAGTGCCCCTGAAAGCTTTCTCTTGCGTGTAATGACCTAACCAACCCCCTTGTGACCGTTTCTTAGTGCACTGAGACCAGATTGCTCTTCTGTGAGAGAGCTTCTGAGCCTCGTTGGCTGCCAAGCCAGCGCAAAGTCCCGGATGTGGCCGTGGGCATTTTCACCGGTCTCTTCTCATTCTTCCCTTAGGTGCAGTTGCTTTAAATCTGGTCGTCTGACGGCAATTAGTACGACCGCTGACGAAGCTTCAACCTGTTAGTTCCCCGGTCGAAAAATCAGTGGTCCTTATGGGACCGCTTGTGCTACTCAGTTGTGAGCTGCGACACGACATGGGCTGTCCGTCCTAGAAAGGCACTTACGAAGCGGTGAACTGACACAAAAAGGTGGTTGATTCTGATGTGGTCCGAAAATTGAAATCAGATAGGTGGACGAGGCTACGTGCGGGATTAATTCACAACTCCTCTTTTTACTTATTGCATTGGTCACAGATTACAGAATTTCATTGGTGTTCATTATTTTCAGTTATTAACACGTCAAAAAGCTAAAATAACAAAAGCAAAACAAATTGGACCCGGAGCAAGAAAATACACCTGCGGCAAGTGTTGGGTGCTGAGATGGACGGAGCAGTTTGTTGGCCTGAGTGTCGGTAAACTAACCCCCTCGAGTGTCTGCGATCTTTGCACGTTGGAGGATGGTTTTGAAAAGCGCCCGTAAGAGCTCAAAGCCAGCTTCCAAAACCAGGTCTCAGAACCTGAAAGGAAGTATGAAGCCAGGTTGAGCCAATTGGAGCACGAGTTGGAGAGTCTCCATGAGGGAAACGGACAATCTCCTTCTCCGAGTCAAATTCATGATAAAGGGCAGGAACATGAAACAAAGAAAAAGAAGAAAAAAAAGGAGAATATCATTGCTGAGGAAAAAGTAGAAGAAACAAAAAACGAGAAAAACTCCGAGACAAAATTATAGCCATCTGCTGCGGGACTGGCTTAACGAGTCAAAAAGAAGAAGGGAAAGAAGAAAGAAGAAGAGAAGCCAAAGGAAAATAGGAAAAAAAGGAAGAAGTAAAAGAAGAGAAATATGGAGAAGAAAGAGAAAATAGACAAGTCGCTTCTGAAAGGAAAGCCTCTGTCCTTTGCAGCCAAATGTGCGAGAGTAAACCTTATTGGTGATTCTCAAGCACGGGATCTGCACCCCCTGCTAGCGGCCCGCCTCCGCACCAGTGTGAAGGTAAACTGCCTGCCAGGACGAGGAAACCACCAAATTAGAGTAGAGGCAGAGAAATCTTAAATTTCTGAGAGCTCAGTCGTTGCCCTGATGGTAAGTGGCAATGACCTCTACCTCAGAGGAGGTAGTGTACGCCATACAGGTAAGATTTTCCACACAGCCATAGCAGCTATGAACGACTGTGAGTTGAAAACCCGCAGACGTGTCGTCGTCGGGATGCTCCCGGAAAGAGGTCCAACCCGGACCGCTCACTCGAGGAACGTCTCTTTGAACCGACGCCTGGCAGATTTGCGTACGGCGGAAGGGGTCTTTTTTGTGGACCCTTACTGCACCTTTTATGGTAGGAACGATCTCTACCAAAGGGATGGAGTACGTCTTTCCTTTAAAGGAAGGGATGTACTCTGTAACATGATCCAGGATGTCGTGGAGCGAATCCACAGAAGTGTCAGGCCCAGAGTAAGGGCGGAGGTGCGCCAGTACGCCCGTGTCACTCCTGGAACGACCTACTCGCAGGTCGCTAGAAAGGGTGCCACCACGCCACCAACAGGACATAGAGAGATGAATAAGACGGGAAACGGAAGAGCGTAGGGAGTTCTACATTCGGGACTCCCTGAAAGTTCTTTTGTTTAATACGAGGTCAATCAGGAACAAGTTTCTTGAACTTCGTGGCATCGTAGCGACGGAAGAACCTGAGTTGGTGGCTATAACAGAGTCGTGGGTAAAAACGTCAAACCGAGATTTTGAGGGTGAATTCACGATTCTCGGTTATCAACTCTTCCTAAAAGATAGGCTAGAGAGAAAGGGTGGTTGTGTGATGTTGTATGTTAAGGATACATTCAAAACGAGGAACTGTAATATTATATCTGACCACGAGCTATTATGTGTGGACCTAGAGATAGGTCTTGCCAGATATAGGACACTGCTGCTTTATAGACTCCCTGCTCAACTCATTGAGAAGGACAGATCTGTACCGGCTGCTGGGTGAACTTGTTGAGGATAGAGTGTGTATCGTCATGGGAGACTTCAACACCCAAGTTGATTGGGAAAGCAAAGAACCCTGTGGCGAAAATGCACTGCTCCTGGAGTTCGCGAACAACGAGTTCCTGACTCAAAGAGTGAGAGAGCCAACGAGAGGAGACAATATCCTCGACTTGGTTTTCACCTCTGAGGATGACATCGTTGAGGTGCTCTCTATGGGCGAGGAGCTCGGTGGCAGTGACCACCAAGTAGTTAGATTTGTAGTCAAAGTTCCCAAGGTAGAGTCTGCGACTCGTGAATCGAGGAAACTTGATTTAAGAAGAGGAGACTTTGCAGGTCTCCATGCTGGATTGGCTGATGTGAGGTTGGAAGGGTGTGAGAATGTTGAAGATTAGTGAAATAGTTTTAGAACAACGTTCATGAGTCGTCAATCACGATTTATCCCTGTGAAAAGCTTGCGTCAATCTTCTATTCAACCAAGGTGGTTTAATCGAGAAATTGATCAACTGCTGAGGGAGAAGAGAACTGTGCACCGACAGTCAAATATTTCTGGTGACTTCGATGAGTACCGTAGGCTAGCTAGGAAAGTGAAGTCCAGCATAAGGGCGGCAAAGCATACCAAGGAGCTCCGAGTGGCGAGACTTTGCAAAGAGACTCCTAAGGAGTTCTTTGGTTATGCAAACAGCCGTAAACCAATCCACCGCAAGATCGGCCCTTTGATGAATAAGGAGGGAACATTGAAGCACTCAGATGCAGAAAATGCAAACCTCCTGAACGACTACTTCTCCTTAGTGTTCACTGAAGAGTGTCGTCCCATCCCTCAACCCATGGACTCTTACTTGGGTGAGAAGCAAGAGGAAATGGACTTCACCCAAAGTGAAGTAGAAAAAAAATCAATTACCTAAAGACGAATAAGCCCCCTGGCCCTGACGGGTTTCTACCTAAAGTGTTGAAAGAATGTGTGATGATCATAGTTGGGAGTTATCGCGATAACGATATCGGGTTATCGGTTATCTGATATTTCCCCCCTGCGTTATCGATTCATCGATATCGCCGATAATTTTGGTTCCAAACTAACAATAATCGATAATTTTGGTTTTTGGTTTCAGTTTAGCACAGGGGTGAGCCGCGCGTGCCTTGAAGGCACAAATAGGTAGGTAGGAGCTGGGAAAAGGATCCTCAAAACCTATGAGGAGATGAAGGGGAGCCTCACCAGGTAAGAAACTAAGAAACAGTATTCAAATATTCTTACTATTGTATTGTAAAATAACGCTATATATAGTCAATAATCAATATTGTTTTATAATTTTGGATTTATCGATTATCAGTTATCGCCGATAAGATTATCAATTTATCGGTTATCGTGATACATTTTTTCGTTATTGCGCCCACCTATGGTGATGATGTGTCACGATATCTGGGCGCAATCTTCAATATGTGAATCCGGACTGGATACATTCCTTGAGACTGGCGTGAGGCGGAGGTGACTCCTATCATCAAGAAAGGAGATTCTAGCTAACCGTCGAACTACCGACCTATTAGTTTAACTTCGATAGTTGGTAAACTCATGGAAAGCATCATGGTGGACAAAATATCGTCATAATTAGAGTCAAACTTGATATTGACGAGTTCCCAGCACAAGTTCTGAAGGCATCGGTCATGCCAGACGAATCTTGTGGAATTCTTCCACTTCGTTTTCAGTGAGCACGATCGTGATAAGGCGGTGGATGTGGTCTACTTAGACTTTCAGAAAGCCTTTGATAAGGTAACAAACCGCCGCCTTCTCCGGAAAGTGCGTGCATTGGGTATAGATGGAAACGTAGCAAGTTGGATAAAGAACTGGCTAAGCGGCAGACGGCAACGGGTGGTGTTGAATGGACAGGCTTCTGAGTGGGTACCCGTTCATAGCGGTGCTCCTCAAGGTACTGTCCTGGGACCATTACTGTTCATCATCTATGTTAACGATATGGATGGTGAGATGGTTGCGAAGATTTCTAAATTTGCCGATGATACCAAGCTTGGTATGAACGTTGCAAAGGATGGAAATACTGCCCACCTACAAGAAGATCTTCGGAAGATTGGGGAGTGGTCAGACACGTGGCAAATGCCTTTTAACGTGAACAAATGCAAAGAGATGCATATCGGCCACCGAAACCCCCAATCGCAGTATATCCTTAAGGGCACTGCTCTTGAATGCGCTGATACTGAGAAGGACTTGGGTGTAATTATCACTAGTGACCTCAAGTTCTCGAAGAAGTGTATTGAGGCGGAGAAGAAATCCGAAAGGATGTTAGGCTACAGAAAAGCGACAGTTTGGATATCAGAACAAGGAGATTGTACTGTGTTTGTACAACTCCTTGAACGGCCGCACTAGGAGTATGTCGTACAATTTTGGAGTCCTTCGTTTCGAAAGGACATTACGAGATTGGAACGTGTGCAAGCCAGGGCAACCAAACTGATTCCCTCTATCAGTCACAAGAGTTATGAAGATAGGTTACGGGAATTAGATTTGTTCTCGTTGAAGACGCGGAGGCTGCGTGGTCAGCTTATCGAAGTGTTTAAAATGCTTCGAGGCTTCGACAATGTAGACTACAGGGATATTTTCCAGCATAGCGAGAACAGAGCAAGAAATCACGGCTACAAACTTGAGCCGAAGCGTTACCACCGTGATCTGTGTGGTAAATTTTTTACATACAGCATCTGTGGCACATGGAACGCACTTCCAGTGGTAGTTGTCAACAGCACTTCTGTTGAGCAGTTCAAGTGGCGTCTAGACAAAGTTTTGAAAAGTAGCCGCTTGGTCACATAACCGTTGTGCGAGTGTTCTTCGAGAGCGTTAAGTGACACTTTCGAGGACTGTGCCTCCTCAACTGTTACGCCAAAGGTACTCCTTTTGAATGGACCGTAAGATCTACTAGGGTACTTATTTTCCCTGTAGCTTCTTGTAGCTCTCTCTCTCTCTCTCTCTCTCTCTCTCTCTCTCTCTCTCTCTCTCTCTCTCTCTCTCTGATAGTGGGTGAACCTATAGGGTAATGGGCGCACCTAATCTACTAATACCATCAGTAAGTCTGTAGTACACGTGAGACATTGTTGCCATACATATGTTACGAAATTTTAGCTGTAAACTGAAAGTTGTTATCGAAATATAAATTTCTTTCTTCATATTTTTGTTTAGCCTCAGTTCGCTGAAATGAAACTTGGACACAATGAAAAGAGAATTTCACAGATTTTTTTTTTCTTTTGCAAATTTCCTGGAAATTAATTAAGCCTTTTCAAGAAAAATCTAGATTTTTGTATTTTGTTCTCTTGTTTTGGACGCTATTCTCTCTAAAAATAACGAAAATATAGAAAGTTACTTACTAAATATTATATAAATAATGTTTTTTTTTGTCTAGGTAAGAAATTTTGAATGATAAATCTGTAAAGAAATTACGGAAGTTGGGGGAAGTAAAAGGTTCTAATAATAAAATTTAAATTTCTTAAATAACAGCATAAATTTTGTAAGGAGAGATATGTAAAGGTACGGTGAAGTTGGGAGATGTGAAAATATGGAAATGATATATAACCACTCATTCTCCTGCAAGCATTGGGGTAAGTAGGGGACACTCCGGGTGTCGGGGACAGTTGTGCACACACGCCTATAAATGTCACTTGCATCCCATTATACGCACATGAAAGGAAAAATAAAGAAAAAAAGATGGGTGGAGGAGTAGAATGGACGAAAGCTATAAGGCGACGAGCCCACAATTTAAGCAATGAAAACTACTAGAATGAATAAAACCTAGGTAGTCTCAATCTAGTTCGATGCTGCCGAGTGCAGTGGGGACGGGAGGGCGTGATGTCTTTCCAAATGCCCAGATAACGGTCTACATATGGTAGCCTCCCCCCTCCCCTTGCGGGGTTGAAATATTACAGTGATTCTTTTTTTCGATGGTCCTAAAATTAATTAGATTTAATGATGGAACAAAGGTGTCATTAGACAGTACGATACAAAGGGTGTCCTTGAATTCTGGACACAGGAAATACGACAAGGATATCTTCTTCACCAGAACTCACCGCTCATCATTATTTTTCCGGGGTATGCTAAGGCCAGGGTGTAACCACTGATACGACACACCTGAGGGAACAAGAGCGCATGATAAGTGAATGTGCTCAAATTGAGAGAAATTTGGAGTTAATGCATCGGGTTGCTGTGAATCTCATCCTGGTCTTTTATACCGAGTGTCCCTAAAGTCTGGGCACAGGAAATACCACAAGGGTATCCTCTTCACCAGAACTTACCCCCTTGACTTCATTTCCAGGGTATGCTAAGAGAAAAAAAGGTGTACTCATAGAAAATGAAAGATATGAGGCACCTGAGAGAACAACAGCTCATGATAAGTGAATGTGCTCAAATTGAGAGAAATTTGGAGTTAATGCATCGGGTTGATGTGAATCTCATCCTGGTCTTTTATACCGAGTGTCCCTAAAGTCTGGGCACAGGAAATACCACAAAAGTATCCTCTTCACCAGAACTTACCCCCTTGACTTCTTTTCCGGAGTATGCTAAGGGAAAAAAGGTGTACTCATATAAAATTAAAGATACGAGGCACCTGAGAGAACAACAGCGCATAAAAGAATGTGCTCAAATTGGCGGAAATTTGAAGTTAATATATCGATTGAATCTTGCAAACGCATCGAATTTTGCATCACAAATGTTTGGAATTCACATTGAAGATATTATTTATTAAGGTTTCACCTAAATTAAATATAGGTTAAATTAAATGTATTGGAGCTTTTTATTGAAATTATGTAATTCCCCCAACTTATAACTCTTCCTCGGTGTCCACCCATAGACTCTAAGGTTTCCCTCAGTTAATTTTGGGGTATAATTATATTTTACCTGACCTTTGGTTTCTACTCCAATTCTCTTCTTTCCTTCTTATCCTTATATTCTTTCGTGAATTGAATATTCCCAATAACTTACTATCTTTCGTACGAAACCACATAAAATAGCTGAATATTTTTGATATAAACATATACTCCTAACATCTATGGAAAGATATTCATTTTCAGATAAAAACGGTTTGTTTATGTGTTCCCCTAGAAGTCATTTATACCTCTTTTGTTCATTTATCATTGCTCCTATTTAACTATTTAGCTGATTCTAACGAAATTTGAAACCCTTATGTTGTTTTACATTCTCTTTCGAATGATATAATTAACAAGGTCCTTCTCGAGATTAATCTGGGAATTATTAAAAGAAAAGTAACTATGGGTCGGATTGCTCTACTTGTTGAAAGTTTTAAAGGTCGTAAGGTCATATGGTCAGAATAATTGAGAGCACGCGACTAAGTCTGTTGACCTTATCTGTGATTAAGAATGGTCATTATAGGTTTTGAGATTACCAATATTTAATTAGGTTATTTAAGTTCTTAACTTAAATTTCCAAGTTCCTCATTGCTATTACGTTTATAAACATTAATTTCTGGTTTATTATGATTTTTTAACCCTGGAACACTAACCATCAGTTCACTACACACCACTACTAACCATGGGTATATCATACCCGATTTAAAAAAATAAAAAAAATAAATGTAAAGCTTTAATGGAATAGATTTACATGAAGACACTTGAACTTTGAACTTGGACTTAACATTAAGAAAAACTGACAATGACGTCGTTGCTTTGGGTACCTCCTACCAATGGTTAGCGTTCTAGTAAACATATGTTGAGCTGTGGCTCAAATAATTATCCATAATTATTAAGAAGTTTTTTTTTTATTTACCTGCAGGAAGAAAGTCAAAGTACAACATTTGTCACAGGCGATTTCCAGCATAAAAAATTCACCGTTGTTATTTTACAGACAATTTGTCATGTTTTGGAAAGAAATATCTTTTGTAAATAAAACTATATTGTTTTTATGGTACTATAGCTTTTAACACCCACTCGCGTAGTTTGATGTCTAGTACAGTGAGTAGATACAGTTTTAAATGTTCTGAACTACCGTAAGTTACTTATTCCTTCGACGTTTGAGGTTTATATATAATCCCACGGGATGCTACAGGAATTTGACTGTTACATCAGTTATGCATTTAGAACAACCACTACGCTGTATGTTTTGATTGGAAATAATGGAAAGACCTGACTAACTAATACCAAAATTATTTCATCTTAATACGATGCCCCCCCCCCTCCTCCCAAAGGTCCGTTTTGAGCAATCTAAGCATGTCAAGCAGTTTTTTCAATCCAGTCAACGACGGGTATTTCTGCTATATATATATATATATATATATATATATATATATATATATATATATATATATATATATATATATATCATCAATCTTATTGGTGTAGGGTAAACCTATGGAGTGATCTCCGCTTGAAACTTCCTGAAAAGGTGTTCATAATAAAGTGGTGAAGTTAGCAGAATTGTAAATATGAAGAGAGAGCCCTTCCGAGTGGTCAAAATTAGATGACACCATTATTAGGGCTCGTGACATGAAAGCACACATTCATACTCAAGCCATTCTCCACTCAAAAGCGGTTCTATATGCATACACACACGCGACTATACACATTATTTTATGTGTACGTGCCAAAACTTAGCATCGGAGACAGTGTACATACATTCAAATCTGGTTTCAATGTCGATTTCTTTACCCTGTCATTTCTACGCGTTCATTGGAGAAGCAGGCTTAGAGGGGGGAGGGGGAGGTAGGCAGAAAATCTAATGGAAGGGGAAAAAGTGTAGGGGAGAATGGGGGGACATCTTGAACGTGCCGTAACTTGTATAAGATAAATGGTTCTACGAAAAAAAGTTTTGAAAGTTTTCTACATTTATTTTAAAGTAACTTTTTTATTTTTGGAAGTGAGCCCATGGCGCTTGTATTTGTCATACGAGAGATTGTTCTCGGATAAAAACGAATCTTTTGTGTTTTCTGTTTCTTTACTTTATCTATAGCAACATTTTGCTAGTGTTTATTACCTTTTGACTCCGCCATATCAATCTTTTATTCATTAATTTGCCTACCAAGTTCTTAGGCAAATTAACGTATGCTGGTTAGTATTATATTAGCAGCCCAACGGCACTATGGACTAAGACTACAGTTAGTCGAAAACTCTCGAGTCAAATTGCGTTGCTATATGGGTAGAATTAGGATGTGTATACATAAAAGAAAACTTGTATATATTCGAAACTTTTTGTAAGGATCAAGATGCGAAAAAGAGACTAATGCATTCTATCTCTTCCCCCCTCCTTGTGAATATATATTAGTTTTATCTATATAACATGCCCATATCTGTATTTATAAGACGCTGGATCTGTTCATACGGCCACAACGTTGTTCGCTCATAACTAACGGTCATTCATGCGTGCGCGTAACTGCCGGGCGTACGATGTAAAATATTTACTCATTGTATATTATGATATTCTATGATATTATATGATAATATATGATATTAAATGATAGGGAAAGTACGCAACTCTCATTACTCTGCTATCACTACACAAATAATATTAATAATCAGCAAGTAAAGATATTTTTGTGCTACAATATAAGAATTTCAAACAATATGCATTTGTATTTATTTACGACAGGACTTTTTAGCCCGGGCAACGCCGAGTATATATGTTGGTATTTTGTATAGCAAACGGTACAAAGATTGCCGCGAAATAGAAGTTCTCATCGCCAGAATGTTGAAAAATGTTAAGGCAAATCTCGCTGGCATTATTTACATCTGAAGGTCATTAAAATTAATAGCCGGTCTTGAAGTTAATTAATGGGTTTCGAGGTTAGTTAATAGGTAACCAGTTATAGAGGTCGAAAGTTACTAGGGGCGCCGAACGTTCTTGTGGTAGGCTTCGGCGCAGAGGGAAATTCGTTTGGCAGAGGCTTGAGATTAGATAAGCTGGGTTTAAAGGATCCATTCGGATTACCTGCAGCGTGTCACCGAGTCAACAACTCTCTGCATCGTCTCTCTCTCTCTCTCTCTCTCTCTCTCTCTCTCTCTCTCTCTCTCTCTCTCTCTCTCTCTCTCTCCTCGTGATTCTTCCTTGGAAGATTCTTTTTCGGGCATCCGTGAGGATTACCCGACATGAGTCGAGTGACACCCTCAAGGGTTGTTCCCCCTTATTCAGAAGACGAATACAACGTCTCGACGCAGGAATTCCAGAGTGGTCAATCTCAACAACCATCAAGTGGTTACGTTACGCAGGAGTCAGCCACTGATTCCGCAAGATACCTCCTGGCGACGTCTGAAGGCCAGGATAGGAATACCTCGCTTCGAACGCCACCAGTCGACCACGTGAGTGAGTCAACAGACCACTCACCGGCTATTGGGAGAAGAATACTTGAACCAGGTCCGCTTCTGTCCGAATTTACTACATCAGCCACCGCGGGGCCTGAGACCCCAAGGTCGGTGCGCCGACCGACCGCTGCAGCAGAGAATCCCGGAATCCCTCCCCAGCCACGAGCTCAAGGGTTGTACTCAGAAGACGTAGAGCGCTTTAACGCCGTCCGGTGGGAACAAATGATAGAAAACCTACGTACCAACGTCAACGCGCCCGTCTTCAAAACACGTGACAAGCAGGAAATTAACTCTCTTTTATCTTTATACAGATTTAGATCGTCCTTGGACAGAGAAGAATTTATTCATTTGCATACGAGCCTTCGACTCTTTCATACAGTGTGGCTGCACGGCTGGGGTGTGGCCCTCAGGGATAACCGGGAGCAGCTGGCCGTTAATACAGTCATCGAGATAAGCGAAAACGCTTTGAACGGCCCAAGAACCTGGGCGTCATCATCTAACTCTTTTTACAGGTTTACTCAACGCACTCCTCCAGCTTATGGATCCTGGATTAGACCTCCCCACATGGGTGCGGGAGGCCGAGACCCGAATGTGGGAAGGACTAGGAACCACCCGGCGATTACTAGAAGACGTCGCTGATTCATTGGGAAGGAGAGACCGGATTAGGATCGACCGGGCGGCTAGAATAATGGGACTGGATACTAGAACCCTCTCGTTTACCTCGGAGGAATTCGAGGACTTCCGGTACAACGCTCCCATTCCGTCACCTCCTAGGTTTCAAAGCCCAGTTCTCTCCTAGTATTCTGACTGCTTCGACATTTCGTTGTCATCGGGGGGCAGCTTCACTGCCCCCAGGGTAAGACGCAATCTCTCTCCATCCTTACCAGCTCCTTCGTCCACCAGCACGGAAACTCTACAGCGACGACTGGACCCGCAGATTTCCGAAGTAATCGATATCAACCAACAAGACACCGCAGTCATCAAGATCAACGAGCCAGGCCTTCACCCTATGGCAGAGCAGGGCCAGAACTCCGAGTTATGGGAACTTAGGAACTTCTTCGAACAAGCCACGGAACAATTGGGAGCCCTACACATTCAGGTACCGGTATCTATAACCTGCCTCTCTCAGGCCGGTCTTGCAGTGCCAACCGTCCTCCAGTTCGACGAGCCTAACACTTCTGTCTCCTCCGGGCCCACTTCCGACCATCCCTCGGAACACGGTGATGTTCTGAGTGACATTATGAGTGGGTTAGAGGGGATTTCAACAACGACGACCAACAGCAACAGCAGGACGACCGCAACAGCAACAATAACCAAGGCAACCGGAATAGACAACAGCAAGAAAACGGCCAAGGTGAGGGTATGGACTTCATTAGTCCTCAAATGGACCCTCTTGAGCCTCAGGCTCATCCCACTTACTGGAACGCAGACATCGATGTACAAACTCCGGGCAACTTTTCCAGAACGACCTCTCCAAACCAAATCGTTGAAAGCCTACAAAAGGACGGGATAAAAATTGATACCAAACCAAGGTATCATCATTGGGTGGCCTCAGACCCAAGACTGAAAAATTGGGTCGAAAAACTGTTGGACATAGATATTATGGAGCTGTCAGACGAAATCAGGGCTTCTCACCGCCTATTCCCGGTTCCCAAGCCAAATGGCACCTTTCGAATCGTGTATGATATGAGCTCGATCGAGGATTTTTACACTCCACCTTCATTTGAAATTCCTACAATCGACAAGGTTCTCTGTCGAGTAAAGAAAGAACACTTCGCAAAAAAAATCGACTTAAAAGATAGTTTTTACTACTTGAACCTCCACGAAAAAGCAAGACCCCTGTTTGGTGCAACTGTAACAGGCCAAAAATACCATTTCAAAAAAATGCCAATGGGTTTTCCGGGCACGCCTTTCATCATGCAGCAGGCCGTAGGTCATGTCCTTAAGACATGGACCACCGCTTCTGGCTGCGTATCATTTACCTACCTTGACGATATCCTTATTATAGGACCAAAAAGGTGTTTGAGAAAGTGCATTAAACTAGTGCTTAAAAGTTCGTTGAACATAAATATGTCCAAAAGTGAATTAATTCCAGTTAAAAAGATTAATTTCTTAGGAGTGCGTTTAGATAATAAGAAAAGATGTGCTGCCCTTACTAGTGCGTTGGCAAATAAAGTGCGCAATGCCATTAAATATTTGTGTGAAAACCTAACCCCAAGAAAAACTTAGCTACGAATGGTGGGGCTAATTAATTTTGTCACTCCATTGCTAAAACTTCCTTTTTTATGGGTGCAATTATGTTTTAGGTACATTCTCCTCTTCCGGCCGATTTTCTCCCCTTTCTGCCGCTAGTACATACTAAAGGGACCCGTTGGCGACGCGAAAAGGCGTCCCCTTATGTGGTTCACTCAGACGCCTCCACCAATAAAGGAAGGGTTCCCCTCCCCCAACTGGGGAGAGGAAACCTTCCATTATTTTGAAAACATATTACAAGAAAAAAAGGATATTTTTATTTTTGAAAAAACAATATAAAGGTTATTATTACAAATTTATGTTTAAAGAATAGGGAAATTCTATATAAAATTATTGAGTTAAATCAAAAGGGGGGGAAGGGTGGGCGATGCGGAGAATTGTTGACTCGGTGACACGCTGCTAAAACTGCCGTGCCGCCTCTGTGGAACGCGCGCATATATACTGGTGACCGTTGTAACGGTCAAAACGGCGCGGGACATGCCATATTAAATTGCGAAGCTCCGAGAGGCGGCATCGTCAAGGTTGCGAGACGTGTGAACATATGCTATGTTCAAGGCAGCTCTCCTGAAGATCTTCGAGAACCTGGTGCGAGAGATGTCTGACAAGGCCATGAGGATGACTTCTGGAAGTTTGCCCCGCCCTATGTTCCAGATGGATGCCATGTTGTCTGCGAAGAGGCGGGCGCCCGGGGCCAATATGATAGCCAGGCAAAGTGCGAGGGATTCCTTGACGAAAATATTAGCCTCCAAATGTTCCACGGGAATGGCTAATGAGGTCCCCAACATAGTGATGCCCAGGCCTGTGGTGGAAGCGTCTGATGAACCACCAAAGGGGATGCCTTTTTGCGTTACCAACGCAACAGATCCAGTTTTGGTTACATGTTAATGTCTTCCCTATTGCGTGATACTCTGTGTGCCTGCTCTTACAATTACTTGGCTACATGTTAATGTGTTCCTTATTGCGTGATACTCTGTGAATATGTTCTTACAAGTATTTGGCTACATGTTAATGTGTTACATGTTGCGTGATACTCTGTGCCCCTGTTCTTACAAGTATTTGGTTACATGTTAATGTCTTCCCTATTGCGTGATACTCTGTGTGCCTGCTCTTACAATTACTTGGCTACATGTTAATGTGTTCCTTATTGCGTGATACTCTGTGCATATGTTCTCACAAGTATTTGGCTACATGTTAATGTGTTCCCTGTTGCGTGATACTCTGTGCCCCTGTTCTTACAAGTATTTGGTTACATGTTAATGTCTTCCCTATTGCGTGATACTCTGTGTGCCTGCTCTTACAATTACTTGGCTACATGTTAATGTGTTCCTTTTTGCGTGATACTCTGTGTATATGTTCTTACAAGTATTTGGCTACATGTTAATGTGTTCCCTGTTGCGTGATACTCTGTGCCCTTGTTCTCACAAGTATTTGGTTACATGTTAGTATGTTTCCTATTGTGTGATACTCTGTGTCCCTGTTCTTACAATTTTTTGGCTACATGTAAATGTGGCGTGATACTCTGTGTCACTCTTCTTACAATTATTTGGCTACATTGGAGAATTAATCAATTTGATACTCAGTATACTGAGTTAGATAATCGAAATAGTTTGCAATTGTATCATCAACATAACTTCATTGAATTACGTGATCAAATCAGAACATAATTTTTGCTTCCTCCATCACAAATTTCATTCTTTTAATTGTTATTGAGAAGACTTCCATTTCGTTCATGATCAATCAGATTACTCACTTAATTTTCAACAAATTATGCTGATGATAATCACGATCATTCAGACTATCACGCATTTAGAGAAAATCGATATGGCAGGGTTTTCGTTTATATACAGTTTGAGAATCGTAGTTTCAAACTTCTTAACATATCTTTGATAAATGAGAGTCTGCAATTATGTTTGATTAAGAGAGCAATGGGGAGAAGTGATCTTGTTCGTATTTACAAAGTCTCGTGATAAGAAACAGTTACAATATTTTTTGGACGAATTTTCAAATATGTGCCAAAGGAACATTAATATTATAGCTAATTCTAATCGAGAGCGCGATTTCCTTTATGAGAATCATGTTTTCTCATTCTCTCCGCTGAGAACAGATCTTAGTCGATTTGGTACGACCTCAATATTGAGCTAGACTCTGTGTTTTAATGAACAAATTAGACTTTATGGGTCTAACCATAAAATACTGTTTAAATTTCGAGGTAATTACTGTTGGTAAACTATGAGAACAACTTCAACAGTTTGTGAAAGCTTTTAAATTGACACCTAATACATACACCAATATTAAAATTACAATATTTTCCGATCAGTTATTCAAATTATAGAATAATAACTACCCAACTGCAATAAATTTTAATCATTGAATAAACTTTGTAAACTTTACATTGCAAAGTTTTTTTACTGTTTGAATAGAAAGCATCCTTTATATCAACACTACAAATATTTTTTGCTGTACAGAACATACAAGTCTTTTAAGAATATCTAAAAAAAAATTTCAACATGCGATAAAGAAATATTTTATTCGTAGATTGGAGATTTACATGAACCATGTAAGATACATGAAAACGTCAGGTTTCTCTTATTAATAGGGACAAGAGTTGTTTTGTCATTTCTCCTTACAAGAGGAGTGTTTGCTTCTCAGGCAGACCTTCAGTTTGTGGGCTTGTCCTATCTAGCTCTGACAACGTGGTTTTGGTCTAAAAAAAATTAAAAGGTTTCCAGTACATATCTCCTAATAATCTATTGTTGTTCTATGTTTTTTTCACAGCGATGCTTATTTTCTTGGCCTAAAGGCATGAAAAACCTTTTATGGGTCTTCTTTTGATATGCATAAAAAGCAATCCTCAAAATTCTTTTTTTTTATCTAAATTTTCTTTTATTTCCGAAAAGAACAAAAAAAAAACAGCAATGCCTTAATTTTAGTACATTTTCTGAACTACACTATTTGTAAACATTATTTTTTTATAATTTTAAAGCATTCGATGATCATATATTTTTTTTTAACTCTTAGAAAGAACTTTGATAAAAGCTTCATATAACGAGCCAGTCAAGGCTTCGCTACTCCCCCGGGAGGAGCTTGCGCTTCGCTACTAAGATTAAAATTTAAAATCTATAAAAAAGCAGCCATGGTTAAATTTTTATAAATTTTCTGAACTTCGCCAATTATAATACTTTTAAAAAGGAACTCTAAACCAAATTTCCTCCCCCTTTCAAAATATCACGTTGCTAAAATATAGAATTATAGAAGAAGATATATAAAAATAAATTTTCTGAACTTTACCATTTGTAATTCTTTGGGTTTTAAAAAATTCACAAAATTTTGATACTTATATTTATTTCTGAACTTTACCATTTTCTTTTTTGATATTATAAAAGAATGATTAAAAATAACTTTAATAAAAAACATAAGTCATAACCAAACTAAGATAAAATCATTATTCAAATACTCAAACAAATCCCCTTCTTAAATTGTAGAGTTAGTGAAAAAAAAACAGCCTTAATTTTTTATAATTTTGGAAAATCTCTCTGAATCTCTCTTCTTTGCAATCCTTTTTTCTTTTCTTTTTTTTTAAACTCCAAAACATTGAATAATAGCTTTTAATTCCCCAAAGTTTCATCAGGGTAAATCCAAACTGTCCAAGAATTGCCTTCCTTAAATATAGAGTTAGGGATAATAAACGATTGATATTAAATAATTGTTATTTCAAGGTCATACACTAATTAATCCAGTAGTTATATGTGACCAGTGCCGTAGCAACCCCCCCAGCTCTTGAAAGGGCCCCACTGCTGCCAAAATCTTTTATTTTATTAAGGAAAATATAAAATTTTCGAATACACATTTTTGTAAGTATTCCGCAGCTTTGGCACTGCTGAGAATAGTATTTCTCGTGCCTGGCACTACTTGTAAATGTGTGATATATTGTTATGGAGGCCCCACAATTTTAATTTGAGGGGGGGAGGGAACTAGACATTGCTACGGCTCTGTATGGGACTCATTTAATCAACACTTGACTACAATTTAAAGCCAACTTAAGGTTGAGGACTTGATGGCCTTACGGCGTACATAGCCTTATTGGCCATTAACTGCAGCCTTCTGAATCAATTCAAATTTTTTAGATCAAATCATTTTATTGTGTCCCTACAAAAATATACTCGTAATATACTAATTAAAAAGTTAACTTTAGAATTGATCATATATTTTTAGTAGCGTGCACTCAACTTTATAAGTTACTATGTCGGCCCGTAAGTCGACGGCCGGATGGTAACTATTTTACTTTTCAATGAGTTTTCCTTGGCAATAACATTGTAACTATTCGGCTGATTCTAACGGAACTTAAAACTCTTATGTTGTTTTATATTCTGTTTCGAATGATATAATAGAAAAGGTCCTCCAAAGGTTAGTCCAGGAATTATTTTGCAATAATATCGTAACTATTCGGCCGATTCTAACGAAATATGAAACCCTTATGCTGCTTTACATTCTGTTTCGAATGATATAATAGACAAGGTCGTCCAAAGGTTAGTCCAGGAATTATTTTGCAATAACATCGTAACTATTCGTCCGATTGTAACGAAATTTGAAACCCTTATGTTGTTTTACCTTCTCTTTCGAGTGATATAATTACCAAAGTCCTCCCAAGGCTAGTGCTGGAATTATTTTTAAAAAACTAACTATAAGTCGGATTACCCCACTTGTTACATATTTTGAAGGTCGTAAGGTCATATGGTCATAAGGTCATGTCAGAATAATTGAAAGCACGCGACTGAGGTCTGTTGGCATTCTTTATTATTAAACTTATACATAGCCAAGGTCGTTCGTTATATATAAATTAATCTGCAACTCTTAGTAAATTTAATTAAAATGTTATTAATGCGACCTACAACTAATTTAATGGGGCCTTCAATACAGGAAAGGTTCCACCAACCCCTGAACGAGATCTTCATATTGTTCCACCTTCTATCTTAGCCCTGCATCACGTGAGTGAATGATACATTAAATAATACTGTTTCTACTTCTACATTTTACATTTAACCCCTTCTCTCCTTTCGAGCAGGTACTCGAGTTACTGGACCCTGTCTACAAGGCCATTAATAGTTGCAGTTTGATAAAAGTGATAACCTTTGACGAAAATGTTGTAGTGGTTCGACAACCTACCTTTATCCAGGCCGTTTCCCGCCTGGATAATGAAATATACATAAAGGTCAGTATGACAATCACTCCTGAGCCCAAGGGCACCACAGGCAGGTCCTCTTTGGGGAGAGGTACCAGGAATTATTATGTTTTGGCACCAAACGGCCTTCAGGTGGAAGCCTTAGTCACCCTGGGGTAAAGGAACCTGTTCAGTGTCAGAGGTATGTGGATATAGATACCCATCGGCAGGTTTCCTTGGAACACAAAAATGTGTGTGTTGGGCTGCAAAGACGGGAAAGCAAAGAAAGCAGTGTTTATGTGTGTGATGAGAAGTGCAAGATCTACCCACCCGAATACAGGACTGAGCCCAGCGCGTCCACCCATTGGTAGCCAGATCTTGGTAGCTCACGTTTTGTGTCCGCTCTTGCTGAGATCGAACGAGGTACCGCGACGTTAGCGGACCAACGCCGTATCCACTGGTAATTGATTCGGATCATATATCCAAGCCAGAGGATATAAAGAGTTTTCAGTATGCCTGCAGGCAGATTAGCAAGGATGCTGACAAGGTTCTGTACTTAGACCTTGACTATTTCTTCTTTACGTAAATATATTAAATTTTTGTAGAAATTTAAACCCATCCATTTAGTAGAAGATACCCTTATAATTTAGCTCTTCATAATGTAGATTTTTAAATACAGTGGTTGAACTATTAAATATAAGTTAGTGGTTGAATGGTATTGTAGTCTTTAAATATTGATAAATCTTCCTATGTGTTGATTCTAATTAATATATTTCGAAGGGTATTAATTTAACAATAGAAAGAAAACATTTTGGGGGTATTATTGATAATAACATTTCATCCAATATTCATATTAATATGTACTGATACCCAAAATGTTCCAGGAATTTGACTATTGCAGGAAAAATCTCTTGGGTATGTTTTTAGTAGCATCAGCGTTTTTTACACGAATCAATCAATCCCTGCAAGTTTTCAGGTCTTGAGCATCAGTAGTGGTTCTTGCTGGATCTGCTTGATTACCACATAAAGACTCTTCTTTAGCCAGAGTTTCAGGAACAAAGGCAAGACAAGCTAAAAAACAAGTAAGAATAAAAAAAATAAGCAAATAAAGTAACAAGAAGGAAACTCAGGGAATATACAAAATTTTCAGGAGGTAGAGGTAGGCGAATAAGGCGGGTGAGGAAGAACTACCAGGAGCGGTCAATAAGTTTTGCGAATCGGTAGGGCAAAACAGAGGAAGGGGGATGGCTGTTTGTGGGGGTGTTAGGACAAGTTATGGCAAGTCAGGACCTGCAGCTGCACGCTCCTGCTTCGTCTATTTAAGAAGCAGTAGCTGGTCGCAGATCGTCAGGCACAAATTTTTCAACAATAGAGAAGGTTGAGCACCGCGCAGTGGTCAAGTATTTGACCAAGGAAGGCAAGAATGCAAAAGAGATCCATGAACGCATGGTTGCAGTGTACACCGACACCGCCTCTTCCTATGCAACCATTGCTCGCTGGAATAGGGAGTTTCGCCATGGTCGTGAGTCCCTTTAAGATGACCCCCTTCCAGGACGCCCGTCAGACGTGACCAACGAGGACAATGTGGGCCGTGTGGAGAGGATGATCCTCGAAAATCGACGGGTGAAGGTCGAAGAAATCGAGCGAGAACTTGGAATATCACATGGAAGTATTATTAACATCATCCACGACAATTTAGCCATGACCAAGGTCTCTGCCCGTTGGGTCCCTAGAAACCTCACGAAACCTCACGCCCCATGATCGACTTCAACGTCGTCAAAGTCCACACGGCTAGAGTTGCACAAGCTGCCCTGCGCGAGTGTGGATTCGACGAGCTCAACCATCCCCCCTACAGTCCAGATCTGTCCCCTAGCGACTACTTTTTATTCCACCAGCTCAAGGCTGCACTGCGTGGACGCCGGTTTGGGGACGATGAAGATGTCCAGCTCGCCGTCCAGGAGTGGATTGAACAGCAGTCGGGAGATTTCTGTTGTCGGGAATTCGAAGCCTCAGAGACAAGTGGCGCAAGTGCATTGAAGTCGAGGGTAGTTATATTGAAAAATAATAAAACACTTTTCCTCGTATCTCGTTTCCTTATATCCGAATTGCAAAACATATTGACCGCCCCTCGTACCTTGCAATTAGAGTTCAAAAACTGGCTGCCAACAAGCAATATGTGGGCCAACGCGTTGTCCACAAAGAGAAGCTAGCCGTGGTTCTCTCTTTGTTGAGGACATGTGGTAAAGTTTTTATCCTTTCCTGTTTTAAATTCAGCATAAGTGATTTTGTCAAGAATCTCTTTAACATTATCGTAGTCTCCTGTCATCTGTACGGAGTGTGCCAGAGTCAAAGATATATATTTGTTTCCATTGTGTAGTAACACTGTTTTGAGACTACTTTGAGCTGACTATGAGTAGTCGCCATTCCGCAGGATCACGCTACAATCCAACTGCAGTAAACAAACCATTTATATCTTTACAGAAACACAGAATCCCCCACGAACATCAAAGTAAACTTCAAATTCCCCATGTTGTTTCCGGTACTCAGATGTCCTGCAGTCTTCCTCTAGTTAATTCCATTCCTTCAGCCTGGATGTTACAAGTTTAGCTTTTGATTTAGCGAGACCTAAGTCCCTGATTAAATCATCCAGTTCACTTTGGTTTGGAAATTGGGTATACGTACCCATTCTTGGCACGAATACTTCATCCATTTCTTTACTCCCCTTATCTACTGACTCTGCTGATGAAAAATCCATTCATCATCACTAATTCTATAATTTAAGAAGGGAATTTTTTTTTTAGTCTTTGAATAATAATTTCATCTTAGTTTGGTTATGACTTATGTTTTTTATCAAAGTTATTTTTAATAATTCTTTTATAATATCAAAAAACAAAACGGTGAAGTTCAGAAATAAATATAAGTATCGAAATTTTTTGAATTTTTTAAAACCCAAAGAATTACAAATGGTGAATTTAAAAAAAAATATATTTTTATATATCTTCTTCTATAACTATATTTTAGCAACGTGATATTTTGAAAAGGGAGATATTTAGTTTAGAATTCCTTTTTAAAATTATTTTAATTGGCAAAGTTCAGGAAATTTATAAAAATTTAACCATGGCTGCTTTTTTTTAGATTTTAAATTTTAATCTTAGCAGCGAAGCACAAGCTCCCCCCGTAAGGGAGAGTGGCGAATCCCTTGCCTGGTCTGTCTATACAAAGAAATGAGTACATTTCGCAAGTTCAACCAAAACATGAATTAAATTAATACCCCATTCTACATAAAAGTAAAACTTTAATTAGAATATTAATTACGAGTTTTCCTATTTACATTTTTTGGTGGATGCGGTACTGGTATATGACTATCCTGAGGGACAAGTGATACAGATGATGGTATGTCTGGATACTGAAGAATTTGTCTTCCTTTAACTTTTCTGTATTTTGTAACATGATGCAGAAATAGCAGTCATCGTGGAGGTTCTTCGGTTCTCTCTATACTCTGGGAATACCAAATGGTATGGACTTTCTTGTAACTCTTAACCAACCTCCTAGAGTAGAATAAAAGCTGCCACATATATGAGGGGCTCGTGGCATTTCTTAGTCAACCATGGGCATTCCAAAGTAGTCGGTTCGCTACAAAGAATTTGGCACCTTTGGCGATTTTCTGATGTATGATTTGTCCCACTGTAACATCCGCGCAAGCAACAAAATTAACGGGGAGCACTTTTGCAGCACGCAACAAAATGTAACGGGAACATTTTTTGCAGCACGCAACAAAATGTAGCGGGGAGCACTTTTGCAGCACGCAACAAAATGTAATGGGAACATTTTTTGCAGCACGCAACAAAATGTAACGGGGAACACTTTTGCAGCACGCAACAAAATGTAACAGGAACATTTTTTGCACCACGCAACAAAATGCAACGGGAGCATTTTTGCAGCACGCAACAAAATGTAACAGGAACATTTTTTGCAGCACGCAATAAAATGTAATGGAGGGCACTTTTGCAGCACACAACAAAATGTAACGGGAACATTTTTTGCAGCACGCAACAAAATGTAACGGGAACATTTTTGCAGCAGGCAACAAAATGTAACGGGGAGCACTTTTGCAGCACGCAACAAAATGTAACAGGAACATTTTTTGCAGCACGCAACAAAATGCAACGGGAGCATTTTTGCAGCACGCAACAAAATGTAACAGGAACATTTTTTTGCAGCACGCAATAAAATGTAATGGGGAGCACTTTTGCAGCACACAACAAAATGTAACGGGAACATTTTTTGCAGCACGCAACAAAATGTAACGGGAACATTTTTTGCAGCAGGCAACAAAATGTAACGGGAACATTTTTTGCAGCACGCAACAAAATGTAACGGGAACATTTTTGCAGCACGCAACAAAATGTAACGGGAGCATTTTTGCATCACGCAACAAAATGTAACGGGAACATTTTTGCATCACGCAACAAAATGTAACAGAAGCATTTTTGCACCACGAAACAAAATGTAACGGGAGCATTTTTGCAGCACGCAACAAAATGTAACGGGAGCATTTTTGCATCCACTAGTAGCCATACTAAAGAAGCTATAATTATAGAAATTACCTAAAAAATAGTATCATTTTTAGAATTACCGCAGAATATTTATTAATAAATAGTAGAAGCATCATAATAAACAAAACCTTTTGCAATAAATTGTCACGTAGTGTAATATTAATGCTTTAAATCTTTCTTGTAGAATTCTTTAAAATATTTTATCTCATTTCTCATAAATCCATCGCATATAAAGTGTCGCTCCACTCAAATGATTATATGCAATGCCTCTTTAACGTCTCATCTGTTTATAAAAAACGTTTATGAATAGTTTTAGACTTTATAAATTACTCTGTCGGTTCGTAGGTAGGTCGGTCTGATGGTAACCGTTTTACTTTCTGATGAGTTTTTTTTTGCAATAAAATGGTAACTATTCGGCTGATTCTAATTTAAATTTGAAACTCTTATGTTGTTTTATATTCTCTTTCTAATGATATAATTGCCAAGGTCCTCCCAAGGTTAGTCCAGGAATCATTGAAAGTTTTGAAGGTAGTAAGGTCATATGGTCATAAGTTTATAAGTCAGAATAATTGAGAGCACGCGATATAGGTTTGTTAACCATTTAGGAATGTAATAATCATCATTTAATATATAATACATTATTTATTTAAGGAATTTCATAGTTTATAGCCAATTTTTTGAAATTCGATTTAAAAGACTATCTAGATTTGGGGGATATTTTGCCAGGGGGAATTTTTTGATAAAAGAGCCCCAAAAGAAACTGTCGCGAGAAGAGAAAAATTAGGTCGAGTAGGAATTAGGCAAAGAAAGTCTTCTTTGCAAATTTGAAAGGATTTTAAGCGCGATCATCGCACCGTGAAAGGAAATGTTGAAAATGGCATTCAACTCAAAGCGAAAAGGGTTCAACCAAAATTTCGAGCTCTTACTCATAGAGAAATCTTTCTCACAACAAAAGAGAAGTGGTTAAAAGCCCTCATGATAGGAGTAAAGCCATGTCTTAAGCAGAGGAGGTTCTCCGGTCTCAAGAGAAACAAGGCGTAAGACTCTCAGGAATTTTTTTTTTTACTATTAGGAATAAGAGAAACACGGTCAAAAAACATATGAACATATGACCTTACTACGAACTTCAAAACTTTCAACAAGCATGGCAATACGACTCATGTTAGTTTTATTTGAATAATTCCCAGACTATCCTTGAGAAGACATTGGAAATTATATGATTCGAAAGAGAATATAAAACGACATAAGGGTTTCAAATTTCGTTAGAATCGGTCAACTAGTTACGATATCATTGCAAAATAATTCCCGGACTAATCTTGGTACGACCTTGGCAATTACACCATTCGAAAGAGAATGTAAAACGACATAAGAGTTTCAAATTTCGTTAGAATCGCCTTAATAGTTTCGATGTTATTGCTATATAATTCCAAGTCTAACCTTGGGAGGACTTTGGCAATTATATCATTCGAAAGAGAATGTAAAACAACATAAGGGTTTCAAACTTCGTTAAAATCGGCCGAATAGTTACGGTGTTATTGCTAAAGAAAACACACTGAAAACTAAAACGCTTACCAACTTATACAATTGCGTGCAAGTGACTAAAAATGGATGATGGTGTAAAAATGGATTCAGAGGCGTAATGCGGGTTTATGGAGAAAACTTCGTACCTTGATTTAAGAGACGGCCAGTGAAGATGAGCGAGTCTTTTGTCTTCATGCGAGATAATGTTTCTAGGTATACTTTCAAGTTCTATAAGAATTGGGTAACATCGCCTAGATTTGTAGCAGACTCAATCATGGTCTGGCCTCCAAAAAGTTGCGATTTACAATGACTAGAAAAGTTGCGAAACATCCTGAAAATACACGTTTCCGCAGATAACAGTCAATTTAACAACAAAAATGACTTTGTTGGAAGCCATTTCAGATGTGGAAAAAAATGTTTCTACTGAATGCATCAAAACTTCGACTTCTTCAGGAGACAACAGACTGTCTAAAGTTATTCAGATGAACGGTTCATTTATCGAGTAGTTCATGAACAGTTTAATTTAAATTGTTTTAACTTTCGATTTATTACATTTCTTATAATACCTTCAATCGTTTATACTTGTTATAATTTGTTATGTTATACACAGATGCAGCTGTGTTAAGAGAGCTTGATCTTTTTCATTGTGCTAACATACACGCGTGTATCAATTAAATTTATTTTTTGGAATTTCTATTGATGTCTAAAATATATTTGGATTTCATTCTCACTAATTATTTCTTCCGAATAATTTGATTCAATTAAGAAATAAGGAAATCAAATTGTCGAAGAATATTGTTGAGGGTTGAAAAAGGATTTGGAAATGTTTGCTCGAATGTTCGACGATCGGAGTTTAAGGACAACGGCGGATCTAGGATAAAAATGACGGGGGGCCTAAACCTGATTTCCTTCCTCTGAGTAGTCTGAGAAAAGGGTATTATTGATTTTATTAATAATAGCTATCTTACACAGAATTAATAATAAATAACAGCATCTCATAAAGGAGTGAGCACTACATTTAATAATTATTTTTGAGATTTACCTGTTATTTAGACATGTATCATATAAGATACATTCGATTGCAACGGTTTAAATAAATGTTTTTTTAGATATATTCTATATTATTACATAACTCTTTTTAAATAGAAGAATACAAGTATGACATAAAAAAGAAATATACACATAAACGGGTCTGAAGTTTGGGGGACTTCAGCCCCCTTTCCTCCCTCCCCAACTGGAACTGCACCAGCATAAGGAGGAAACAGGAGTTGAAAGCAGATGAGAGTTAGCTAATCACTCGCGGAGATTTTTTTTAGAGGATCTCTCTTGACGATTGCTTACAAAAGCATAAATTGAAGTACTTAAACCAGCCGATATTTAAAAAACAGGCAACAGCTTCGCAACTCCCCCGGGGGAGCTTGCGCTTCGCTGCTAAGATTAAAAGTTAAATTCTAAAAAAAAGCAGCTATGGTTAAATTTTTATAAATTTTCTGAACTTCTCCAATTATAATAATTTCAAAAAGAAACTCTAAACTAAATTTTCACCCTTTCAAAATATCATGTTGCTAAAATATAGAGTTATAGAAGAAGATATATAAAAATAATTTTTATGAACTTTACCATTTGTAATTCTTTGGGTTTTAAAAATTTCACAAAATTTTGATACTTATATTTATTTCTGAACTTCACCATTTTGTTTTTTGATATTATAAAAGAATTATTAGAAATAACTTTGATCACAAAACATAAGTCATAACCAAACTAAGATGAAATTATTATTTAAATACTCAAAAAAAATCCCTTTTTAAATTATAGTTAGTGATGATGATGATGATGATGATGATGATGATTGCTGGTTTATTTAAAAGTTAGTTTTTCAAAAATAATGAGAAAAAGCAGTGTATATTCCTTCGCTGAATCAAAAATCAAGTTTTGGTCTTGTTCCTGTAGGAAATCAACTTCAGTCCCTAGAGCTTTGCTATTAATCAAAAGGATAAAATGATGGCATATTGGTTAAAAAAAATGGTATTATTTAATTATAATATACTTCGTAATATCTTTTGTAAAAATAAACGTGTCAATCAATCTCTTTCAATACTAGATTTTTTTTTTAAGATAAACGTTCAACCATTGTTGTTCTGCTCCAAAGTAGCCTTAAATAAAAGGGGATCGTTGCTAAGGGTATTGGATCTACGTCCACCATCTTTAGGACCATTAATGACTATAAGAAGATTGGTTACATTCCTGTAAAGCAGTCTTCTGGACGCTCAAGAGCTTCAAACGAACGCCAAGATTTCCTCCTGGTAAGGCCCAAGATCAAGGATCAGGTTGCCTCCAGTTCCAAGCTTGCTCACGATTGGATAAAAGCAGGTGTGAAGGTTTCACCGCGCAAAGTGAGGTGGAGACTTTTCGATAAAGGTCTCAAGTCGAGAAGGGCTACGAGGGGGCCTCATATCACCAAGAATAACTTTAGGGATAGTCTTCACTTCTGGGGGAATATATAGAATGAACTAATGGAATGTTACAGTCAAAGTGGTATTCTCTGATGAACCCCCTTCCGCCTTTTTTGATCTTTTAGAACAGTTCATCAAAACAAGGGCAAACATGTTTGGTATGACAGCATGTATGAGAATGTGCAAAGCTTGCAAAGCTTACTTTGACATGCATGGTGGGGACCATGACAAACCCTGAGCACCTTATTTTGCTTATGAACACCGCAAGAAAACTTTGGAAGGTAAGAAATAGATCAATGAAGATATAGACTATATTCGCAGACATATGGCTATTGAGAGGAATCTATAATATACAAATCAAACAAAGAGATTTTGATTTATCAAAGTCAAATGCTGAGCTTTATATTTCTAGGCCCAAAGAGTAGGATTTGCTGGATGAAAATATGCAAGTGAACATCTAAAGGAAACGTCATAAAAATCTCTCAAGATTCTTTACTTATCAAGCTGGGGGGCTATGCTACTGCACTCATGTATGTAGTATGGTTGATGCAATTGGAATTGCATGTAATACAGATGAGTAGAGGTACTTTATTGACAGCTTCTCAAGTAGCAGTAAAGCTGTACTTTCCTATAATTGGAATAAGCATCCATCCCTTCCCTTGGTTCATGCAGTATATCTCAAGGAGGACTACAACAGTGTCAAACTTTTGCTACAAGCTTTTAATTATAAGGATTAGGGCTGGGAAGTGATGGGAGACTTCAAAATTGTAAGAGGACAGTATGGATACCACAAAAGATTAGTACAAGAAGCAGTGACCACAATGGAGTTCTCTGTTGGTTGGCATAGTTTCAAGCATGAGCAATTGATAGACCATCACAATAATTAAATATTTTAGTAAATATTTCATCATATAAGAAACAAAAGCAAATAGTAAATAATGACTATTGTCTATTGTTTTTACAATAAACTGAGTTGGAAAATAATATTTACTGACAAGGAACAAAAATTGTTACATAGTGAATCAAACTGGTGGTTGATAAAAAGAAGCCATCTAATTGTGAAGATTTTGAGTGCTTTTTGAACAAAATTGGATTAATATCGGATAAGATTTCATTACAAATTTAATCGCCACCATGCCAAAATGAATTGAAACAGTCCTGAAGAACAATGAATATCATTATAGATATTGACTGCGTGCATCAATTTGACTGTATTTATTAATAAAATGGGTTTGGGCTCTAATTCTTTTTCACATTTCACCTTCTAATGATGATACAAAGACATTGAAACAAAATGCAACGTTTGATTAGTCTATTAATTTTCGTATATGAAAAGATATAGTAGTCTCAAAACCTTTGGTTATTACTATACACACACTCTCTCTCCTTCACACATACTCTCTTTCACAGACTCTTTTACATACAATATGAGGCTTCGACGCAATCTCTCTCGTACAGTTTCTCTTACAGTTTCCATTCTCTTATTGTCTTGCTTTTTCATACTCTCATACACACCCTCTCTCTCACAGTATCTTTGCACTTTCTCTGGCACTCTCTCTCGCACTCTCTCGTACCAAATTTGTCTCATACATTTTCCGACACACCCTTTTCTCTCACTCATACTGATTCACATCCAATCTCTCTCACTCACACTCCTTATCTAACACACTTTTTCTACTTTTTCATACACACTCTCACTCTTACGCAATCTCTTACACTCTCTCACCTTTCTCACACTTTCTTCCACACTTTCACACACTATCTCGCTCTGTTATTTACAATCTTTCTCAAAATTTCACATTCTCACTCGCAATCTCTCTCTTTTACACTTTCTCACAAACTCTCTGATACACATGCTCTAGTTCTCACACGCTATCTTTCGCAGACTCAATCTCAAACATTCTCTCTCTCTCCAACACTTACTTTATCTGACACACGCTAGATTCTCTCTCTCGTTCTCTCTCTTTCTCACATTATCTCACACTCTCTCTCACACACACTCCATTTACTCTCTCACACTATCTTTCTCACTTTATCTCACATATATTCTCTCACAAATTCTCGCTCATAATCTTTCTCTAACACATATTATCTCACTTTCTCTCTCTCACTCTCATACTATCTTCCATTCTCTTCTACACTCTCACATACTCTCTTTTGTACACACCACCCTCTTTCTCTTTCACGCACCCACTGCTTGAAGAACACCAAAGCACTGACACACACACATAAACACACTCTCTCACACACATTATCACACTCTATCACCTCTCTCACAGTCTATTACACTGTGACACCTCTCACACAATGTCACCCATACTCTCTTAACGCCATTCCACACTCTGTCACCTCTCTCACCTAACACTATCTCAACCTCTCTTTCACACATTTTTCTCTCTACCTCTCTCTTTCTCTCTCTTCCTCTCTCTATCTCTTTTACCTCTATACATCTCTATCTTAACCACTTCTCTCGAACGAAAGAGAGTTTCAGGAAGTAAGAAGGAAAAAGAAAAGTGGTAAGAAGAAGAAGAAGAAGAAGAAGAAGAAGAAGAAGCAGAGGATAACCTCCCCTGCCGCAGAGGACCCCTTGAGAACCCTAAATCGCTTTGCCGTACTGTTGGACTCGCAGCTGCGAGGCCTTTAGTACCACCTGGATGGAGAAAGTGCCACAGATGGGAAGCACGATGTCTTCTCGGGGGGGATAACGAGGCGCTACAAGACGAAGTTCGGAGTGTACGGAATTTCTCCAGGAGCTCCGTACATGCTTTAATGGTCAGTGGAACCGACCTTTTTCTTAGAGGAAGTAGAGTCGGGCTAACGGAACATATAGTCCAGACATCGCTGAAGATTGCAGAGGATCTTCTTTCAAAGACAAGCAAGGCCATGCTCGTGGGGATGCTACGCAGGAAGTTTGCTACAGCGCACGCAAATAGCAAACTTCTTGGCATTAACGAACATATAGGTCACCTCTCTGCCTTGACAGGAGTTAAGTTTGTAGACCCGGTCGACTTGTTCTTCAGATGAGATGACCTATACACGGAGGACGAGGTCCACCTAAACGACCGAGAGGGAAGGTTTCTGGCTAAGTTAATGGAGAGGAATGCCTTCTGGTTGTTGAAGGTTGCACGGGACGAGCCAAGCGGCAACTCAACGGGTACCACCGAGCAGGAGACTCAAGACGAGCCGCGAGAGCAAGTCAATGCGGGACATTCTATTTCAAGAGGCCCTGCTGCACCGCAACCCGAGAGTACTGGAAGCCCAGCCGGTGACGAAGAATCGGTCCCAGGTGGAGAAGATCCAGGCAACTCGGAGGAAGCTCATGGTAATACGTCCCTTTCTCAGAACAACACTCCATCCGAGTAGTCGGGAAACGCGTTAGCGGAGGGAGCGTGCGGACTAGCGCGGACTAGCCAGTGTTCCTTAAAAGATTTATTTTTTACCGCGAGGTCGATAAGGAACTAGTGGGACGAACCTGTGGCTGTATTGGCGTCCGATAACCGAATAGATATCGTGGCAATCATAGAAATGTGGATCCATACTCACAATCGAGATTTCGAGGGTGTTTGCGATCCCCGGTTATACAATGTTCCACCGTGAACGACCTTGTCTTGAGGGCGGCGGAGTTATGTATACGTCAGGAACTGTTTCCCCGCTGTCGAATGCGATGTAAGATCTGGTCACGAGATTTTAGGGCTAGACATAGATTGTACCAGCTCCTCTTATCGAGTAGTGGTGGTTTACAGGCCGCAAAGACATTCAGAAGAGTTAGACTCAAGCCTGTACACAAAGCTCACCGACCTGATAAATAGTCGCACGAGTTTGTTCATTGGTTACTTTAACTGCCGTGGGACTAACTGGAGGAACTGGACAGACGATGTGGAAGGGAGAAGATTGATCTAGTTCGCTCAGGATGACTTCCTGACACAATAGGTAGAGGAGCCAAAAAGGGGTGAGAACATGTTAGACTTGGTGTTTACCACCGAGGAGACATGGTATCCGGACTCAACGTGGGAGAGTGTCTGGGCGGGAGCGATCACCGCACAGTCACTTTTTTCGTCCACATTCCTTGTGAGAGACGCTCTCACGTCGCTATCTTTAAACCCGACTTCCAACGCACGAACATTGTGGGTTTTCGGAATGCGATAGCTCGGCTTGGGCCCGCAACAGGAGAAGGAGCCTCGGACAAATGGTTGGCGTTTAAATCAAATTTTATGACCCAACAGTCTGCGTTTGTCCCCAGCAGAAGGAGGCGCGGCAATCCTCTTCAACTGAGATGGTTCAATCAAGGCATCACCGCAGTGACAAGGAACAGGAAAACTGCCTACAATAACTGGAAAGATAACCGTAATGAAGAAAGGCGTCTTCAATAAAGGGAGAAGTGTAAGCAAGTTAAAGCATTGGTGCGTAGAGCTAAGCGAAGCGAGAAAGTTCGGGTGGCCTCCCTCTGTAAAGAGACCCCGAAAGAATTCTTTCTACATGTCAATAGCCGCAAACCAATTCGTCATAGCATTTGACAGCTGAGAGATGACAATGGCGTGTTACAGAAGTCAGAACCAGACATCGCCAACGTGTTGAACGGCTACTTCACCTCCGTATTTACGAGGGAAGTTGACGATCCAGTTCCGAGGCCGGGGATTCATCTCAAAGCGGACGAAAACCTATGCGAAATAGTCTTAGAGAGAAACTAAGTAGTAGCTAAACTAGGAAACCTTAACCGGTATAAGTCTCCAGGTCCAGATGGCTTTCTTCCAAGAGTCCTTCGAGAAGTTAGTAAAGAGGTCGCTCCACACCTCACCACCATTTTCAAAAAATCTTTGGAAACTGAAGAGGTGTCAGAAGACTGGAGAATAGCAGAGGTAACTCCCATCTATGAGAAGGGGCACCGCGAATGCCCGGGTAATTACCGGCCTATTAGTCTGACATCCATTGTAGGCAAACTGCTCGAGGGAATAATCGCAGATCGTATAGTGCAGCACTTAGAGTCGCATAACCTGATCTTGGATTCCTAGCACGGATTTTGCAAGAACTGATCATGTCTCACTAATCTACTAGAATTTTTCCATAGTATTTTGAGTGAGTATGACCGTAGTCGAGCTGCGGATACCTTATACCTGAACTTTCCAAAAGTCTTCGATAAAGTACCACACCAAGGTTGATAAATAATGTCCGCGTCCTTGGCATTACCGGCAAGGTAGCCGAATGGATAGAAATACGGCTCTCGGGACGGAGGCAACGAGTAAATATCAACGGGATAGCCTCGCAATGGTCGCCAGGCAGTAGCAGGGTGTCTCAGGGCTCAGTGCTTGGGCCTCTATTGTTCATCGTCTACATCAATTATATAGACGAAGGACTAATATGCTCGATAGCCAAGTTCGCCGACGATAGCAAGCTAGGAGGTAGTGTGAGCTCGCGAGAAGGAGTGGAACGCCTGCAAAATAGCCTTCTCACGATAGGCGAGTGGTCAGAGAGGTGACAGATGCCATTTAGTCTTGACAAGTGCAAGGTAATGCACATCGGCCATGGTAACCCTCTGGAAAACTACTCCTTGCTAGGCAAACAGCTAGATACCACTGACCTTGAGAAAGATTTAGGCGTGTTAATTAGCAGTCATCTAAAGTTCTCCAGACAATGCCTCCAAGTGGAAAGAGGTCCCAGCGAATGCTGGGGTGCATAAAGAGGCATTTTCGCTTCCGAAATAAACAGATAGTTCTCGCCTTATACAACTCTCTAGTCCGGTCACACCTTGAATACGCCGTACAATTCTGGTCCCTAACCCTGAGGAAGGACATTGAACGGCTGGAAAGGGTACAGGCCAGAGCCACAAAATTGATCCCCTCCCATAGACATAAAAGTTATTAGCATCGGCTACGAGAACTGGCGATGTTCTCCTTGGAAACGCGCCGGTTAAGAGGCCAGCTGATTGAAACTTTAAAGATAATGCGAGGAGTTGAAAACGTTGATCACAGGAGGCTGTTCACGTTGAACGCAAATGCTACACGTAACCAAAGGTTACAAACTGGAATTACCGCAATTCCATACTAGCATTTGCGGAAACTTCTTCTCGTACAAAATATGCGGAACGTGGAACCGTCTACCGCCAGAAGTGGTGAACAGTTCGTCAGTCGAACATTTCAAATTTCGACTTGACAAGATAATTTATACCCTGACCTAGATGGTACCACCTTAGTATAGATTATAGATCTGAGCAAGGTAGATAGGTTTCAACTTTTTTCTAAAAAGTTTCTGTTTGTGTTCTTTTATTTCCAGCACTTTCAGGTATCGTTTCAGCCCTCTGGCCCGCAAATGCGGGTGGGAGAGGTGGGCGGGGAGAGCCTTCATCTATGCTATAGGTTAGGGCCTTCCCAAAATAGTACCTCCACGATATAGTCAGCAATGTCCTTTGAGGTACTACTATTCCTTGTGACTCTTTGTGACTCTCTCACTTATCTATCACACTTCCTCTCACACAACTAACTCACACGATTTGATTCATGTACTCTCTCACTTTCTCTCATATCCTATTATCTCTCACTTACTCTCTCTCTCTTTTACACCCTCTCTGTAGAACTCCCTCTCTCTCTCACAACCTCTATTTCTCATACACTCTCCTTATCTAATACACATGCTCTATCTTCCACACGATATTTTTTACACTCTCTTACACTCTATATTAAATAGTCTCTCTCGTGCACACATAATCTCACTCTCACAATCTCTCTCACACATATAACACTCTTTATCTCCCATACAGTTAACACACTCTCTTAAAGAGATACTTTTTCTTACACAATTGCTCCCACATACAATCACATATATTCTCGCTCAAACCGTTCTCTCACACTTTCTCACTTTCATACGCTCTCTCTCCCACACACTCAATCTCTCTCAGACATACTCTTTCTTTCACAATCTCTGCATCACACCCTTTATATTTCTCTCTCCCACACACTCAATCTCTCTCAGACATACTCTTTCTTTCACAATCTCTGCATCATACCCTTTATATTACTCTCTCACACTATCTCTCGCCATGTCACTTACACAATCTCTCACACACACACTCGGTTTCACTTTCTCTCACAAACTTTCACCTCTTTCACACTCTTTCACCTCTCTCACACTATCTCATCTCTCATAAACCACTCAAAATCGCTAACAGTCTCTCTCACACTATCTCAATATATTACACACACACTCTCTTACACTCTTTCTTACATTCTCTCTCACCCTCTCACCAAATATATCTTTCGAATTCTCTTTCTCATACTATTTTCTGACAGACTCTCTCACACACATCCTCTGTTTCGCACTATCTCTAACACACTCTTACACACTCTCTCTCTCTCGCTGTCAGTCATACTCTTTATCACTATCTGTCTCACACTCTCTCTGACAAACTAACTCTTACAAACTCTCATGTTCTCCTTTAAATCACACATACACTCACTCTCACTCACTCTTACTCATTCATTCAATGATTTTACTCTCTCACATATACCCTCTATCTCGAACACTAACTCTCACACATATTCCATGTCAGACTCTTACACACAATTTGTCTCATACACTTTCACACTCACTCTCTCATGAAAATAAAATCTCTCATATAGATATTTTCTCTCACAGATATTTCTCTCACACTCTCTTACACAAACTCTCTCTCAGTCACTCTCACACATTCTTTCTAATACACTTAGAGACAGAGACACTTCCTCACGCAGTCTCTCAGACAGTCTCAAAGAGACACTCTCTTTCACAATCACTCTCACACATAATTTCTCTCACAATCTATCACACTATCTCACCTCTCACCCTTACTCTTTCTAGCAAACTCACACTCTCTTCTCTCTCCCTCTCCCTTCTACTCTCTCTCACACAATAACTAACATTATCGCACTATCTTCCTCACGCAGCTCATATTCGATGCCTAGAAGAGGCATCGCCCACTGATGTGTCGGAATCTTCTGGCATCATCCGACGATAAGACAGCTGAGGCAGGGGAAAAAGAGAAAAAGAAGAAAGGAAAAAAAGAAGAAAAATAAGAAAAAGAATAAAGTTGAAACAAAAGAAGAAGAACCAAAAATAGAAGAAAACCCCATAAACAAGAAGAAAAAGGGGAATAAGAAAAATAAAGATAAGAATGGGGAGAGTAAAGAGTAAAAGGAGAGGCCTCTTCCACAAGGGAAGACCCCGTCTTCAGAGACCAAGTGTCCAAAGGTCACCCTCATTGGTGACTCGCAAACACGGGATCTGCAGCCGCTGCTAGCGGCCCGCCTTCGCACTTGCGTGAAGGTAAGCTGCCTGCCAGGACGGGGTAACCACAACATCAGAGTAGAGGCAGAGAAAGCACAGATTTCTGAGAATTCAGTTGTCGCTCTGATGGTGAGTGGCAACGACCTCTACTACCTCAGAGGGGGTAAGGTTGGCCTTAGCGGCAAGGCCATCCAAACGGTGATGGGAGCCGTGGATGACATAGGGCTTAAAACCCGAAAACGTGTCGTGGTTGGGATGCTTCCGAGAAGAGGTCCATCCCGAACCGCTCACGAGAGAAACGTCGCATTAAACCGACGGTTGGCGGATCTCTGCACGGCAGAAAAAGTCTTCTTTGTAGACCCCTACTGCACCTTTTACGGGAGAAACGACCTGTATAAAAGGGAGGGAGTGCATCTTTCCTTTAAAGGGAAAGCTGTACTTGCCAACATAATCCAAGATGTTGTGGAGCGGACCCAAAGAAGTGTCAGGCCCGAGTAAAGGAGGAAGTACGCCAGTACACCCGTGTTACTCCAGAAACGAACTTTTCTGAGGTCACAAAAAGGGGAGTGACTCCGCCACAGAAAAACAAAGCGGGAAACGGAAGAGCGTAGGGAGTTCTATAGTCGGGGACTCTCTCAAGGTTCTGCTGTTTTATGCGAGGTCTATCAGAAACAAGTTTCTTGAACTTCGTGACCTCGTAGCAACAGAAGAACCTGAGATGGTGGCCATAACGGAGTCGTGGATAAAAACCTCAAGCCGAGATTCTGAAGGTGAATTCACGATTCCCGGTTACCAGCTCTTACTGAAAGATAGGCCAGACAGAGAGGGTGGCGGTGTGATGTTGTATGTCAAGGATACTCTCAACTCGACGGATTGCAACATCGTATCCAACCATGAACTACTAGGTGTTGACCTAGAGATAGGTCCTGCAAAATACAGAACCCTGGTGCTTTATAGACCTCCTGCTTAACTCGTTGAAAAGGACAGAGATCTGTACCAGCTACTAGGAGAACTTGTCTAAGACAGAGTGTGTATCGTCATTGGGGATTTCAACACACAAGTTGACTGGGAAACCAGAGAACCCTGTGGCGAGAACGCACTACTCCTGAAGTTCGCGAACAACGAGTTCTTGACTCAATGGGTGATAGAGCCAACGAGAGGAGACAATATCCTCGACTTGGATTTCACCTCTGAGGATGACATCGTTGAGGACCTCTCTGTTGGCGAAGAGCTCGGTGGCAGTGGCCACCGACTAATTAGATTTATAGTCAAAGTCCCGAAGGCAGGGCCTGCAACTAGTAAACCGAGAAAACTCGATTTGAGAAGAGCAGACTGTGCAAGTCTTCGTGCTGGACTGACTGACGCGAGGCTAGAAGTGTGTGATGCTGTTGAAGACTCGTAAAATAGTTTCAAAACCACATTCATGAGTCTTCAATCGCGTTTTATCCCTCGGAAAGGCCCCCGTCGGTCATCTGTTCAACCAAAGTGGTTTAATCGGGAAATCAGACGACTGCTTAGGGAGAAGAGAACTGTGTACCGGCAATCGAAGATCTCGGGTGACTTTGAAGAATCCCGGAGGCTAGCTAGGAGAGTGAATATCAGCATAAGGGCGGCTAAGCGGTCTGAGCAACTCCGAGTGGCGAGACTCTGTAAGAGAATCCCAAGGAGTTTTTTGGATATGGGAACAGCCGTAAACCAATCCATCGAACGATTGGCCCTTTGAGAAATGAGGAGGGTGCTTTAAAGCATTCAGATGCAGAAAATGCTAACCTCCGCAACGACTACTTCTCTTCAGTGTTTACTGAAGAGTGTGGTCCCATCCCCTAGCCGACTGATTCCTATTCGGGGAAAAAGCTGGAGAATATGGACTTCACCGAAGGAGAAATCAAAAAGAAGATCATTGACCTAATGACGAATAAGTCACCTGGTCCAGATGGGTTTCTGCCTAAAGTGTTGAAAGAAGTGCACGATCAAGTGTCACAACACCTGAGCGCAATCTTCAACATGTCAATCCGGACCGAATGCGTTCCTAGAGACTGTCGTGAAGCGGAGGTGGCTCCTATCTTCAAGAAAGGAGACCGTAGCCAACCGTCGAACTACCGACCTATCAGTCTGACTTCGATAGTCGGTAAACTCATGGAAAACATGATGGTGGACAAAATGACGTCGTATTTAGAGTCAAACCTGCTACTAATGAGTTCCCAGCACGGCTTCCGAAGGCAACGGTCATGCCTGACGAACATTGTGGAATTCTTCCACTTCGTGTTCAGTGAGCACGATCGGTACAAGGCGGTGGATGTGGTGTACTTAGACTTTCAGAAAGCCTTTGATAAGGTACCACACCGCCGCCTTCTCTGGAAAGTGCGAGCGCTGGGCATAGACGAAAGAGTAGCCGGCTGGATCGAGAACTGGCTAAGTGGCAGAGGGCAACGGGTGGTGGTGAATGGACAGGCTTCTGAGTGGGTGCCAGTTACTAGTGGGGTGCCTCAAGGTTCTGTCCTGGGACCACTACTATTCATCATCTACGTCAACGACATGGACGGTGACATGGTTGCCAAGATTTCCAAATTTGCCAACGATATCAAGCTTGGTATGAACGTTACAAAGGATGGAAATACTGCCCGCCTGCAGGAAGATCTTGGGAAGATTGGGGAGTGGTCGGGCACTGCTATTGAATCCACTGACACTGAGAAGGACTTGGGTGTAACAATCACTAGTGACCTCAAGTTCTCGAAACAGTGCATTGAGGCGGAGAAAAAGGCCCAAAGGATGCTAGGCTATATAAAGCGCCAGTTTGGATATCGGAACAAGGAGATTGTACTGTGTTTGTACAACTCACTTGTCCGACCGCACCTGGAGTATGCCGTACAATTTTGTAGTCCTTCATTTCGAAAGGACATCGCGAGATTGGAACGCGTACAAGCCAGGGCAACCAAGCTGATTCCCTCTATCCGACATAAAAGTTATGAGGATAGGCTTAAGGGAATTAGATCTGTTCTCGCTGGAAACCCGTAGACTGCATGGTCAGCTCATAGAAGTTTTCAAAATACTTTCTGGGTTCGACAATGTTTATTACCGGGATATTTTCACACTCAGTGAGAACAGAACGGGCAACCAAGCTGATTCCCTCTATCCGACATAAAAGTTATGAGGATAGACTAAGGGAATTAGATCTGTTCTCGCTGGAAACCCGTAGACTGCATGGTCAGCTCATAGAAGTTTTCAAAATACTTTCTGGGTTCGACAATGTTGATTACCGGGATATTTTCACACTCAGTGAGAACAGAACGGGCAATTAGGGCTTCAAACTTGAACTGAAGCGTTACAACCGCAATTTGTGTGGAATTTTTTTCACTTACAGTATCTGCGGTAAGTGGAACGCATTTCCATTGAAAGTTGTCAACAGTGAATCTGTTGACCAGTTCAAGTCAAGACTAGACAAAGTCTTGAAAAGTGGCCGTTTAGGGACGCAAAACAATTGAGCAGCCATGTGCCAGCTCGATTGCTAGTCCAAAGGTACCCTCCTTGAATGGACCGTAAGGTCTCCTAGGGTACCTTCTTTCCTTGTTGTTACTCTACATCTCTCTCTACCTCCCTTACTCTACCTATCTCGTTCTCATATTCTATCTCACACTATCTCTCACAATCCTTCTCACACCTTCTCTAACACTCTCTCTCTTATACACACTCTCACATTTGAAAACAAGTAGGACGACTTTGAAGTCATATTGTCCGGTGACACCCGAATAGACGTCGTTGCCATCGTAGAAACCTGGCTTCACACTGACACTCGAGATTTCGAGGGTGAGTATATGATTCCCGGTTGCACGATATTCCACCGCGATAGACCTAATCAAGAAGGTGGCGAAGTATTGTTATACGTCCGTACCTGCTCACTCGCTGTTGATTGCAGTAATAGAAGTGTCTGCGAGATCCTGGGAGTAGACATAAATCTTGGCAGCTACCCATACTGACCCGTGGTGGTATACAGGCCGCAAAGGCATCCTGAGGAAGCGGACTCGAACCTGTACGCTAAATTTGCCGAGTTGGTGGAAAATAGCCCAAACCTGATTATAGGCGATTTTAACTGACGAGGAGTTGACTCGGGTTATAGATCGTGCGACGGAGAGGGAAGATGACTCATTGACTCCGCTGACAATGACGTTTTGACACAGTGGGTTGAAGATCCGACGAGAGGTAAGAACTTGTTGGACTTAGTTTTCACTACCGAGGATGACATAGTCCCTGGACTAAGCCTAGGTGAATGTCTGGGCGGTAGCAATCACTGAACAGTCTTATTCATCATACGCGCTCCGTGCGGCAGTCCCTCTCGCGATGCTGCCTACAAACACGATTACCTGCGCGCTAACTTCAACTGTCTACTAGATACGATAAGTCGATAGGAACATATAAGTGGTGAAAGTGCCTCAGCCAACTGGCTGAGATTTAAAGACCGCTTCATGAACCAGCAGTCCAGGTTCGTTCTCCAAGAGGCGAATGAAAAATCTGTTCAACCCAAATGGTTCAATCGCAGCATTGCCTCGGCAATTTGCAAGAGAAAAAAGAGCTACGCTAAATGGAGAAGTAGTGGTAGCAACGACGGTCTTATGCAGTATAGACAAAATATTAGAACTGTTAAAACACTGGTATGCCAAGCTAAACCCAATGAGGAACTTTGGGTCGCGTTCCTGTTCAAAGAGAACACAAAGGAATTCTTCCTGCACGTAAATAGGTACCAACTAGTTTGCCAGTGCATAGGCCCTCTAAGAGATGACGTTTGCGCGTTGCAAGAATCGAATCGGGCTATAACTAACGTGTTGAACGACTACTTCACCTCTGTTTACAATGGAAGAAGGTGGCCCCACCCCGAGGCCGATGGTGTATCTCAATGAAGGTGAAAGACCTAAGCGAGATAATATTAGACGACGAGGAAGTGTAGGCTAGAATAAAGAACCTTAGCCCGTACAAGTCTCTAGGTCCAGATGGCTTTCTCCCTAGAGTCCTTCGTGAAGGGAGCGTTGAGGCTGCTCCACAACTTACTGGGATCTTTAAAGAATCGTCGGAAACTGGGGAAGTACCAGAGGACTACAGGACGGCGGACGTGACCCCCATATTTAAGAAGGGAGAGCGCGAAAACCCGGGTAACTACCGGCCTATAAACTTGACCTCCGTTGTAGGCAAAATCTTAGAGACTATGATAGCAGATAAAATAGTAAAGCAGCTAGAAACAAACAACTTGATCCTATATTCCCAACACGGATTTCGCAGGAACCGATCGTGTCTCACAAATCTACTAGAATTATTTCACGGCATTATGGGTGAGTACGATCGTAGTCCGGCCTATGGGCATTTTATACCTGGAATTTCAAAAGGCCTTTGATAAGGTGCCATGCCACAAGTTAATGTGCAAAGTGCGCGAGGCTGGCATTGCAGTTAAGGGGGCCAGCTAGATCGAGAACTGGTTGTCAGGCAGGCAACAAAGTGTAAGAATAAACGGGGTAGCCTAGAGATGGGCCCCCGTGAATAGTGGGGTACCTCAGGGTGCCGTGCTTGGTCCACTCTTGTTTATCATATATATAAATGATATAGACGGACCATACAAAATTAGGAGCAGCGTGAGCTCACGCAAAGGAGTGGAAAATAGGCACAAAGGCTATCAGCGTAGGCTACAAGAACTAGGCCTTTTCTCTTTGGAGACCCGCCGATTACGAGGTCAGCTAATAGGAGACCTTCAAGATTTTAAGGGGTGTCGAAAACGTGGACTACAGAAGGATGTTCACGTTGAACACAAATCCGACCCGTAACCATGGTTACAAGCTGGATTTTGCCCCGTTCCAGACTAGTATTTGCGGGAACTACTTCTCATATAAGATCTGTGGTACATGGAGCCATCTCCCAATCGAGGTGGTGAATAGTTCATCTATAGAACAGTTCAATTCTAGACTGGACGATGTAATCCATGAATATATATAGAACGTAAATTATAGAAACAAGTAAAATAGGTTTCAGCTCTACTATTAAAATTTCCTGATTTTGATCTTTTTCACAACACATTTAGGTCTCTTTTCCGCTTTCTGTGCCCGCAAAAGCGGGTGGGAGAGATGGGAGGGGAGAGCCTTCGCCTGTGCTATGCTTTCTCTTATGCTATAGGTTAGGGCCTTCCCAAAATAGTACCTCCACGGTATGGACAGCCATGTCCTTTGCGGTACAACTTTTCCTTGTTACTCCTTGTTATTCTCAGTTAGACACAAATACTCTTGATCGTACAAACTCTCTCTCACAATTTTTTTCACATTCTTTCCCTCTGACGTTTTCTCATTCTCTCTTACTGTCATATTATCACTTTATCTGTCACACACTCTCTCCCCCACACGCTCTCTCTTACACTTTGTTACAATGCCACAGGTTCTCGGGCTCTCCAAAACACTCTATCTCACTCTCTCTATGGCATAGACGGAAAGGTAGCCGGCTGGATCGAGAACTGGCTAAGTGGCAGACGGCAACAGGTGGTGCTAAATGGACAGTCTTCTGAGTGGGTGCCCGTTACTAGCGGGGTGCCTCAAGGTTCTGTCCTGGGACCACTACTATTCATCATCTACGTCAACGACATGGACGGTGACATGGTTGCCAAGATTTCCAAATTTGCCGACGATACCAAGCTTGGTATGAACGTTGCAAAGGATGGAAATACTGCCCGCCTGCAGGAAGTTCTTGGGAAGATTGGGGAGTGGTCGGACACGTGGCAAATGCCTTTTAACGTGAACAAATGCAAAGTGATGCATATCGGCCACAGAAACCCCCAATCTCAGTATATCCTTAAGGGCACTGCTATGGAATCCACCGACACTGAGAAGGACTTGGGTGTAACAATCACTAGTGACCTCAAGTTCTCGAAACAGTGCATTGAGGCGGAGAAAAAGGCCCAAAGGGTGCTAGGCTATATTAAGCGCCAGTTTGGTTATCGGAACCAGGAGATTGTACTGTGTTTGTACAACTCACTTGTCCGACCGCACCTGAAGTATGCCGTACAATTTTGGAGTCCTTCATTGCGAAAGGACATCGCGAGATTGGAACGCGTACAAGCCAGGGCAACCAAGCTGATTCCCTCTATCCGACATAAAAGTTATGAGGATAGACTAAGGGAATTAGATCTGGAAACCCGTAGACTGCGTGGTCAGCTCATCGAAGTCTTCAAAATACTTCGAGGGTTCGACAATGTTGACTACCGGGATATTTTCACACTGAGTGAGAACAGAACGCGCAATCACGGCTTCAAACTTAATCTGAAGCGTTACAACCGCAATTTGTGTGGAAATTTTTTCACCTACAGTATCTGCGGTAAGTGGAACGCACTTCCAGTGGAAGTTGTCAACAGTGAATCTGTTGACCAGTTCAAGTCAAGACTAGACAAAGTCTTGAAAAGTGGCCGTTTAGGGACGCAAAACAATTGAGCAGCCATGTGCCTGTTCGATTGCTAGTGCAAAGGTACCCTCTTTGAATGGACCGTAAGGTCTCCTAGGGTACTTTCTTTCCTTGTTACTCCTTGAATTCTCTCAAACATTCTATCCCACACTCCTTCTCACGCTCTCTCTCTCTCTCTCTCTCTCTCTCTCTCTCTCTCTCTCTCTCTCTCTCTCTCTCTCTCTCTCTCTCCCTCAAACATAAACTCTCACGCTTTTTTCCACTCACCCCTTCACACTCTCTCATACACGATGTCAGAATCTTTTAATAGTATTAGCTCTTTCTTTCACCTCTATCACACTCATAATAAGGTATCCCACTTCCTCACATACTAACCTTCTCTCATTCTCTCAGGTACTCTATCCCTTTATTACTCAGGCTTTATCACAGTCACTCTTTTACTTTCACACACTAACTCTTCCTCTGTCTGTATCTATCTTCGTCTCTCTTCTTATCTCTACCTCTCCTTTTCCTGCTACATCTCTCTGACTCAATCAATATCTCTCTCACCTAATTACATTTTGACTCTCGCTTTTCCTTTCGTTCTCTCTCTGTAGAAACATATAAAACGATTCTTCTTTACTTTTGTTGTTTTTAACTTGTTTTTAATTCCTTTGAGGCGAATCGAAAATGCAGCGTCCTGTTTTCGAATGTCTTCTTTCCTCTTTTCTACTAATTCTGGTGCCCAGACAATACGCTAATGATACATTGGCTTATAAATAATCTTGTTTTTTAATGGTTTCTTTCCTCCTTTCTACTAATTCTGGTGCCCAGACAATACGCTAATGATACATTGGCTTATAAATAATCTTGTTTTTTAATGGTTTCTTTCCTCCTTTCTACTAATTCTGGTGCCCAGACAATACGCTAATGATACATTGGCTTATAAATAATCTTGTTTTTTGATGGCTTCTTTCCTCCTTTCTACTAATTCTGGTGCCCAGACAATACGCTAATGATACATTGGCTTATAAATAATCTTGTTTTTTAATGGTTTCTTTCCTCCTTTCTTCTAATTCTGGTGCCCAGACAATACGCTAATGATACATTGGCTTATAAATAATCTTGTTTTTTAATGGTTTCTTTCCTCCTTTCTACTAAGTTTTGCCGCTAGAGACTATTGTTTCAGAGATCGGTGATAAAGCATAGTGTTTGATTGGTTTCTCTTCTCTTTTTTAATATCATTTGTCATCACACACTCCTGTTTTTAGATGGTTTTTCTCCTAGTTTCTAATACCGAGTATTGCAAAAAATCCTGTTACACTCGTTACAACGGTTTCATCAAAGGACACAATGATAGTTTTGGATGGACTTAGACAGGTTTTTATTAATTTTAAAAAATACTTGTGTTTAAATTGTAATATTAAGCAATGTGGCTGTCCTCGGCGTCGAGCACACTCTCTAGGTCAGAAATAAATGAATGCCACGCACAGGTTGCTAACGAAGTCCTTCCTCATGAGGGCCCACAGGCGGTTGAAGGAGGAGACATTGCTCTCGATATGCACCCATACGCTAAGGCCAAGGGGAGAGCGGTCGGGCGACTGCGGCCGCCAAAGGGCCTTCGGCCGAAAGCTTATGTTCAACCCCAACCACACTTGCACTGTCTTGGCCGTGTGGGCCGGGGCACCGTCCTGCTGAGAAACGTATTCCACCTTCTACGTGATCTTTCTCACCCAGGATGGAATTTTGATGGCCGCGGTGAGCCAGTAACTCGCTGCGAGCCACACCAGCGGCATTTTACGCTATTCGAAGCCACGACACCGAGCATCAAAGAAACCAGGTGCTTGGTCGGCGACACATAGCGCACCTTGCAGACGTTCTGGACGAAGTTTACCCCGGGGTCGTTCTGCTCGTTCATGACCGGATCGACCGTAAAGTTTTTTCAGCATAAAACCCCAGGGTAGTTCTGTCGTTGATGACCGGATCAACCTTGAAGTATTTTTCAGCATAAAACCCTGGGGTAGTTCTGTGGTTGATGACCAGATTGACCGTGAAGTTTTTCCAGCATAAAACCCCAGGGTAGTTCTGCTCGTTGATGACCGGATCGACAGTGAAGTTTTATTCAGCATTAAACCCCGGGGTAGTTCTGTCTTGATGGCCGGATTGACCGTAAAGTCTTTTTCAGCATAAAACCCCGGGGTAGTTTTGCTCGTTGATGACCGGATCGACCGTGAAGTTTTTCAGCATAAAACCAAAGGATAGTTCTGTCTTATAAACCGGATTGACCGTGAAGTCTTTTTGAGCATAAAACCACGGGGTAGTTCTGTCGTTGATAACCGGATCGACCGTGAAGTTTTTCCAGCATAAAACCCCAGGGTAGTTCTGCTCGTTGATGACCGGATCGAACGTGAAGTTTTTTTTAGCATAAACCCCGGGGGGTAGTTCTGTCTTGATGACCTGATTGACCGTGAAGTCTTTTTGAGTATAAAACCACGGGGTAGTCTTGCCGTTGATGACCGGATCGACCGTGAAGTTTTATTCAGTATAAAACCCCGGGGTAGTTCTGCTTGTTGATAACCGGATCGACCGTGAAGTTTTTTTTAGCATAAAGCCTGGGGGTAGTTCTGTCTTGATGACCTGATTTACCGTGAAGACTTTTTGAGTATAAAACCACAGGATAGTTCTGTCGTTGATTACCGGATCGACCATGAAGTTTTTTCAGCATTAACCCCGGGAAGTTCTGTCGTTGATGACCAGATCAACCGTGAAGTATTTTTTAGCATAAAACCGGAGGTAGTTCTGTCGTTGATGATCGGATCGACCGTGAAGTTTTTTAGGATAAAACCCCAGGGTAGTTCTGCTTGTTGATGTCCTGATCGACCGTGAAGTTTTCAGCATAAAACCCCGGGGTAGTTCTGTCTTGATGGCCGGATTTACCGTGAAGTCTTTTGCAGCATAAAAACACGGGGTAGTTCTGTCGTAGATGACTGGATCAACCGTGAAGCTTTTTTAAGCATAAAACCCCGGGGTAGTTCTGCTTGTTGATGACCGGATCGACCGTGAATCTTTTTGAGCATAAAACCCCGGGGTAGTTCTGTCTTGATGACCGGATTCCGTGAAGTCTTTTTCAATATAAAACCATGGGGTAGTTCTGTCGTTGATGACCGGATCGACCGTGAAGTTTTTTCAGCAAATGCCACGGGGTAGTTCTGTCGTTGATGACCAGATCGACCGTGAAGTCCTTTTCATTTTAAAACCACGGGGTAGTTCTGTCGATGATGACCGGATCGACCGTGAAGTCTTTTGGGGCATAAAACCCGGGGGTAGTTCTGTCGTTGATGACCTAATCGATCGTGAATTTTTTTTAGCATAAAACCACGGGGTAGTTAAGCTCGTTGATGATCGGATCGACTGTGAAGTTTTTTCAGCATAAACCCCGGGGTAGTTCTGCTCGTTGGTGACCGGATCGACCGTGAAGTTTCTCTCAGCATAAAAGCCTGGGGTAGTTGTGTCGTTGATGACCGGACCGACCGTGAAGTTTTTTTTAGCATAAAACCACGGGGTAGTTCTGTCGTCGATAACCAGATCGATCATGAAGTTTTTGAGCATACAACCACGGGGTAGTTCTGTCTTGATGACCGGATTGACCGTGAAGTCTTTTTCAGCATAAAACTCCGGGGAAGTTCTGTTCGTTGATAACCGGATCGACCGTGAAGCTATTTTCAGCATAAAAAGCCAGGGTAGTTCTGTCGTTGATGACCGAACCGACCGTGAAGTTTTTTCAACATAAAACCGGGGATAGTTCTGTCGTTGATAACCGGATCGACCGTGAAGTTTTTCCAGCATAAAACCCCGGAGTAGTTCTGCTTGTTGATGACCGGATCGACCGTGAAGTCTTTTTGAGCATAAACCCCCGGGGTAGTTATGTCTTGATGACCGGATTGACCGTGAAGTCTTTTTGAGCATAAAACCACGAGGTAGTTCTGTCGTTGATGACCGGATAGACCGTGATGTTTTTTTTTATTGAGAAGGCGACGGCAGCACTCCCGCCGTTGTTCTCTCATACGGCCAGTGAGAAGAGGACTTTCCACGCACCTTAAGTTCTTGGTGCCCTCCTCCTTGATGACCCTGGACATTTTGGCACCGATATGTTCTTCTTCTTCGCGAACGGAGTCATTTTGAGCTTTGGAGCACTTTCGAAGGCCTTACTCACAGTCAAACTTTTGAGAACTTGAGGTCTGCCTGAACAAGGTGGATCCTTTAGGTCTTCCTCGTTCTTGAGTCTCCCTCGCAACTCTGTGGACGGTCATCTGGATGACGTTGAGTCGCTTGGCGATGTCGGACTTGTTGTGGCCCGCGGCCGGGAGAGCAGAGATCTCAATTTTTTTCACTTTCGTCTCGACACGTGGCTGCACACAGTGGAAAGGGCGTTTTAATGACATGTGCTAGAAAACTATGACTTTTAAGTTGGCTTGACCCAACTTTTTCTATCACACCTGAAACTCTTGAAAGATAGAAAAAGAAGTGTAACAGAACTTTTGCAAAACATGGATAATATTGTTGTCAGACACTAGCTTATTATGCTCTATGTTTTGTTTTTAAATGGTTTCACGTATCCTTACTACTAACTCTTGTCGTCAGACATTAAGTTAATGACACGTCGACTTATAAAGACTTCCATTTTTTAATGGTTTCTTTTTCCCTTTTAACTAATTCTTAAATTAAGACGCTCGGTTATTGACACTTCGCTTGATAAAGCTTACTGATTTGAATTGTCTTTCTCCTCCTTTCTACAGCATCATGTTCTTGTAGGGTCTCGATCTTCCTTCCTAATAACTCTTTTGTATTCAGAAACCAAGTTAATGACACATTGGTTCATTAAGCCTACTCTTTTTTAATGGTTTAATTCCTTTGTAACTCTTGTCTCTAGAGAATAGGCTAAGGATACTTCGTCTTATCTAGGCTACCTATTTTTTAATTGTATCTCTCCTACTTTCTACCAACTCTTGGCTCCTGACACGTCGACTTAGAAGGCCTACATTTTTTTTTTACTTGTTTCTCTTCTACTTTCTATTAAGTCCTTTCCTCAGAAACTGAGTAAATGAGACGTCGGCTTAGAAAGCCTACATTTCTTTTTTACTTGTTTCTCTTCTACTTTCTACTAAGTCCTTTCCTCAGAAACTGAGTAAATGAGACGTCGGCTTAGAAAGCCTACATTTTTTTTTTACTTGTTTCTCTTCTACTTTCTACTAAGTCCTTTCCTCAGAAACTGAGTAAATGAGACGTCGGCTTAGAAAGCCTACATTTTTTTTTTACTTGTTTCTCTTCTACTTTCTACTAAGTCCTTTCCTCAGAAACTGAGTAAATGAGACGTCGGCTTAGAAAGCCTACATTTCTTTTTTACTTGTTTCTCTTCTACTTTCTACTAAGTCCTTTCCTCAGAAACTGAGTAAATGAGACGTCGGCTTAGAAAGCCTACATTTCTTTTTTACTTGTTTCTCTTCTACTTTCTACTAAGTCCTTTCCTCAGAAACTGAGTAAATGAGACGTCGGCTTAGAAAGCCTACATTTCTTTTTTACTTGTTTCTCTTCTACTTTCTACTAAGTCCTTTTCTCAGAAACTGAGTAAATGAGACGTAGGATTATACATTCACTTATTTTTGTAGGGTTTCACTCTTCCTTGGTATTAACTCTTGTCGTCAGACTCTAGATTAAAAACACTTCGGTTTATAAAGCCTCCTGTTTTTTACCTGCGACGAAGCGCCAGGTCTAGACGTCGCTTTTCTTTTACCTCCGGCGAAGCGCCACTTCTAGGCGTCGCTTTTTTACCTGCGGAAAAGCGCTAGATCTAACGTCGCTTTTTTTACCTGTGGAGAAGCGCTAGGTCTAGGCGTCGCTTTTTTACCTGCGGAGAAGCGCCAGATCTAGGCGTCGCTTTTTTTCAAGAGGAGTAAAGTTCAATTTTCAAATGGACTAAAGTTCAATTAGGCCCATTTACATCTATGTAATGACCCATATGACCATGGGACATAGGGTTATTCACCTTGGAGATTTCAAATTTGCCATCGGATTTGGCGCTGGTTGGCGCCATCTAGTGACAGAAGCCTCATTTAGCCATTCACTTGTAAGTGATTTGAACCATGGGAAACCATCGATGCAATAACCATTTATCATCTTTTCACAAAACGCCGCAGGTCATTGGAGAGACTTTTCATCTTGTTTAAAACCTTCTCTCCTCCTTTCTAATAACTTGCTGTCAGACACCGTTATTTCCACGTCGGCTTACAATGCATCTTGTTTGTTAATGGTTTCTCTCTTACATTCTACTAACTTTTATGTCCCGGGACATAATTACTGACAAGTTTCTTCTATCCTTTTTACTAAATCTTTTTCACAGACATTAATAACATCTCGGCGTATAAAAACTTCCTTTTTTGAATGCTTTGTATCATCTTTTCTAACAATTCTTGTTTCCAAGCATTAGTTAATGTCATTCCGGCTTATACAGCCTCTTTATTTGAATAGTTTATCTCCTCCTTTTACTAACTCTTAACTTTAGACACTAGGCTAATAACAGGGTTGCTTTTAAAGCCTACGATTTTTAATGGTTTATCTCCGAGTTGCTACTAACTCTTGTAATCAGACACTAGGTGAGTGAGATATCCATCTCGCAATTGTTACCAGTTTTGGGCGTGTAGTCTGTAAACAATGTTAGGAAAATGTAAACTGGCGCTGACATGAACGTACTCATATGGTCGACTTGTATCACAAGAATGCAGGTAAGTAATTTTATATACCCACTATTCGAGTCAGTACCCTGCTTTGTGACGTGTTGGAGCATCATTTGAAATTAAGGATTGACCTTATGAAATAGTTTAGAAAAAAAGACTTCTACAACATTTAGTGAAAGAAATCGTTTGCATCGGTGTGCAAACAGGGGCTTTGTAAATAGGTTTGCTTCCCATTTTGAGGCTTTTTAGTGTGTGATATACCTCAACAAGATGAGACGTTACGAAAATTATCCCTTTATTGAGATCCAGGGCCAAAAGCCCCCGAATAAAAGGAGAGTTTCTGTTTAATAAAGCATTCAATAAGTAGCTGAAGAGACTGTTGTTGATGCCCGATGTTTTAAACCATAATTAATCATGTTTTGTTGATGGTGTCTTAAGAGGATTTCTTTTTTACAGGTGCGTTCGTTGTTTTCGATGCACTCGTATGATGAAATCATTAAGCCTTCTCTTTCATCTTCTCCATTTTTATCCGAAATGTTTGTTTCCCGTTATTATTCGCTTAATTCTTCTGGGTTTCGGGGGTGCAGGAAACAAATTCAAGGGAAACAAAGGTCGAAGTAAGACTCAATGGTGTCAGTTGAAACGCAATAACAACTATGACACTATTTTTTCCCCTCAGGTCTTGAGAACAAAGCGAGCTCTCCCGTCTTTTTTTTGGACTATTTAGATGAAATGAATGGAAGAATAGATAAGTGAGCAAGAGTAAAAATGACTCTAAGGAACATATGAGTGAACATGAGTAAAAAGGAGTAGAAAAACAAATGAACGAACAAAAGTAAAAATGCGTTGAAGGAAAAATGAGGGAACAATAAAAAATCGAGTATAAGAACAAAAGAGGATATAAAAGTAAAATTGAGTATAAGAACTAATGAGAAAACGAGAGTAAAATGTTTATAGAACAAATAAACTAACAAGAGTAAAAAATACTATAAGAACAAATGAGCAAAGACGAGTAAAAATGATTGTAAGAATAAATGAGCGAACAATATTATAAATGAGTAGAAGAACAAATCAGTGAACAATAATGAAAATAAGAACAAATGAGGTACAAGAGTCAAAAATTTTATAAGAACAAATGAGCTAAGACCATTAAAAGTGGGACGAAGAACAAACGACTAAACAAGAGTAAAATTAAGTAGGAAGAACACATGAGTGAACACGAGTCCAAGTGAGTAGAAGAACAAAAGAGCAAAGAGGAGTGAGAATGAGCGAACAAATGTCAAAATGAGCAAACAAGAGTAAAAATGAGCAAACGAGAATCAAAATGAACAAACATTAGTCAAAATGCGAACATTTAGTAATGCAAAAGAATGCAATTAAACTTTGCCTATATTCGTTTATTGTCATTTAATTTTTAGGTCGATGAAACCCACACACAACCATATGTTGAGTTCGATCATGTATTCTAGAATCTAACTGTACCTCCTCACTACCATTATCTGTTCTTTGTGGGTTTTCTTTTCTTTCTGTTTATCACATTCTCACCCAGGACCCAATAATTGGCGATAGCAAGAACTTTCCTTGACTTCAGAAGTCTAATTCATGAAAAATCGCCGTCACTCCCACAATAACAATTTAGTCGACTGTCTCAAGGGAAGATAAATCTAGTTCTAACAGATAACGAGTGTTTTGACAAATTATGCCCCCCCTCCCCCTTTCAAATATACGCGTCATCATCATCATCATTATCATCATCACTAACTCTATAATTTAAGAAGGTGATTTTTTTGAGTATTTGAATAATAATTTCATCTTAGTTTGGTTATGACTTATGTTTTTTTTATCAAAGTTATTGCTAATAATTCTTTTATAATATCAAAAAACAAATTGGTGAAGTTCATAAATAAATATAAGTATTAAAATTTTGTGAATTTTTTAAAAACCCAAAGAATTACAAATGGTGAAGTTCAGAAAATTTATTTTTATATATCTTCTTCTATAACTATATTTTAGCAACGTGATATTTTGAAAGGAGGGGAATTTAGTTTAGATTTCCTTTATAAAATTATTATAATTGGCGAAGTTTAGAAAATTTATAAAAATTTAACCATGGCTGCTTTTTATTAGATTTTAAATTTTAATCTTGGCAGCGAAGCGCAAGCTCTCCCCGAGTGGCGAATGCATTGCCTGGCCTTTATATGAAAGTATATACAAAAAATATTTGGTGGATATCCCCCTATCATATCCACCAACCCAAAAGACTAGTTAAGGGCTGGATAAACTTGTTCAGACGAGTGTAGATTGGTTAAATCGAAAGTTTAGAACGATTTAGATGACTTGTAGAACCTTGTATAGAAATCCATGTGTAATCTTTACATCAGTTGTTAAGAGCCATTGTGCGACAGCATGAATAGAGTAAATGAATTGTTTAGCCTCTTTTCTTTTGTAATTAGATGAATTGTTTGGCCTATTCTCCTTCGTGATTAAAGGAATTGTTTGGCCACTTCTTCGTGATTAAATGAATTGATTGGCCTCTTTTCTTCGTGATTAAATGAATTGATTGGCCTCTTTTCTTCGTGATTAAATGAATGATTTGACCTCTTTTTCTTCGTGATTAGATAAATGGTTTGGCCTCTTCTCCTTCGTGATTAAATGAATTCTTTGGTTTCTTTTCCTTCATGAATAATAAACGCGACCCAACGTACAAAAAAAAGGAAGGCAAAATGTCAAAAACTAGTTTCCCATCTGGATAAAGTTATAGGATTGTCTTCATAACTCTCCCAAAAGGAGGTCAAGCGTGGATATATTCGTTTACTACACATGGAGCGACTGATAAAAAGATGGTTGGATATTAAAGTTTATTCACAAATATTGTATTAAAAGTTTTAAACAGAGAATAATAAAGAAAAAAAGTGAGAAAATTACGTTTCATTGATTTTCACGCCATTTATTTTCGCCATATCAGAAATATATATGTGTAAACATATATTCCAATATATATATATATATATATATATATATATATATATATATATATATATATATATATATAATTAAAAACTCACAAAGTATCACGTGAGGGTGGCAAATGAATGCAATGTCCCGCAGAAAAAAATGAAAAGGTGTTTCCAAGTCCTTCGGAACTTTATTTACTTCCTTATCAAGGATAACTACAAGAAATAAAATTATATTAGAGGTATATATACGAAAGAAAAGTATGAAAGACCGCCTCAAAAACAAGAAGTCTCCAATGAGGAAGAGGTAAGGGGGAAGGTAAAAAAACACATTAAGGATTACAAGAAGCAGGTAGTAAGGTCAAACTAAGTCGAAGGAAAGGGTAACAGATTCAAAAAAATGGAGATAACCTAACGAGGGAGATTATAAGACACGATGAGCTAAAGGGGGGGGGAATACAAAGTAAAAAACAGAGCAGTGACAATTAAAAATAAAAATTAATAATAAAAAAATAAAATAAAATAGCGGACACATAACTAAAGAATGTATATAAAAAAAAACACACTAGGAACGCAAGACAAAACTAATTTCTTTGAGTATTAATCTTTTAATTATAGCATCTATTTTATATGAGCCAGGGGAAAGGTTAAAATTATCACATTCGCTTATAAAAGCACATTCAATGATATTCCTTTTTATAGGGTCATTGGAACGATAAATAAATTTTGCCGAGTTCCAGTTAATTAAATGGTTCTTATCAGACATATGGACAAAGAAAGCACTGTTATCTTCCCCTCTTCGGACATTATATTTATGTTGATTTATGCGAACAGAAAGTTGTTTACCTGTTTGTCCATAATATTTATTTAGACAACCAGAACACTCAACTGAATAAACTCCTACCCCAAACTATTACAATTATTACGTACTAATAAATTCTTAATGGTCGTCTCATATTTAAAAGCAACAGAAATGTTAAAGTTATTCAAAAGACGGGGAAGATCACTAAAACAAAGAGAAAAAGGTAGAACTAAATTGTTATTACTATTAAAAGGGAGAGTAGGGGCAGTTTGATAAAATGTCTTTTTAGCAGAAGAAAGACAGTTTTGAAGAAACGGGTAAGGGTAACAAAGTTCATGGTCAATTTAAAGATATTGGAAAATTCCAAATCCATATATTCCGGGCTCACAACTCGTAATGCCCATAGAAACATAGAAGAAAAAACAGAACGTTTAACTTTAGGGCCTGTGAGAAGAGTAAAAATGAATATAAGAATTTAAATTAGTAGGCTTACGAAAGATAGAGTATTTAAAACATGTATGAGTTTTATGAATAAGAAGATCAAGAAAGGGAAGGGTTCTATTATTTTCCAACTCGTGGGTAAATTTAATTGAAGGGATGAGACAATTGAGTCTGGTAAGAAAAACATTAACATCTTTGGAGGAAATATTTGCTTAAAAACTTTCCTGATTTAATTTCAAAATTCAAGTCTAGTAACGCTACCCTCCCTTATTTGTACGGCTTAGTTAAAACTCACAAACCAAATTTTCCATTACGCCCTATTATAAGTTCTGTTGGGTATGTTTCATATTCCCTGTCTAAATGGCTTACTTCATTTCTTACTCCACTAGTTGGTTCCATTTCTCATTCTCATGTCATTAATAGTTACGACCTTATTTCTAAACTTAATGCTATTCATTATTCTAATGATTTTACTCTTGTTAGTTTTGATGTTTGTTCATTATTTACCAAAGTACCCGTTGAAGACCTTTTCAATTTCCTTAATGATCATTTGCAAAATTATGATTTGCCGGTACCCGTTACTACTTTCTTGAACCTCATTTTCCTTTGTACCAAACCTGTAAGTTTTCGTTCGAAAGCAAATATTTCCTCCAAAAATTCTGATTAGCCATGGGTAATTGTCTTTCTCCTGTCCTTGCTAACTTATATATGGAGTTTTTTGAAACAAAACTTCTCCCTACTATCCTTGACGCCCCGATCGTTTGGTACAGGTATATTGATGATGTCATTTGCTTGTGGCCTAATTGCAAAGATGTTAATGTTTTTCTTACCAGACTCAATTGTCTCGTCATTTCAATAAAAATTACCCACGAGTTGGAAAATAATAGAACCCTTCCCTTTCTTGATCTTCTTATTCATAGAAATCATACATGTTTTAAATACTCTATCTTTCGTAAGCCTACTAATTTAAATTCTTATATTCATTTTTACTCTTCTCACAGGCCCTAAAGTTAAACGTTCTGTTTTTTCTTCTATGTTTCTATGGGCATTACGAGTTGTGAGCCCGGAATATATGGATTTGGAATTTTCCAATATCTTGAAATTGACCATGAACTTTGTTACCCTTACCCGTTTCTTCAAAACTGTTTTTCTTCTGCTAAAAAAACATTTTATCAAACTGCCCCTACTCTCCCTTTTAATAGTAATAACAATTTAGTTCTACCTTTTTCTCTTTGTTTTAGTGATCTTCCCCGTCTTTTGAATAACTTTAACATTTCTGTTGCTTTTAAATATGAGACGACCATTAAGAATTTATTAGTACGTAATAATTGTAAAAGTTAAAGAGGGAGGGAGTTTATTCAGTTGAGTGTTCTGGTTGTCTAAGTAAATATTACGGACAAATAGGTAAACAACTTTCTGGTGGCATAAATCAACATAAATATAATGTCCGAAGAGGGGAAGATAACAGTGCTTTCTTTGTCCATATATCTGATAAGAACCATTTAATTAACTGGAACTCGGCCAAATTTATTTATCGTTCAATGGCCCTATAAAAAGGAACATCATTGAATGTGCTTTTATAAGCCAATGTGATAATTTTAACCTTTCCCCTGGCTCATATAAAATAGATGCTATAATTAAAAGATTAATACTCAAAGAAATTAGTTTTGTCTTGCGTTCCTAGTGTGTTTTTTTTTATACATTCTTTAGTTATGTAACCCCTATTTTATTTTTATGTTTTATTATTATTTTTTAATCGTCACTGCTCTGTTTTGTACTTTGTATTTTCCCCCCCTTTTGCTCATCGTGTCTTATAATCTCCCTCGTTAGGCTATCTCCATTTCTTTGAATCTGTTACCCTTTCCTTCGACTAAGTTTGACCTTACTACCTGCTTCTTGTAATCCTTAATGTGTTTTTTTACCTTCCCCCTTCCCTCTTCCTCATTGGTGATTTCTTGTTTTTGAGGCGGTCTTTCATACTTTTCTTATAATATAATAATTTTCTTGTAGTTATCCTTGATAAGGAACTTAATAAAGTTCGAAAGTACTTGGAAACACCTTTTCATTTTTTCTGCGGGACATTGCATTCATATATATATATATATATATATATATATATATATATATATATATATATATATATATATATATATATATATATATATATATGAGGAATTAAACCACATTCTCCGAAGACAATTTAATTCAGAACAGTTTTGGTGTATCTCACACCCTTTTTCAACTTACACTGGGCAGAAAATATAAGAGAAAAGCATAACACAAGATCCTTCCCCCCAGATAAGCCACAAGTAGGGGATTGGGGGGAAAAAGAGGGGATCTTTTCAACTGGCACTGGGCAGAAAATATAAGAGAAAAGCATAACACAAGATCCTTCCCCCCAGATAAGCCACAAGTAGGGGATTGGGGGGAAAAAGAGGGGATCTTGTGTTATGCTTTTCTCTTATATTTTCTGCCCAGTGTCAGTTGAAAAAGGGTGTGAGATACACCAAAACTGTTCTGAATTAAATTGTCTTCGAAGAATGTGGTTTAATTCCTCATCTTTTCTTGCGATATTGCATTAATTTTCATTATATATATATATATATATATATATATATATATATATATATATATATATATATATATATATATATATATGTATATATATATATATATATATATATATATATATATATATATATATATATATATATATATATATATAGAGAGAGAGAGAGAGAGAGAGAGAGAGAGAGAGAGAGAGAGATATATTATGACCAAGGGGGAGACTGGCAGGTAATTTCTAGCAATTGAAACGTAAAAGTATTATGGATAATGATGGTATGTTGATCAGTGGTATAATGTGTATATGGAAGATGAAGAGAGTGAAAATGTTTGTGGAAGCGATAAGTATGTAAGAGGTTGCTAGTAGGGTGAAAAGTAAAAGAAATTTAAATGAAACTGAGAATAGATGGTAAGGTGGCTGAGATGCTAAAAGATAGTTGTGATTGTGTTATGCAAGTGTTCTGGTGGTTAAGTTGTAGTTCATTTGAGGCAAAAGATTGCCTGAGGAATGGTAGATTGCGGTAAACATGAGGGAAGAGAGAGAAAGATGGAATTAGTCTCTTGAATTTTGCGAGCGAAATGGATGGAGAAATTTTGATTTGAAGGGGAAGAAGGGCCTATGCCACTGGATAAATTGCCCACGGAAAACTGCCCCCATAAATATTTCCATGGAGAGAAGTTTCCAAAGATAAAACTGCCATGTGGAAAATTGCCATTATTTGCTAGTAATTCACCAAAGTTATACTAAACTATGGTATAAATACTATTACAATTTATTTAAATGTGAATACATGTAATATTACCAATTCCACACCTTCAAGGTTAAAATGTTTACAAATTATTAATTAACAACGACACCTAAAAACTAACTTAACCTTACATAACCTAATCTAACCTGACCTAACTCAACTAAACCTTATCTGAGCTAACTTAATTCAACCTAACCTAATTTAACCAAACTAACATAACTTAACCTAACCTGATATAACTTAACATATCCTAACATAGGTTAAACTAAGTTAACCTAATTTAAGCCAACCTAATCTAACTTAACTTAACCTAACTTAACATAACCTACCCTAACTTAACTTAACATAACATAACCTACCCTAACTTAACTTAAACTAACCTACTCTAAACTAACCTAACAACTTAACTTAACACACGATAACCTAACGTAAACCTACACTAACCTCCCCCCAAAAAACAACCTTACCTAATCAAATAGACTCTTATACCTAACTTAACCAAACTTAGCCTAACCTAAAGTGAAGAGTGTTTGAATCAAGTTAAGCATATTTATATTGATTAAGAGTTGAGTGAAGAATATCGTAGAAATGTATTTTAACACAAATGTTAAAATATCATATTTGAGAACTATCATTGCCTATAATATGCATATGTTTTAAATATATCATTTTTTAGTTTTTACTAAATTATTTTTTACTTTGAAAGACTATTCCTAAATTAACTTTTCTTTAAGAGTAATGTTTTATTTATTTTTCTATCATAGTTTTTAATTTTTTATTCTTTTAACATTGGTAATTTTACGCAGGGCAGTTTTTCCCTTGGAAATGTTTACACATGGAAATAATTCTATTGCAGTTTTCCAAGTATCAATGATCTATTTATGGTAAAGATACTAACAGATAGATTGATAGGGGAAGAACAAGGTTGCTTTAGAACGGGCAATAAGTTTTTAATTAAGTATATTAAGCCAGATAGCTACGAGAACAAGGATTAAAACAAGGTGGCTTTACAATCGATAAGTAGAGTTGATTAAGTTTTTCCATTAAGCAAATATATTCAATTGTAATTACAAAGATAATTAGAGATAGAAGACCCTTTGATTCTTTTAAGTGAGCAAGCATTGATATTTGTTCCTTTGGCTTTGAAAAAGGGGGCGAATTCAATCCAGTACATGGAGCTGTACTGAGGCTTAGAACTTAGTCGATCTTAAAGTTCACAATTTTCGACAAAACTTTAATTATCTTATCTTCCACTTAACTTGTCTCTTGAATTTATTTAATTTAGATGTCTTTTTGTCCAGAATTGGGTCGTGCCATCCGACGAAATTTTTATATGCCACCAACCTTGACCAATCCTTGCCATCTTTCTACACGTCTGTCCACGTCTCTCAGCAAATGTCCTTTTTCCCTAGGTGTCATTTTGCTGCAACCACTCTGACATGTCTGTTGTCTCCATCATCTCATTGATTACAATTCTATAATCTTTCTTGAGTTCCACGCATGGGAGATTCTTCACATGTCCGTCTTTTGCCGCTACCAAACCTGAATGTTTTTATTTAATTATTTATGTCCTACTAGTTCCCTTCTCTAGCAAGCACTAAATTCTCCAAAGAAGTGCAATAGTGCACCTCACAAACTGTACGTGTATCGCGCGATAGTTCACCTTTGAAAATTGTTAACCTCAATATAAGTGAAGCATCTACAATTGCATTTTTCTCTTGCTTCAGAGTTTAGTTCGGAGTCTTGCATTTACCTATGTAGTTCGACGTCCGTTGACGCAATTTAACCCCTGTTCATTTGTTGGTGGTGACGAATAATTTTAAGCTGTACTTTTTTTTAGAATTAACCTATTTACATCATTTATGTATTCATTTTAGACTTTTGTATTAAAAAAAATGGCAAAATTGATTTAATCTGGACAAGTATGTCAATACTCGAATCGGTCCTCCCATATGCCAGTTCAAATCACTTCTACAGGCGAGTGCTCTTTCACTCTCAGTCTAGTGTTATTTGTATGAGACTATGCATGACAAGGTCATTAAAATCTTTTTAAATGCATTTGTATAGCAAGACATTTTTATGCTGTTTTGGGATTGGTTTACTCCTCTCACGTGCTCGTTTATATTTAGGCCTCTCTTTTCCTCATCATTCATCGTCTCTTCGGGGATTGTCCATTCTTGCCAAAATGCCCTAAAATTTCTTTAAACCTACTTTTTGGAGAATCTCTGACCTTCGCTTGCCTCCCTGGATGCGGAGAAATGAGGCGACAAGCAAGCGTGTGGAAATGCCCCTTTTTGGCGTGGGTCACAACGAAATTATATACGAGTGCTTATTCTAACTTTGGCTGATTTCAGTCAAATGGCTATGTGGTTCTGGGAATCAAACAAGGGAAACAAAAATAATCTTGACTAATATACAAACAATAAAATTTAACAACAAAAGAGACACTATGGGAAATACACCAGACTAATTGGAAAGCAAAATTGATTTAAATAGATGCTTCTGCACCTGCCGCGAGCATGCACAAACGACTAACCTTAAGAAAACGGGAGGGGGGGATCATGGGTGAATATTCAAGGTCGAATTTCGTCACTCCTCTTCGAAGTTGATAGAGAGAAAACGTTATTCTCTTACAATTTCTGTGGTGAGTCTCGAGGGTTTGGATCGAGAGAGGATTCTCGCCGGAAGGAGCTGAGCTGGTTATTGCAGAAGGATGAGTCTTCACGTTGCTTGACTGTCGTTAATTCTGAAAAAAGTTTTCTTGCCTGCGAGCCCTTGGGGTGCGGGAGTCGCTTGAGAATTTGCGCGTCGTGTCCTTGGCTGATTCTGACGAATACTGATTTTCTCAAGCCCGTGCTGAGAATTATATACGGGGTCGCAGGAAGCGACCCCATCTGAAGGAGCGCGACGGGCGCGAACTTCGCACCCTCTCGCCGATCTTTTCCCGGGCTCCAGTGACCCAAAGACGCCGATTGAAGGTCTTCTCGTTTGTAAGATACTCCCTAGGCCTCTCCATCCGCATTACTCTCCCTGACAATTACGTTAGGTACGTTTCCACCTCTTTATTTTCGATGCGTATGTGTCGGTTGCGTGCACTATCTTTATTGTGTGATTACTGGGGAATTACCTCAATCGTACGAAGATGTGAATTCTGACCTTGTTACAGCTGGCACGATCAAGAGATTAAGAGAAGTGGATGTAAAGTTTATTGCTGGTATAGAGGGATTCCATTTATACGCCACATTAGAAAGGTATAAGAGTCTATTTGATCCTGAATTTTGGTATTGGCCTACTCTTTTATTCTGTTCTCTTATCATCAAACCTATTTACCTATATTGAGTTGATTTTTCGTATTTTTAAGGTCTCTTACATGTCCTTAGGTTTATGGGTTTTAGATGAGGATTTAGGGCGAATATTTATTAATTAATACAGGATCTTAACAAGAAAATCGACGATAGTTACTTGGACAAGCCTACCAGTCTGACAAGTGCATCAAGGTCAGTTGCTAGAACATCTTGCTAGGATCCCTGAAAGCTAGGAATGGGCGGACGGATAGGAATTTCAAAAGCTGTCTACTATTTAGTCTACTATCAGGCACAAACTTACCTAACCTTACCTAATCTTGGTTAGGGTCTGTTGTTGATTGTACACTAAGGAGGGAATTTGTCTGTAGGTCACACGATAAACAAATATCGTTTAGGCAATTAAATATAATCCGTTCTAAATATTTTAAATAATTAATAATCCGATTTTAGGTTAGGTGGGTTTCGGTAGATAATCAATTTAGATCATGGCAAAAATAACATATCCAAATTAGTCATGTCACAAATAGTGAACTGAATGGAAATATTTTGGGAAAGAAAAATTGACAAAATATTTAATGTTCGTTATATTGATCAAATAATGATAGGTTAAATGGTTCAATTTAACATCCAGCACAATCATTGTTCTTGCAAATGAACAGAAACCTAAAAGCTAGGGATTCTGTTAGGTATCCAAACCTAACCTAACCCAACCCACCAAACTTAACCTAACCTAACTTAAACCAACAAAGTTCAACCGAATCAAACACAAGGCAACACAAGGCAACCAAAACAAACCAAACCAAACAAAACACAACACAACCCATTCTTACCTAACCTAACTTTAAATCCCAATTGCCGTCTTTCTGTTCTTATTCCAATTTACTCACGCCAGGTACGCATAAAAACGAACTCAATGCCTAAATTGAGGAACTAAATTGTCAAAAAAAAAGAACCAGACCAAAATGGAGTTATGTTTTTAAAGCGTTTGCTTTTTTGGTTTTCGATTCTCAAATAAAACCCAATTGCTCTTTTTGTGTATTTGAACCAGTTCATTTATTCGCCACGACTGAGAAAAGATCTTCCACAAACAAAAAAAGAATGAGTCTGAAACGTGTTTGTCAACCAATTTTACCATAGCAAAAATAGTGAACCCCAAAGTAGTCATGTCAAGAATAGCCATCGCAAAGCTATTATGGTTTTGCTATCGTGATATGATCCGATAACAGGTCGACGAACAAAATTCATGACCTATTTTATGGTGGGTCTGATGGAGTTTTGTGCACTGATTTCGACTCCATTTTCGTATATCACGTCACGTTTCTATGTGAAAATTGTCCATAAATTTCGAAGGTGATTACATGCAACCGTTCAAACGCAATATGTGTTATCTCCATTGATATTAGTCTATTTTTTTTCATATCTGTGAGAATATTGTAATTGGAATGTCGAGGCATTGCTAGACTAATTCTGACTTATTTTGTTATAATATAACATAACATAACATAGCATAACATAACGTAACATAAAATAACATAACGTAACAACATAACATAACATAAAAATAAAATAAAATAGTATAACACAATGTACCTAACATAACGTAGCGTAGCGTAACATAACGTAACGTAATGTAACATAACATAACGCAACGTAACGCAAAATATCATAACGTAATGTAACAACAAAACATAATATAGCATAACGTAACATAACATAACGTAACTCAACATAAAATAACGTAACAACATAACATAACATAAAATAAATAAAATAGCATAACATAATGTAACGTAACATAACGTAACATAATATAAGATGACATAACATCGGTCTACAGATTAAAGAACTCCTAATGGATCTAAATATGATCACCTGTCTATAGATGATTTGTCGCTGAAAGCTTCATTTTGGGTAACTCTGTGAAAGTCTTTTGGAAACACGAGATTCCCGAATTTCCCAAATGCCATTTAAAGACTTCTGACATCTAATAGACACTAACTGAAGGTCACGTTCGATCACGAAGAGGGGGATAAAGCTTAATAAATAAAACAACAAAACACAACTAAAACGAGATAAATATATATATATATATATATATATATATATATATATATATATATATATATATATATAAGTCCAACTGGTGCACATGAATAAAAAGATCTTTAAACAGTATTGGCTTTATTGAATGCTTTATACATGAATAAAAAGATCTTAGAACAGTATCGACTTTATTGAATGATTTATACATGAATAAAAAGATCTTAAAACCATATTGGCTTTATTAAATGCTTTATAAATGAATAAAAAGATCTTAAAACAGTATTGACTTTATTGAATGCTTTATACATGAATAAAAAGATCTTAAAACAATATCGACTTTATTGAATGCTTTATACATCAATAAAAAGATCTTAAAACAGTATTGACTTTATTGAATGATTTATACATGAATAAAAAGATCTTAAAACAGTATCGACTTTATTGAATGCTTTATACATCAATAAAAAGATCTTAAAACAATATCGACTTTATTGAATGATTTATACATGAATAAAAAGATCTTAAACAGTATTGGCTTTATTGAATGATTTATACCATTTATATAATACGAGCTAAATGAGTTACCCGTCGTTACCCGGGTAAAAAAAATCCTAAGCAATAAACAAGTTGAAATTCTTATATTTATCACCAATTATTGTTTAGCCAATGCTACATCACGACACTTCTTGGCAGACAACTTCGTCTTTCCCCGCGGTGCACCAACAACAATGTAAGGTAAAACTAACTTGTCTCGCAATGGTTTAAACCAGGCTCACGTTCCTCCGTTCGAACAGATGAGCACATTAGTGATTTATAGATATAGATGGATGCGATTATTAAAGTTGGTCTATTTTTCGGTTGAGAGCAAAGAAGATATCCTGAGATGTCTATTAGATTGTCGCTGGCGCAATCAACTCTTAAACTAATGAACAGTTTCGCCTCTATGAAACTAAGGAAATTTTTTTCTCATCTTACATAAAAACAGAAATGAACAAATATTAAAAATAATCCCCCTTTCATTTTCCTGTGGATTTTTTTTTTGCATTTATTGCTCTACTCACGCGCTACTTTGTTACTTTTTCATATTATATATATATATATATATATATATATATATATATATATATATATATATATATATATATATATATATATATATATATATATATATATATATATATATATATATATATATATATATATATATATATATATATATATATATATTGCCGAATCAATGTACTTAATATGCCTTTTTCATTTTGCAAATTAGTTCACTTTTATTCGAAAAATAAGTAAAATTTCTAAATTAATTTCAAATCTGAGGAAAAACTTCACCTTAATTAAAAAAGGGATGGTTTTTATCATAGACTTAATTTTTCTGCCCTGTTTCAGTTCATTATTTACATTTGTTCTCATTTTCGAGCTTTCGCTTACTGGATGCGGATTGATCGGTCGCTTGCTTTGTTGACCTAAAATTTAGGCTCAGGATTTAGTTAATTATGCTGAATGTAGACTAATTGGTAATCCTGAGTAGGCTCAAGCTGCGAGCAGAGGACGCATAATGATAGAAGCGCGTAAATAAAAATAAATCAACCCAGAAGTGGATTTTTTATGAATCATTTTATCGACCGAGACTTGTCCTACATATAAAACTTTTTTGAACAACCTGGAAAATTATACTATGTATTTTTTTAAATGTAGTTTGTATTTCGACATGAATCTACGGATGTATATCCGTAGTTATTGAATAGTATAGTTTTTCAGCCAATTGTTCAACCATTCCAATTATAATTTCTTCCACTGTTAGTTTTAAATGGTCTTGATCAATTTATATTGGTCGTCGTGAATAAATTTATCTCTGAGCCTAGCGTTTCACGAGGGAAAGTTCTGAAACTATCTTTGGCATTAGCTCACATTGTGTACTTGACAGAAACCTTCTGCTGTTAACTTATCATTGTTACATTTACTAAACACCAAAAACACCATAAGCGATAAGGCATATTAAATTAACAATTATAATACAAATCTAATAGCTCAGAAAATGACGAGTAGGCTGTCAAAATGTAAGCTTTTGGTTAGGCTAAGACATACAGAGGTGTAGGCTTCGCGTTTAGTAGACTAAGTTACAATAAAACAAACCTGCTCTTTATTACTTCGATCCATAAAATAATGATAAATATTTAAATAAATATAACATTATTTATGGGAATACCTAATATATTTGATTTGTGACATAATTAAAGGAGAAATTATCTTTATTTTTAATTTAGCCAATATTACAATAGCACAGAACGAATTTGCAAGAATCGCCCATAGCTAGTCGGCTCACATCATTTTATATAAGTCAATCACATACACCATAATATCCATCATACATCTTTATTGTCTTAACCAGTTGAGTGGAAATATTGAGTATTAACTGAATTTAGTCAAAATAGAGGCATCCGGCACGGGCATCGTTACTTCAACAACTAACATAGATAATCCATTCTATCAGTAATGGGTAAAGAATTTCTCTTCTTTTACAATGGTAAGATTTTCACATTTGGGACTTCTGTCGTTATTTTTAGGTGATGAATTCCATAATATTTTCTTTAGAAGACAATGTAATTTCTCATTCCGATACCATGGTAACAGAGGGCACCTAATTAAAGTATATTGATAATTCTAACCCATTTCCACCAACCACTTGCTGCTATGTGATTGCAGTCTACATCAGCGCATTCGCTTACACTTCAACATTATACATTCAGCGTTCTGGTCTAATGTTTTTTCATTTTCAGAAAGTTAAAACGTTCCGATGCAATGATGATCTGCATGTTGAATAGTGGTAGATTTAGATGCAATGAGAAGTGAGCTACAATAATCGAAACGTGGCGTAAAAAAAAGCGTGAATGATATTCTCGAAACTATTTTGATCAAAATGGGAGTAGATGTCGCTAAAATTAAATGGCAAGTAGAGAATTTGCATACATTAGCAAAACGAACTTTGAGAGATAATTAACTATTAAAGATGACATCAACATTTCTAATATCATCGTTAAACGAAACCGTGGAGTCGCCGAGGTTATGAAATAGAGCACTAGTTTTACAGCGAACCGAAACGAAGAAGTACCAACCAGCAAAACCTCAGTTTCCTCATGAATAAATCTCAGGTAGTTGTGCGACAACCATTCAGTAATAATGTCATATACGAATACACGATTTGTATCTCTCAGTGAACGAGATTGGAGAGAATCAGAGATATATTTGCGTGTCATCAACATAAGACTGGAATGATCTCCCGAGGTGATGTAGAAGCATACCAAAGGAAAAAAATAGATACGAAACAGAAGCGGGCCAAGAAGCGGGCCCTACGGAATATCGTAAAACACTTCGGCTGGCAGATATATATCGCCTTCATTGTGAATAGACAGTAGGAGATGATATATACGAATCAAACCAGCTAAGCCGCTGCCAAGATATCCAGAAATTTACGAAGTCGACGAAGAAGAAGAAAAGCAGCAAAAAGTCTAAGAATTACTAGAATGGAAGATCGACCGATAAAAACAGCGACGAAGGTGGCCAGGTACATTTATGAGAGCTGAGTCAGAAAAGGAAAATATTTTGAAAAGAGGTTGGAAAAGTTAGGAAACAAGAGAAGTATATGTGTGAGTGCATTATGAATGATAATAAAAGTTCCTGTAAGAGGATTTGGAACATTTATTCATGCAATACATCGTTTAGCTGGACTTGATGCCAGAGCATTCGAGATACTCAAAATGATGGAACAAATGTGATGGTTCTGTTTCAAGGCTTTTGACAATAGAACCATGATAAGGGGATGGAAGAATACTGATTTAGTAGTGTAAATGAAAGGAAAAGGAGAAGGTGAATGTATCAATTACAGTGGAATAAGACTGCTGAATGGTGTGAGCATAATACATGTACAAATTCTGAATATGGTAGGTGAGGTAAGAGAAGGAAATGGTTTGGTGGATATTGTGTTTGAGTTGAGGAAGATGGATGAGAAACAACAGGATATGAGATGTACACATGTTGTGTTTATAGATTTGTATAATGTGTATGATCAAACTAAATTGAAAAGCACTATAACACATTAGTAGAAATGATGAATAAAGTTACTTCTAGACGCCTACTAGCGAGTGCACTAAGCAACCTCACCCATAGCAGAAGCTTTTGGATCAAAAAATAGCGTTTTCATTCTCTAAATCCTCCTCCTTTCCTAGAATTTGTTAATAATAATTCCTCTATATAATTTACTGAGCCTATTCATTAATTTATTCAACCATTTAACTATCTCCGCCAACTTAGGTACATCTTTTTAGTCGTGGGCGACTCTATATCTCATTATGTCGGTTGGTCTGTCCACGTTTAGCTTTTATTGTTTTGGTAATAACATCGTAACTATTCAGCCGATTAACGAAATTTGAAACCCTTATGTTGTTGTATATTCTCCTTCGAATAATATAAGTGCCAAAGTCCTCCTAAGGTTAGCTGGGGAATTATTTGGCAATAACATCATAACTATTCGGCCGATTCTAACGAAATTTGAAACCCTTACGTTGTTTTACATTCTCTTTCAAATGCTATAATTTGTCAACTTCCTCCCAAGGTTAGTCCTGGAATTATTGAAAGTTTTGATGGTCGTATGGTTATAAATCAGAATAAGTGAGAGCACGCAACTTTTGGTCAGCAGACCTTGTTTTGTATCATATCTGACCTTCAAATATAAACTTTTAAGAAACCCTTAATTTCTTGAAATATTTAAATATTTCCTCCTTTAAAGAGGAAAATATAGCATAAAGAAAAGTATAAAACCAATTAGGGCTAAATTTCCGTCCAGGTGAATGAATGAAGAAGAAATCAAGGAAATATTAACATAACAAATTATCAGTGGAATGGAAAAAAAAACTGATAAAGGATCAAGGACAAGGGGCGTTACATCCACTTTGATGTCGTGGGACTCAAGGCAGCATTTTGAAACCCCAATAAATCTATATTCAAAAATTGAACCTTGAGGCGTATTTCGGTACGTATGAGGGGAAGAATATAATTTTCGTGACTACGAACAAAGTGATGGAGGGAAGGTTCAAAATATTGTTAATTTTATCCTTCACTTGGGCCATAAAAACGACCTTTGTTGTGTAGATATTTAATTACATTTTATTGCTAATTTGCCTCGTCAACCCATCTTTAAATCGATACTCTTAGAATGTTTTAAAATTAGCAAAGATAATTAGAGCGATTGAGTTAAAATTTCCATTCCAAAAATTTGAACTCATTTCCAAGGGCGAATCATCATTTCGTAAATGTGATAAATAATTGTTATTTTTAACCCTTTAACCCTAAAATGTTATTTAAAAAAATCATGTTTTTCTTTTCTACTCTCACCTATTACATAAGTTTAAGCCAGAAATTTAGGAATAGATACAGTTTAGAAGGTTAATTCTTAGGAGTTTAGGGAAGTAAGGTAAGATATAAATTAAGAATAAAGAACTGATTAAGCTAAAATAAGTACTCCGTAGGTAGCTTCAAATTGGTCGTGACGATCCGTAGATCACGCGAGAAGTCAAAAGATGTTTACTCGCGTGTTGAGTATCTCTTCAACGGATGATAGAGATCTGACCTCTCGTAAATGAACTGTGTCCAAAGAGTGCAGAAAGCGCTGAGGATAACCGACAAGATCAACATACCTAAGTCGCGTGTACTCAATTATTCCGACTTATTACCTTATGAGCTTCAAATCTTTTAGCAAGTGGAACAATCCGAGTCATATTTAGTTTTATTTTAATAATTCATAGAATAACTTTGGGGTGACCTCTATAATTATATCATTCATAGGAGAATGTAAAACAACATGAGGGTTTTGAATTTCGTTAGAATCGACCGAATAGTTATGATGTTATTGCCGAAAAACTCATTGAAAAGTAAACTGGTTACCATCAAATCCACTGACCTACGGACGGACATAGTAAAGCCCGTGACTAAAAATGGAATTTGTTCAATGACCTAAAAGGAGTCATTAAATTGGAATATAGACTAACGAAAAATGAAATAACTCGAAAATAATATGAAAACGGTTTTTCGAAACGGTTTTCTTCCCTTTTATTGTAGATTTTCTTATAATCTGGTTTCGCTCTATTGATGATATCCTTTGCTTGTGGCTAAATTCTGATTTTTTTTAGGGGGGGGGGGGAACTATATTCCCTTGTACCTTCCATCAAATTTACCCTTGAGATAGAATAGAATGGAATTATTCCTTTCCTTGATTTATTAATACACCGCACGTCTTCTGGTTTCAAATTTTCTGTCTATCGGAAACCAACTAATTCTTCTTCTTATATTCACTTTTACTCCTCTTAACATATTAAAGTCAAAAGATCTATTTTTATTTCACTGTTTCTCCGTCCACTTCGTGTAGTTAGTCCTGAATTCTTTGACTCTGAAGTTTCCAAAATTTTTGACATCGGCCATAAACTTTGCTATCCTTTTCATTTCCTTGATAAATGTCTTCAGGGAGCTAAAAAGTCATTTTATAGTTTTGAACCTCGCGTGCCTTTTAATAAAAAGAATACTCTTGTACTTCCTTTTAATTCATCCTTTGCTTCCCTCTCTCATATTTTAAAATCTCTAGGCATTTGTGTAGTATTTAACTATAATAATACTATCTTTAAACTATTAGTCAAGAACGCCCCTTCCCCTATTGGTAATGTATAATGCGTAAAATGTATCGATTGCTCTAAATATTACTTTGGCCAATCAGGTAATTGTTTAAAAAAACGAATTATTTCTCACTATAAATATAATGTCCTTCGCAGGAAGGAAAGCAGCTCATTTTATGTCCATATGTCATATCTTAATCACAATATTGATTGGAATTCTGCTAAAATCATCTGTCATAATAACGATACAATTTCACGAAATATCATTGAATCGACTTTTATTAGTAAATTCCCAAATTTAAATTTTAGTCCTGGCTTATATAAACTCGGTGGTTATTTTTAAAACTATAACCACTTTCAGCTAAATATTTATATTACTCCTAATAAACTATTTAATTTTATTCTTTTGTGTGATAGCCATACGTTTGTGTATGTGTATTTATTTTCGTTTGAGTCAAGTCTTTATAACATATGTACTTATTCTACCTTGATTTTTCAATCCTGACATCTGATGTTAATCTCTCGCTCAGATTTTCTCCTTCCCTAATTGCTTAGGCGGTATTTTAATCCTCTTGTCAACCTTTAGTCCTTTGAATTTACCTGATTAAATGATCTTAGTTTGTATTTGTCTTTGCTCCTCCTAAGGTTTCCATTTCATATTAATTCATTTTGTTGATTGTTTTTTTTTTGCTTTTTGTGGGCGTTCCCTCTCCTCTGTATCATTATATATATATATATATATATATATATATATATATATATATATATATATATATATATATATATATATATATATATATATATATATATATATATATATATATATATATATTACAATTTTCAATACTTTTGTTATTCCTTGATAAAAAACTCGAAATAAAGTTCGAAAGTACTTGGAATCCTCGTATTAATTTCCCCTCTGGGCTTTGTTGCATAAATATATATATATATATATATATATATATATATATATATATATATATATATATATATATATATATATATATACATATACTATTATCGATAATGTTGAATAATTGTTTACATACTAATTCTGTGTCTGAACTGATACGATGTGAATTTAAGGACGGTTTCACCGAAAACGTTCAAAGGGGGAAATTTAGAGATTTTGGAAACTTGAAACCTTTTTCTATGAGAGTACCCAATCATTCAAAATCCAATGTCATTTAAACGAACCCCATCACCCACATAGAAGTCGCTTTGGTTTATAAAATTCTCCTAAACATGAACGAAATTTACATATCGAAGAACACAAATTGTGCAAAACATTTTCCTTCACTGCCTCACCTATTTTGTAATGCATCCACCTTACTCTAGGTACTATCCCTAGACAAGGTATAACTTTGAACCTATCTCTTAGGATCTGTAGAGGTAGTTTATATTTACTAAGAATTTGTGACGGTTTTTGCATTCCAATATCGTTACCAATCTCCGTCACGATGATGTATTCTCTCGCTTCTACGTTAATTTCAGCTTCTTCTGTTGCCTTTATATAGTTTATGTCGCCACTCAGAATGAAGGTCCGTCTTCTCTTGCGTTGCCTTCAAGCGCAAAATTCCTTGTCCAAGTCCTTGAGAAAATGCGGCCGGAGCCTCGCCTTCAGAAACATCTGCCTCCCAAGCAGCAAATTTATTGTCAAGAGGAATAAAGAGTCGGAGATCCAAGTAACAAACCTGTTTTCTTTTCTGTCTGTTAGGCAGTCTAAAACTGTCATTGAGATCGCTTTAGAGCTATTTTGACTGTTGTGGGTCCTGTTTTTCAAAAAATTTCAGTTTCGCAAGTTTGAATATACGTTAAAAGATCGTTTAAGAATGCCTTTAGAGCGTCTACTCCAGTGATTTTGGTTGACATTTTATTGACTAATTCAATAACGCTGATTTTGAATTTGACGTCAGTTTTTCTCCATTATGTACATTTCCAAAGATTTACTTATCATTGGAAATATTGTCTTTATTAAAGTTGTACTCTTAACAAGTCTAAAACATTCAAGTGTATAAAAAAATTTAGTTTAGACATGATCATATCGCAAATCAAGCAATTTACTATATTCGATATCTATCTCAATATGATTTGTTGATATTTAAATTAAAAGTGTTTCTATGCTTGATTTACATCTATGACTTTCAGAAAGCCTTTGATAAGGTACCACACCGCCGCCTTCTCCGGAAAGTGCGAGCGCTGGGCATAGGCATAAAAGTAGCCGGCTGGATCGAGAACTGACTAAGTGGCAGACGGCAACGGGTGGTGGTGAATGGACAGGCTCTTGAGTGGGTGCCCGTTACTAGCGGGGTGTCTCAAGGTTCTGTCCTGGGACCACTACTATTCATCATCTACGTCAACGACATGGACGGTGACATGGTTGCCAAGATTTCCAAATTTGACGACTATACCAAGCTTAGTATGAACGTTGCAAAGGATGGAAATACTGCCCGCCTGCAGGAAGATCTTGGGAAGATTGGGGAGTGGTCGGACACGTGGCAAATGCCTTTTAACGTGGGCAAATGCAAAGTAATGCATATCGGCAACAGAAACCCCAAATCTCAGTATATCCTTAAGGGCACTGTTCTTCAATCGAGTGACACTGAGAAGGACTTGGGTGTATCTATCACTAGCGACCTCAAGTTCTCGAAACAGTGCATCGAGGCGGAGAAGAAAGCCCAAAGGATGTTAGGCTACATAAAGCGCCAGTTTGGATACCGTAACAGGTAGATAGTACTTTGTCTGTACAACTTCCTTGTTCGGCCGCACCTGGAGTATGCCGTACAATTTTGGAGTCCTTCGTTTCGAAAGGACATCGCAAGGTTGGAACGCGTACAAGCCAGGGCAACCAAGCTGATTCCCTCTATCCGAAATAAAAGTTATGAGGATAGACTAGGGGAATTAGATCTGTTCTCGCTGGAAACCAGTAGACTGCGTGGTCAGCTCATCGAAGTTTTCAAAATACTTCGAGGGTTCGACAATGTTGACTACCGGGATATTTTCACACTGAGTGAGAACAGAACGCGCAATCACGGCTTCAAACTTGAACTGAAGCGTTACAACGGCGATCTGTGTGGGAAATTTTTCACGTACAGTATCTGCGGTAGCTGGAACGCACTTCCGATGGCGGTTGACAACAGCAATTCTGTTGACCAGTTCAAGTCAAGACTAGACAAGGTCTTGAAAAGTGGCCGTTTAGGGACGCAAAACAATTGAGCAGCCATGTGCCCGCTCGATTGCTAGTCCAAAGGTACCCTCTTTGAATGGACCGTAAGGTCTCCTAGGGTACTTTCTTTCCTTGTAACTCATTGTAACTCAGTTTCACAAGTTAGCGTCCAGTAATAATCACCCATCATGTTGGGGCGGAAGCATTCTTGGTAATGTGACTCCCAGCATTGTAATGTCCCGATGGAATCTTTCTCCGTGTTTATCGCTGACATCTAGGTTTGGTTGAAAAAAAATCCAGGTACGAGTGAAATAACTGTAACTTCAGTGACATCCTAGTTCCAAGAGGTTGGTAACTCTGCAGCATGCGGTATACGATGTCTTCGTAGTTGTCTGCGTGGTGATTTCCCAGAATGTTACTACGGTATCAGCAAATTCAAGTTAAGCGTTCTTCTTACTCTGATTTAGGGCTTCTAAAAAGCCACCGTCGTTAATGAGTGAACGAACATCAGGACCATTCAATACTCCTGCTTTCAATTTTGATTCAGTTACCAAACCTATGAATTTCGCTGTCTGCTACTGGAAACCAGTTTTATCAGGGCTCATTGCCTCAATCAAATTTTCGATAAGGCCTAATTTCAGATGTAGTGGATCGACTAGTTGTTTGCGATGCAATTCAATCTACCTGGAGTATCCTTAGCTCTTTGGTGGCCATTCACTTTGCATGGCGTGTTTTTCCTCGGCCCTGCTACTCCATAAGTAGAAGAGGCACATATGCTTCGTATAACCACTTTGATGATTAAGGAGTAGGCTAATGACTTTCATGTCTGCGCATATCTCCCACTGGAGGGGTTCTTAGTTAATAGCAGCAAGGAAAGTTATCATGCTAGCGTAACTTTCACTCATTCTCTATGTATTTAGGATAGCAACCAACGGGAAATGGTTGACCTACTGCAGAAGAACAGATTTCTAAGTATTCTTTCCGGAATCTATTCAAAGCCCCCAGTCTTCTGGTATGGGCAAGTATTGCAGAGGACTGTCATCAGAGCATGATTCTTGTCACAGTAACAAAGTTTCCGATCCATTTTGTAGAATGATGACAGTTTCATGTGTTTGTGACGGTAGTAGTGATCCGCTAGAGTAAATTCAGTTTCAGCTGCGGTACAAGAAGTTGAGCTTTTTCTTTCGGTAGATCAAGGTCCCTAATTAGGTCATGTAGATCTTACTCACTGAGCAGTTGTGGTTCCATGCTTTTAGAGTCATCCCCGTATTCATCACCAACTTGGCTTCCGGCTTTTGATTCATCATCTTCTTAATTGTTATCTTGTGTACCTGATTAACTTGGTACTGTTAGTTCATCACTGTGTGGCACTGGTCGAATTGCGGATGTTAGATTGGGATGCTTAATTCTACCTTGGGTCTCTACTAAATACCCCTTGATGTTGCATTCACAGAAGTAATAGTCATTGTTGTGGTCCTTTGGTTCTCGCCAAACCATTGGTACGGCAAATGGCAAGTTGAAAACACGTTTGCTCTGAGCCCATTTATTTTTGTGATTGACACATGGATGACAAGCTACATACATGAGGAGCCCAGTGCTTGTCGTGATCTCCCACTGAGCATGTGAAGCAGTTCCTGTAGTCAATTAGAACGTTTTAGAAATAGTTTTTTGAGAGTTTTGGGTGTAATCAAACCACATAGGAGGCAGAAGTGTTCTGCTTTCTTCAAACATTTATGACGCTCCATTGAAAATCACTTTCCACAGTCAAAGACTTAACTTGAGTGTGGTATTGCAGTCACTACATTCTACTTGCAACACTAAAGAGCACGGTAATCAATAATCATGCCGTATCCAGCAAGAAAGTGATGTATCTGAAGAAATCAGAAAAAACGAGTCTGAAATTGAATAAATAAATGCCTGAGAATAAGAATGACTATGAATGACATAAAATAAATTGGTTATCAACAGATATACGTAATAAAGGATAACTAAAGTAATATTTGCATTCAGCTCAGTGATTTACCATAGATTCACATCACTTCACCCAAGAACCATTTTCAATTTTGTTGACCAGTAACCAACAATACAAACAACTTCTTTAAGCCTCATTGTCAACAGAAATACTGGCAAATCCCCCTTGCACTCATTATATTGAAGAGGCACACTTCGAGAACGTCCTATCTCTATGGAATCCATGGTCATTCTAAACGGACAATAAACACAAGGCGTCGAATGATATGTCTTGGCCTATTAAATCAAGGCATAAACTAACAAAAATCTGCCTGAAAATGATTTCAAGTAAGAAGGGCAGCTCCTAAGAGTAATGTAAAAAAATCAAACTTATTGCATTAATGAATAAGAATGAAATTGCTTTGTTTAGTTAATGGAGTTATATGGCTACACCTGTCTTCAAAAGGCTACGTCCATATGTTTTACATTCTCTTTCCGGAACTCAAATTTGGCCGTATTCAGGCAATTGTAAATTGATAGACATAATCTTTAATAACTAGGTATTTAACTGCTAATGCTTTAATAATTATAAATATTCGTTGTTTGTCGGAACATGCCCGGTAGCCAATTAGGTGTTCGAGGCTATCGCGAGATTAAGGTTAGGCTAAGCTTAGGTCAAGTTAGGACAGTGAATTTGCAAAAATGTAAATATTATGAAACTTTCATTAGCATCCTCGCGTTGCCCGTGTCGCTATAATAAGCGTGAATGAAATTTGAGTGTTTGATTACGAAAAGACACTTGGTTAAAAGAATTAAAATATATTTTGAGACAATCGTTTATATCATTCACGCATGGTGCGAAGGGTTGACACTACTGTTTTTTTTGTGTTTGTTTTTTTTTGCTAAATAGCTTAAAATATCAACAAAAACCATAACTGATTGAGAAAACCTTCTGTGAGAGGTTTGCGACAGTTACTTGCTCCGAAATTTAACCTAAGCTAATCTATCCTACAGGCTGTAATCACACTACTAGCCTCGAACACCATAGCCTTAGCTTAACCTCACGATAGCCTCGAACGCCATAGTCTAAGTTTAACCCCCTGATAGCCTCGAACGCCATAGCCTATGTTTAACCACGCGATAGCCTCGAACGCCATAGCCTAAGCTTAAACTCACGATAGCCTCGAACGCCATAGCCTAAGTTTAACCTCGCGATAGCCTCGAACGCGATATCCTAAGTTTAACCTCACAACAGCCACGAACGCCATAGCCTAAGCTCAACCTCACGATAGCCTCGAACGCCATAGCCTAAGTTTAACCTCGCGATAGCCTCGAACGCCTAATTTTCTGCCGTGCCTGTTGCGAAAAAGACCCTAAATCTTTTAAAAATTAAAATTGATATTGTAATATCCAACTTTTAACATAGAAACGGCAATACATTTCATCTTAAGCACAACTTTAATTATTTCTGCTTTCGTTATTATGTATACCAGTTCTACAATTTTGGCTTCGCGAAATTTCTCACGTCGGTAATTTTCCTGAAGGCAATATCTCCATATGAACAGTTCCCCAATGGCAGTTTTAACAGTGGCAATTATCCGGCTACGTTTATACTCTTAGTGTGAAATTGACAAGCGAAGTTTTAAATCTCTGAAGTCTCGCTCGTACCGAAGGCTCCCGCAAGCGTTTTCAACTTGTTTCTTTTTGCCGTCCCCCATTAGATATACAAGTTGGGGGAAGGATGGGGTGAGATGCTCTCTTTTCCTATCTCACTCTCATGCACATGATCCAAGTAGTTGTAAGCACCTTAAATTTAAAAAGGAAATAGCCCAAACAGAGAAATTATGAAGAAAAAATTCATATATATTTAAAAGAAAATAAAGTTTAAAAAGCTTCCATTTATTAGAGGGAGTTCCACTCAAATTAGCCTTATTCTTATTAGGGCCTACTATGTATAAGCTTTTATGGCTCCCAGTAGGTGCGAATAAATTGTTTGTTTGTTTGTTTAGAAGCCGCATCGCGTGGACGTCTCTGTTCGAGAACGTTTCGAATTGCATAATTCTCTCAGATTATATGCAAAGAGACCTGCCCCGCCTAGAAGGCAGGACAAATTGTTACTTAATCGAATGGGAGGAATCTTAACCAGGTAGTTTTTTACGGAAAGATGTAAAGAAAATAGTGAAGTAGTAATATAAATAAATATTTTCAATAAAAAAATGTGAACTACATTGAAATAATAAATAACATCTTTAATGTGATTTCAACCAGTGGTGCTGCAAAGTTTAATGCGCTTTGCGAGATTCCCGCAAATGAAGCCGATGTATTAACAACAAATTTCTGTCAATTTAAGCACAGATATTTATGATGCGCTGTTCATCAGGTGTTTTGTGTCTTTAATTTTCATTGAGTAGACCAAAAAACAAGTCAAGGGATAATAAATAAGGTCTGGCTGGTCAAGGAGGAGACCATTGTGATATTTTCTCTGTGTTCAGACTTTAGGGACACCCTGTATAAGGGATTCCCTGGCTGGCCATGCTTTACCGCACATCCTTTTATGCAGTAACGGTTCAAAAGAGGTGTTTAATGCGTCCATAGATCGCCAAGGAGCCTCTATTTTGGGCTACACGGCCTCTCCGTGCGAATCCGAAAGTTACAGTTCATCTTCGATTTTCGCAAAAGTCTTTGGCGGGGATGACCTTAATAATTTTCATTTATCTCAAAATAATAATAACAATATTCTATTCCTTTCATTTTCACATAATCTTTGTAATATTCTTTTAGTTTCTAAAAAAGGCTGAATCTCGTTGTCCTCCGCGTTTGTTTACATCCTCATTATCTCCGTTCATTCCTTCCTTCCAAGCAATGGGGTTTATGAAGTCATGCTTTGCGTATTTTGGGGGATTTGATTTGACTCGAAGATGGAATGATACCCTTAACGTGACGGAAGAGGGGGTAAAGAAGTATTGTTATAAATATGATGATAAATGTAAAGCTAACATTCTGATAAGTTTGCCCATTACGATAAAGACAACAATGAAAACAGATGAGGATTTAAAAGGACGAAGAAAGGTTTAAATCACGCATGGTAAAAAACATAAATTGGAAGGAAAACCGGTAGGGAAGGACCGAAAGGCAATAACTGAGGTCCCCAAAAAGAGAGGCGGGGCTAAAAAGAGGAATTGGTAAATAGAGATGAGTTTATTAAAAGTCAACAGATTAAAATTGGTTCTAATGAACATTTGGAATCATTAAATTTTAGTCGCGTGGACGCGATTCTATAAGTTACTATATCGGTCCGTAGGTCGTCGGTTGGATGGTAAACATTTTACTTTTCAATGAGTTTTGTGGCAATGACATTGTAACTATTTGGCCAATTTGAACGAAATATGAAACTCTTATGTTGTTTCGCATCTTCTTTCGAATGATATAATGGCCAAGGTTCTCCCAAGGTTAGTCGGGGAACTATTTGGCAATAACCTCGTAACTATTCGGCCGATTTTTACGAAATTTGAAACCCTTATGTTGTTTTGCATTTTCTTTCGAATGATATAATGGCCAAGGTCCTCCCAAGTTTAGTCGGGGAACTATTTGGCAATAACCTCGTAACTATTCGGCCGATCCTAACGAAATTCGAAACCCTTATGTTGTTTTGCATCTTCTTTCGAATGATATAATGGCCAAGGTTCTCCCAAGGTTAGTCGGGGAACTATTTGGCAATAACCTCGTAACTATTCGGCCGATCCTAACGAAATTTGAAACCCTTATGTTGTTTTGCATCTTCTTTCGAATGATATAATGGCCAAGGTTCTCCCAAGGTTAGTCGGGGAACTATTTGGCAATAACCTCGTAACTATTTGGCCGATCCTAACGAAATTTGAAACCCTTATGTTGTTTTGCATCTTCTTTCGAATGATATAATGGCCAAGGTTCTCCCAAGGTTAGTCGGGGAACTGTTTGGCAATAACCTCGTAACTATTCGGCCGATTTTTACGAAATCTGAAACCCTTATGTTGTTTTGCATTTTCTTTTAAATGGTATAATTGCCAAGGTCCTCCCAAGGTTAGTCGCGGAATTATTAAAACTTTGGAAGTCGTAAGGCCATATGGTCATAAGACAGGGTAATTGAAAGTACGCGACTTAGGTCTGTCTACCTCGTTACCTATTTTAATACTTTTATTAACTATATCAGGGGTAGTGGGGAAGATATGACACGCGTGCCAAAAATGGCACGCGAACCTGAGGCACACATTTTAAAAACATCCAACTTCACTAAGTTTGGAGTGTTTCACCTTAATAAAATGCAATTTTATTCAGAACAAAATTAAATAAAATGTAATAAAGAAACAAACACAGACAAAATATTTGTAAAAAGCAACTAACATGCTATTCAGCGTCATCAAAATCCAATACTATTATAATGCAGGTATATTGATGCCATTTGGCCTATTTACTACGGCTCTTTAAAATTTGCGGAGGTCCCGGTCTTGGCTATCAGACAATTTCTTTGACCACCCCACTACCAACATCTGAGCTTCCCTCTAACCAGACTTCGACCCCCTGGAGTTATTATCTGAGGGGAGTAGTTGAGAGAGAGAGAGAGAGAGAGAGAGAGAGAGAGAGAGAGAGAGAGAGAGAGAGAGAGAGAGAGAGAGTAACAAGTGCCCGTGCCCGACTAAAGTGGAGCTTAGGTCCAGGGTCACCATGGTTTTCATCCAGTTAAACAGGGTGACCGTCGAGAGAGGCTCTGCAGTAGGTTCCATCGCCGCCGAGAGACCGGGGTTGAGGCCGTTGGCGATTTGATTGAATAAAATGTATAGTAAAAGCCTTCAAGTGTTTAACTTTTAGTTTTTGGTAAATTTATCTGTTTAAATGAACACTCTGTATTATTTTCTTTTATGTTAAAGTTAGACGAAAATTGCCCACCGCCCCCCTAAATTAATAATATATATATATATATATATATATATATATATATATATATATATATATATATATATATATATATATATATATATATATATATATGGTACGGTTAATGTAGCGTCATTATTAGACAACTGCTCTACTTCAGGTCCAGCGTGACATCTTTTCGTCCTCGAACTGGAAGACTACCTTTATAGGATAGCTATCCTATAAATGTAGTCTTCCAAATTATATATGTTCCGAAGACTGGTTCTGGCTTTAACCTACATACTAAAATCGAGGTTTCCGAAGGATGTTCCAATTTCTACACACACACACATATATATATATATATATATATATATATATATATATATATATATATATATATATATATATATATATTATTGGAAAATAAATATTATGGATTTTTCTAAAAAACGAGTACTTTTAACTTTGATGGTTGTTTAAAGTTATTCACAGACCAAAATGCATTTTTATTTTGCTAAATCAAAATAAACACAATGCTTTAGTACTTATCCTGTCCCCGCCTTTGCTGAAAGGCGTTTCTGACTCTGTCGTACCATTCGACAAATGCCGGATTGACACAAATCCTTGATTTTTGTTCATTGAAACCTTACTTGTTTAGTTGTTCCATAATTTGAATTTTGTTCGTTATTTGTACTTTCCGTATTTATTTTTTTAATTCATTCCACAAACTTTCACTGAAATTCCTATGAGATGAATTTCCAGCCCAAGAAAGCAACTCAACACTATTTTCCTGCATCATTACTTTACTTTCTCAGCTTTATGGTATAGCGACAGAGTCCTGTTCAAAAATCTACGAGCTTTCTCCATGTAATTCTCTTCTTTGGTGATTAAGACGAGTTTCTCAAACGTTCAAATGCTCATTTTGGTTCATAGTTAATCAGTAATGTTTAGACAACATTTACCATGCGTTGATATGACCCCTCAAACATCACTTTCAGTGGAAATTCCATGGTTTTCTTCACAAATTCTGGCATAAATTCTTCTCCAGCTCTTCGCTGAACAGCCTGAATGCGATCATAAGGTATTTGGATGGACTCATCGAAAAGCACCACCTGAAGCAAATAGCAGCCGCAAACGATTAGTAATTGGTGCAAGAATGATTACACATGGTGACAGAAGGTGCATATCACCTGAAATTTGAAATGAGGTATTATTTTATGTGTTGAAAATAACTACAATTACAATTATTTTATTTTAATAGCTGATATTTGCAGACTAGAAAAGCAAGACTTCTTTACTATTTACCAATCATCTGAAGTGTGGTAAGGATGTTTCTTTATCCACTTATAACTGGGCCGCATCATTGTCTTCATAAGCCATGGTTCTTCCTAAGACAATAGGCTCGCAACTCGACTTACAAAAGCCTATTATTCACTGTTCTGGGGGTACAGATTCAGTTCTTTTTTTATCCAATAAGCTTGTATTATTTCTGCATGATAGTTTGCTGTTCGGAAGAGCTATATTGACTATTTTTTTATCTACTCTTGGTGTAGTTTTCATTCTTATGACACATTTTCCTATCCCTTTTGAGTTAAAATCGAAAATCTTTATTTTTTCATAATAATTTTAACAGTTTGGATTGAAATGTTTGGTTTTGGGGTAATTCCTTTCTTTTTTCGTACTCAAAAGTTTATTCTTTCCTATTTCAAATAATGCATAGAAATAGGGCTCTGGAATCACCCCCCCCCCTCAAATATTTACTATAAATTAAACATATAAAATAATTCCCTTTACATGCAATAATTGCTGCTAAGTATAAGAGAAAAGGAACACACGTCCTCACTTAACAACGTCCTTGGCAGCACTGATTGTTAAGAATCGAGACTAATTCAAATACATGAATCTGCCGTGTAATGCAAATACACCCACAAAGGAAAAGTGAAAAACGATTCCGAGCGCTTTCGTCTTGTTTTGTTATTGTTCTATTTTGTCTTTGTTTTTGTTTTGTTTTTCATTTTTATATATCCTTTCCTTTTTCTTTTCCTTTCTCTTTTTGTTTTTGTTTTGTTTTTCATTTTTTTTATTTATTTCCTTTCCTTTTTATTTTTCTTTCTCCTTTTGTTTTTGTTTTGTTCTTTTTTATTTTGCTGAAAAGTTAACCTTTTTGTGGTAACATTACACGGCAGGAAAAGGTCTTTAAGAATATAGACGAAAGCGCTTGGAATCGTTTTTCACTTTTCCTTTGTGGTTGTATCTGCATCACTTTGACTCACTTTTCAGCAAAATAAAAACAAACAAAACCAAAGAAGAAAGGGAAAGAAATACGAAAGGAAATAAAAAAATGAAAAACAAAACAAAAAAGACAAAATAAAATAATAACAAAACAAAATGAAAAAGAAAAGGAAACATAAAAATAAAACAAAAACAATAAAAAATAAGCAAAAAACAAACAATTAAAATATCCTATGCTGAATTAAAATATGCTATGGATATTTTATATTATTCAATATTAAAGAAAATAAGATTCATTAAATAGCATTCGAGGGCGTCGCTTATATAATATCTAAGAGTCGAATCTGGAGTCGAACTTGGCACATCATAAACAGTTGAACCCCGAAATTGGGCAGTAAAAAATACTTTTCTTCCCTCGGAAATTCGATACGAACGGATTTTGTCGAAGTTCTTCCCGAATCGAATATTCGCTTCCATCAATTTATTCTCGCAGCACCTAAATTAAATAATCCGGGATACATTGCCTAAATTTTAAGTAAATATTCCATGTTTTTTTAAAGTTAAACTAAAATATCTATGATTTTTTTTTTAGAAACGGTGTTAGGTTAGGTTAGGCTTGTTTTGTTTTATTATTGTTTTTGTTTCGTTTCATTATTGTTTGTTTTTTTTGTATAAAAAAATTGAATGGGGCTGTTGTACAACGCATTTGGTGATTAGAGAATGTGTTCAAATTATTTGGTTTCGGAATAAAAATTATGGTGTCTAGTGGGGCAACTACCCCCCTCTCCCCCTCTCTTAAAGTTTATGACTATATGACGAAGTCATTACATTTTGTTTCGTATATTATTTGCTATTTTATTACAAATAACTAGAAATAGAGTCATAAAGTTTCCTTGAAATCGCTGGCTATGTATTACTAAATTCAAACTTGACTAACTCAATCAAATATAATTGGATATAAATGAAAATTCGTATACAACAAATATATGCATTCTATATTATCTCTGAAATTTTCAACAATATAGCTATAATAGTATTGCTGCAATTAAATAGATAAAATAGACACTCAAAAATTCTGTTTGCCGAATCAAGAAAACGTGCGATATTTGTGCGGAGGAAATACGAAATCTGCATGCCTAGGCTATTAGAATATAATTAGCCTTAGTTTTGTTCTCTCTCTCTCTCTATCTCTCTCTCTCTCTCTCTCTCTCTCTCTCTCTCTCTCTCTCTCTCTCTCTCTCTCTCTCTCTCTCTTTCAGTTATTATTTAAACTTTAAACTTAAAGGTTGTGCTTTTATACTCCTATCACAATGGTGTTAAGTTTTAAATAAATAGGTGAGACATGGAAATAAAAATGTTCGTGAATTTCCAGATAGAAATTGGACTCGTATAAGTGTTTATAACTTAATTAAAATGATCAAAACTACTGGTTCGATAGCTCAAAAGAAATGTAATGGCGGCCATAATAAAAATGCTACGACAGAAAATAAAATCCTTAAAGTAGAAGAACTTGTTTTATCTCAGAATGAAAAAAAAAACAGGAACTCTTCTATCCAAAGGGAAGATCTCCAGTGAATTAGATATTTACAGTTCTTTTGTGCAACGGATTTTAAAACGACAAAAATTAAAAGCTTATAAAAGAATGCGCATTTCCCGTCGTGATATTAATGTAATACAAAGTAGAAAGAAATGCTGTAAGTTTCTCCACGATCGCTCTTCATCGTAAGATACAACAAATTTTGTCTTTACCGATGAAAAGAAGATTTCACTTTAGTAGTGTCAACAAAGAGTCAAAATAACATTTTATGGCTTAAAGAAAAAGTACATCCATCCATCCTGCCTTTATCATGAATCTTCAAGATTTATAAAAAAAAAATAGTTCCTGGAGGATTGCCAAGGAACGGTAAAACGATATATGGATATACAAAAATCCAAAGTTTATTCAGAAAATTACTTCGAACCACTATCCATCGGTCTGCTTCCTAGTTGCCATTAACTATATTCTAAAGGAGACCTTATTTTCCAGCAAGATGGTGCGTCCTCTCATATTAGCAAAACAACACAGGTTTTTTTTAGAAGGAAATGTCCCTCATTTTAACAAAAAGGATGAATGGTCGCCTCAATCGGCTGACTCTAACTCTATGGACTACTACGTATGGAATTTCCTTCAAGAAAAGGTTTACAGCAATAGAGAAAATAAATTTAGTGAATTTGAACTTAAGGCAAAATTCTTCTTGCATCGGATATCAGAAAATAGATTTCTTCCTTTAAAAACGCGATTAAGGGCTGTATGTGAACAAGAAGAGGGTCATCTCATCCCTATATTTTGGGGTATAACTTAATAAGCTGTGGTTTTCTTGAGAACCAAACTGACCTTGGGCGTCGAACATGATTCTTCCAGACAAGTCTTGCTAAATACAAACATCATGTGGAGGTTGAAATAGACCACGATCCAACAATTTCTTCCACCATTTCCGTCTTTCAAATGGAATTGATGGTAGAGTGCCTTATCTCCAAGAGGAACCCAATCAGCCTTCAGAGCACGTTTTGCCCCTGGGTGGAATTCGACTGAAAATTAAGCCGCGATTCCCACAGACCCAGAGAAGAGAACGACCTCCCTTTTCCCAATGTGTTTGGCCTAACAGCCAATGAAAGGTGTGTTTGAGCGAGTGTGGGAGTGTAGCTTTCCCATGTTGGTAACCAACGAAGTAACCGAAGGTTCGGTCACGGATGAATATTTGATCGGAAGTTTCGACACGAACCCAAACTGGTCCAAACTCACCTACTAATCGAAGGTCTTCAATCAATGCAGGAAGCGGAAGCTTTTGATTGACTTTAGCTGTGGCTTTAAAACCATCAGTCGATTTAACTACAGACCATAATGACGCTATTTTTTCCATAATTGATCCAGAGGTTTTAAGGTTTGACTTTGAATGGGCCGTTGAGACAAAGGAAAGCCCTGTAGAGTACGAAGATCCGCCAAAGAGCGACTTCTTCCGTGGAATTCTTGCTTGAGTGTGGGGATTTAGAACATTCGTTATAAGAGGAATTAGGATATGAAATTGAAAATTTAAGAGCTCCTTCTGTGAAATTTGAAATGGTTGAATTAACAGAAAAAAAGGAAAGGGTCTCTTTCAAAGGAGTTGAAATAGAATACGGCGAAACGAGAGTAAAAGCAGGATAATCTGATCAGTGCTCTAGAGAGGACATGACAGGTAGTTTCGATCAAGGTTACTCAAAGGTTCCGTGAGATCTTATTTTGAGGCGGCGACGGAATTGATATAGCATCAATCTTCTTCAGAAACAAGAAGAACTTTTACCCAAACAACTCAATTACGCAATTTAATTTCGGAACTAGAATCTAAGCTAACTTATACATTTTTATTTAGAATTAGAGTAATAATTTTTTTCAATTAAATGACTTTTAACTAAATGTGAAGTAGAATATTTGGATTCGTATCGCAAAGAAAGGGAATTTTTGCACGCCATTTTGTATAAAAAATAAATTAGAAAAGAAAATGCAAAGAAACCTCAATAGTTGTAGAAAAGGGTGAAATAAAACTGAATAAATTTCTAGGAAACGTGCACTTTCTCGCAATGAGCACAATTTTCCGAGAGTAAACAAACTCGCAACCTTATTCTTATAATGTTTGGAAGGGAAATATTTGAAAGCAGGAACAAGTTTTAGGATGACTGTGTTGGGAGAGCGGAAAAGAAAGCCTCAACGAGTGAATATCCAGAAAGACAGATCCGCCAAAATCAATCCAACTGCATTTAACTTTCAAAAATTATTCCTTGCGAATTTTGAAAGAAAATAATTTGGAAGATAAACACGTTTTAAAATGACCGCGTTGGGGGAGCGAAAAAGAATAAATCAACAAGTGAATTATTGGAGAAACAGATTATCCAAATTATTCTGAGCAAAGATCAACGTTGCCAATTTGTCATTATTAACCTTGCCCGATGCAAAAGGCTAATCTTTACTGGTGAAGAAATGGCCTTAAGGTAGAAAAAAAACTATGATTGATAGTTTAGGAAAAAATGCCTTCCCAAATTCGCGCGCGTTGACCACTTAACATCTTATTTCAACAACAAAATAAAGATTTCTTTTTTATTGCATATAGAATAAAGAAGTAGTGTAACTAAATTATAACCGAATTAATGTTCGAAGAGAGCCCTAGGGGCGAAATAATATTCGAAGAAAGCACTAGGGGCGAAATAATATTCGAAAAAAGCACTAGGGGCGAAATATTAGTCTGAGAAGGCACTAGGGGCGAAATATTTGTCCGAGAAAGCACTAGGGGCGAATAATGTTAGAATAAAAGACTAGGTCAGGTTAGATCTTAAATTTAATATCTCCAAAACTAGGTATTTCCTAGATAAATGACTTTTTAAATCAGCAGCAAAAAATCCATAAGAAAGCCCTAATATTAATTCGAATTGTCATGGTTAGTCCATTTACATTCTAACCTATTTTTTTTTTACTCTGAAACACAAACCTAAATTAAAATGATCACGAACATTACATCAGACACGTAAAATATCAAAAGACACCGAGCAAACCAAAATAGCGTTGGAGCTCCGCGGAAGGAAGAGGGAGGTAACGTCACATCAGACCCGTTTTCTATGCCAAAGGTAAACTGAATCAAACCCATATTTTGGCAAAAGGCTTTCTATACGGTCCGTCTCCACTTCACCCTACCTAGTCCCTATTAAATTAGAAACAAAAATACGACTACATTATGACTATAAAAGCATCAAGCTTGGTTCCAAAAGCTTCACTAGGGCTAAATCTCAAAATAATAATCATGTAATTTGCACATGTCTGATGTCCCGTTCACAAATTTACATTGTCATGGGATAGTTTCACAACTGAATACACACTCCAAATAACACCGATTCAAACCAAACAAGCTCAAAGAACACCTTTAAAAGTACCATCCCTACAGGAAAATAAATAAATAATTTGTTTTAATTAATTTTATACGGAAGAATAAACCCAGACACATCAAATCTAAAGAATTCAGCTATAATTTATATATATATATATTTTTTAGCATTCCGTAGAGACAATATTTACAGACATGTGAGAAAATACTTATAGTTAATTACTGAAATACCTTTATATGTAAATTTGAAGAATGAAATGCATTTTGAACAATTAATGTACATTATTAATACTTTGTGGAGTTCCTTTAGCGTCTTTTAATGCTGATGCGATTCTAGACATAAATTTAATAAGTTCCCAGATTACAGCTTGGCTACTATTCCTCACACATGTTCTATTAGGCCATTAATGATCTTTTGCAGTCTCCTTCTTTTCTTATGTTCTTATGTCAAGGGACAGACTCAGTCAAGGAAGTCGTTTGATGTCGCTTTTGTCCTCCCGTTCCTTTGTCAGTTTAACAGTATGACAGTGAGCCCCATCTTCAATGAATAAACTTGGTTTTTCAAGCTATTTGAAAATGCTGTTAAAAGTCCCTTTTTATTAATGGGAATGGATTTTTCCGAGTCGATATTGCCAGCACCGTCATCCAACTCTGACCTTCCATCATTTTAAATTGCTCCCCACATCCTAACAGAAAAGCCAATATGTTTCACCATTGGCTGTAACCTGTTTATTTCAAACTCCTAAGGAGAGAATCTCCAACCCCAAACCCATCTACTGTCTGAAGAATGATGATCTAAGTATTAGCTGAAGAATATGTCAACAGATTAGAAACAAATTCCTTCGTCAGAAAATATTGTGTTGTGCCAATGTTTCAAAGGCGTGTCGCTCAATTCTTCGGCCCACTCATTCATCCCCTTATTATTAACAATCGCTTCTTCCTGCCAGCACGCCATTAATATCCAAGGGAATGTAGATAATTTACTACTATTCATGGACTGCTTTGGAATCTTTTAGCCACTTCAGAAGTATTTTAACCAAAGATTGTTCTCAATGTATCTTCGAACAGCATGAAGACATCTTTCAGAACGCACATAAACACAGGTCATTACTCTGGTAATGTTTTTTCCCATTTTTATTTGAACTAAAAATGTTTGAATGGAAAAAAGGGGATATTACAATAGATTGCTAGCAATTTGAGGGAGTCTACCCTCAGAATGACCAAACACCGTTCTATTTGAAAATCTGAAATTTCCTTCAAAGTTTGGTTTCTAACCATTTTTAATAATAACACTATTAAATGTTGAAAGCAAATACTATTCATAATAATGGCAAAACATCGAAATAAAATAATCTTATTATAAAACTTACGTGTCAATTAAATTCTTGAATATCTTTGTATATTGATTGTAAGCAGCCATTTTATTAGTATAGTTTATTTATTTTCATTATTATTTTCTGTTTTAGTTTTGCTTTGTTTTTATTTCTAATTATCATGTACTTTCATTCTTTAGAAATAGTCTTAACTACCTAAAATATCTTAATCAAGTGGATATTTGTAACAGATTTATAGACTTAAAAATTCCCCTTCATTTTATATTCTTAAATTTTTGTAATTTTTGTAATTTTAGGATCCCATCTGGCGACTTTTAGATTCTTAAAACTCCCATTCCATTCTTCTTATTACTTAATCCATACCCCATCGTAAGATCCTCATCGTCCAATACCTTGGTAAACTTGTATTTCAAAAGACTCTGAAGATGTTATCCACAACAAACGAAACCTTCGTGTGTCAAATTGGAGATCAAATCATTAAAATAATAATAATCCATAACCCAATATTTTAGGAATACAATTTTTTTTAACCATTTGAATTTTAGTTTGCAAGTTATCACTAACTTTATAATTGTACCAGGCAATGGCCTCGTTACTAAGATTAAAATTTAAAATCTTAAAAAAATCAGCCATGGTTAAATTTTTATAAATTTTATGAACTTCTCCAATTATAATAATTTTAAAAAGGAACTCTAAACTAAATTTCCCCCCTTTCAAAATATCACGTTGCTAAAATATAGTTATAGAAGAAGATATATAAAAATAAATTTTCTGAACTTCATTCACCATTTGTAATTCTTTGGGTTTTAAAAAATTCACAAAATTTCGATACTTATATTTATTTCTGAACTTCACCATTTTGTTGTTTGATATTATAAAAAAAATATTAAAAATAACTTTGATAAAAAAACATAAGTCATAACCAAACTAGGATAAAATTATTATTCAAATACTCTAAAAAATTCCCTTCTTAAATTATAGAGTTAGTGATGATGAAAACGGGATTTTTGAAGATGGGTGAAAAATTAATAAATGTTTTTTTTTCTTTAGTGGACAAATGACTTATGTTTTTTTTATCAAAGTTCTAATAATTCTTTTATAATATCAAAAAACAAAATGGTGAAGTTCAGAAATAAATATAAGTATCGAAATTTTGTGAATTTTTTAAAACCCAAAGAATTACAAATGGTGAAGTTCAGAAAATTTATTTTTATATATCTTCTTCTATAACTATATTTTAGCAACGTGAAATTTTGAAAGGAGGGAAATTTAGTTTAGAGTTCCTTTTTAAAATTATTATAATTGACGAAGTTCAGAAAATCTATAAAATTTAACGATAGCTGCTTTTTTTTAGATTTTAAATTTTAATCTTAGTGAAGCGCAAGCTCCCCCCTCCCCCCGTAGTGGGGAGTGGCAAAACCATTGCTTGGTCTAAGTATATCTGAAGCTATTATGCAACTTCTTTTTAAGATTTTCTTTACAGTTCGAAAAACAGCCCGCAGTGCTGGGTTTTCGTACATTTGAAGCTTTCTAATAGCTCAGAAAAAAATGAATATAATCATCGATTGTTTGGGAATTTTTGAAAACAAAAATAATTTTGTGAAGTTAAGAAAATGTATTAAAGTTAAGGCATTGGATTTTTTTGGTTTTTAGTATATAAAAGTATATCAAGTTGCAAAAAAAGAGCTCTGAGGATTGTCTTTTCCGTAAATCAAAAGAATTCAGATAGGTTTTTTTTCTTTCCTTTAGGCCTAGAAAATATACATGAATCTAAAAAAAAACCCTAGACGAAGAGAAAATTATTAGGAGATATGTACTGGATACCTTTGAATTATTTTAGAGCGAAACACCTTTGCTAGATACAGATAAGCCGTAGACCACAAACCCAAGGTCTGTCTGCGAAGCGCAAGCTCCTCCTGTAAGGAAGAGTGGCGAAACCGCTTCTCTTGTATTATAATTATTATTAAGCTCTTTAGACCTTCATATAACGTAAGAAATAGCACAATTGGAAGCAAAATTATCTCCTCGTCACAGAACGAAGATGATGTTCATCTTGTAGACGATTCTATTGTGCCGAACCCATTCTGTTTTGTCACAGGTATCTGGTTAAAATAGGATGACACAGGTAGTCCTATGTTATAGTCAAAGAATTAACTAACTCCATTTCTGACTTTTCAGATCGACCCCCTGCAGGTACCAGTTTCCTAGTCCACTTAAAGCCTAATCATATTTTTTACTAGGTCGGAGTAGCTGCTTGCGCGTTATAGGACGCTATTGATAAAAGTCTAAGACGGAAACTGTAAAAAGAATCTTTCAGGAATACAGCTGCGAGGGCGGGTAACAGCTTTCTTAGCAGAACTTTCTTGAATAATTTTTTAGAACTTCTTTGCTAGGAAAAAGCGGTACTTTTTTTAAACTTTTAGAATCATTTTTACAAACTCCTAATGTTTTGGGGAAAAGATGGACTGAATCGAAAGTGAGAATTGTCTGCGAGGTTCGGAAGACAGATAACTGTATGTTTTTTCTGTAAGGATAATGAGAGCTTTATGAGTTCAGCCGCGTTTTTAAAAGTATAATAGACCAATGATCAAAAAATAAGAAATAAACTTACGAATTTTGTATATTGGTTGTAGCAGAGAGTTTTGTTATACAGTAATAGCAAATTCGAGCGGTGAAATAGCGTATACAAAAGAGATCTCGAGGAATTTCAGGTTTCTGGGATGTAAACATTTTTTAAAGGAAAGAGTTAAGAGGAAAGGTTGTGGGGCTATGCGCTAATGAGAATATTACCTACGATTTGTCGAAGATAACGTTCTAGAAACCGGAACTACAGATAAAGTATGCCCTAAAGTTTATGCACGCAAGATAAGGTATAATTTTATTGTATACTATAATAGGCCTTCAATTCGCTATAACAAAACGACAACGTAATGTTTGAATCTCTCGAAAACCTCACCTAAGACAAGAACTGTATTTTCAGTGGCCGATTTCAACTCTCCTAACATTAACTTTGATGAGTCTAATGCAGATATTGATGAGACAAACTTGATAAATTTTATGAATGATAACTTATGCTTCCTTATAAGAGAGGGAAAATGTATATGACATTTCGAGACATGGATTGAAAAAATAAAAAATGAAAAGCATGAAAGTAAATTATCGTAAATCTCCCCATATCGCGTTCGGATTTGTGCCGTAGAACGTTGCTAAAGCAACCTCCCTGAAACATATTCTCACGCGAACTCATCATCGTGTTTCGGAAAGAGGTGGGGTATGGACCCCATACAATTATTTCCATCGGTGATGCTCATGAGCCCCCAATCTTCTGGAGAAGGGTTACGAGACTGATGATATCTTTAGAAGTAGCCAGGCAAAAAAAGCTATTTGTCCCCTTATCGTAAATCCCCCCATATCGCGTTCAGGTTTGTGCCGTAGAACGTTGTTAAAGCAACCTCCCTGAAACATACTCTCACGCGAACTCATCATTGTGTTTCGGAAAGAGGTGGGGTATGGACCCCATACAATTGATTCCATCAGTGATGCTCATGAGCCCCCAATCTTTTGAAGTAGGGTTGCGAGCCTGATGATATCTTTAGAAGTAGCCAGGCAAAAACAGTTCTTTGTCCCCTAAGCGTAAATCCCCCCATATCGCGTTCGGGTTTGTGCCGTAGAACGTTGTTAATGCAACCTCCCTGAAACATATTCTCACGCTAACTCATCATCGTGTTTCGGAAAGAGGTGGGGTATGGACCCCATACAATTAATCCCATCGCTGATGCTCATAAGCCCCCAATCTTTTGAAGGAGGGTTGCGAGACTGATGATATCCTTAGAAGTATCCAGGCAAAAAAAAAGCTTTCTGTCTCCCTTTGCTTTTCGATCAAGTCTTTGTTTTTTTATGATCACTTATTTACTATGGCAACACCTAACATCTATTGACCTTAACTAAACTGCCATATTTTACCCCCCAAAGCCAAAGATCCCCATTAACTTTGTTCCTCTTCCCTTTCAGGTTATCATACCATTTCGGTGATGGAAGTTGTAGCCCCTCCCGTCATCAAAGTAGGTGGTACTGGTGACCTGGAATGTCGATGGCAATTGAAGAAAGGAGAAACGCTCTATTCCGTTAAGTGGTACCACGGAATGGACGAAATTTACCGATTCACACCCTCCAAAAACCAAAACAGTATCCAAGTCTTCGAGAACCAATATTTATGGGTAGATGTGAGTATTGACATCGAGAGCGCAGCTGTAAAAGTCTGCTCACTTCATATCTCTGAGCTTCTTTGGCTCACCTAATGAATTAACACTATTTAGGGGAAGAGGGGAGGTTCAGGGGCCTGATTATGTTTGCTATTATATTCCTTGTTACTACTCATCTTTTATCAGTTTTTAGTTTATGTTTATTCGCTTTCCTACCCCTCTCCTTACCAAAAGTAATCTCGAATCTTACAAAATTTGTCTAAAACATTACAAAAGTTATTCAAAATTTTACAAAGTTTTTCTACAATCTCATAAAATTGGTCTACAATCATATAAAATTTGCTACAATATTAAAAATTTAGCTAAAATCTTAAAAAAATATATACAATCTTCCAAAATTTATCTACAATCGTACAAAATTTAGCTACAATCGTACAAAATTTAGCTACAATCCCAGAAAACTTATTTACAATCTCACAAAATTTAGCTACAATCCTACAATATTTATCTAAAATCTTAAAAAAATATCTACAATCTTCCAAAATTTATCAACAATCGTACAAAATTTAGCTACAATCCCAGAAAACTTATTTACAATCTCACAAAATTTAGCTACAATCTTCCAAAATTTAGCTACAATCTTACAAAATATATGTAATATCTTACAAAATTTATCTACAAGCTTACTAAATATACACTTTTAGGAAGTAAAGGGTGTTCCATTAAGACGTATCGGAATTAGTAGTAAATAAAACAGTGTTATTGATGAAAATTTATTGATTTCACTATTGGATCATTTTATTTGAATCATGGCAATTATGTGTGAAAAATAATATCGCTTAAATGTCCGCCAAGGCTTCAGCGGCACACCTCCACTCGATGGTCAAAATCTTTGATGACGACTCTGCATAGTTGCTCCTCGATCTCACCAATATGCCTTATTATCTCATCCTTCAGCTGTTGAATTGTTGTTGGTTTGTTGGCATAGACCTTACTTTTGAGATTACCCCAAAGGAAGAAATCTAAAGGCGTCAAGTCACACGATCGTGGTGGTCAATTGACCTCGCTGTTTCGAGAGATGATGTGACCTGGGAACTTCTCATTCAACAAAGCCATTGTTGCATTGGTTGTGTGGCATGTGGCGCCGTCCTGTTGAAACCACAAATCTTCGACATCCATAGAATTCAATTCAGGCCATAAAAAGTTGGTTATCATGGCACGGTATCGCTCGCCTGTGACCGTAACAGAATTCCCGGCATCATTTTCGAAGAAATACGGCTCAATGATTCCGCTAGCAAAAAATGCACACCAAACAGTGACCTTTTGTGGATGCAGTGGCTTTTCAACAATCTTCCTGGGATTTTCATCAGCCCGAATGCGACAATTCTGCTTATTAACGAATCCACCAAGATGAAAATGGGCTTCATCACTAAAGATGATTTCTTGCGAAAAATCATCATCGTCTTGTCTTTGCTCGTGCACCCAAATGACGAATGTACGGCGCTTCAAATGGTCAGCAGTCTTCAGTTCTTGTGTCAATTGAATTTGGTAAAGGTGTAGAGACAAATCTTTTGTCAAAATTCGATGTAACGTTGTTGTGGATAGGTTCAATTCCTGCGCGCGATGACGAATAGAGGTGTCTGGGTCTTCGGCCACATTCTCGCGCACTGCAGCAATGTTTTCAGCTGAACTAAACAAGCACGCAATGCCGTTTTCATATCTGCCACCGACCCCGTTTGTTTGAATTTACGAACAATTTTCCCAATTGCACTCTCGGTTGGTCGATTATGTTAACCCCCAAAATCGCGAAGTGCCCGGAATGCGTTTCTGTTTAACGTCCATTTTCGTAATAGGCTTCGATAACTTTAACACGTTGTTCGATTGTTAATCTTTCCATGGTTGAAATTTCCAAAGACTGAAGTTGTTAAATCTGAAAGAAAAAGAAAAAAATCATTAGACGCTTAAACTTAACTCACATTTAAAATTGGTCCAAGTTATTAGAACACCCTTTATAAGCAATCCTTTGTTATCCGTATCCTTTCGTCATTCGGAATTGACTTGTAATCTGTTATGTGACTGTTCATCACCTTCTGCTGGACATTAGGTAGAAGAACAATAAAAATGATTAACTAAAAAAAAGAGTGGGAATAGCTAAGGCGGGTCTTCGTCAGCTTGATGATACGTTAACAGTCAGACTGCCACAAATCCACGTACTAAAATGTGGAGCACGCCAAGCTCACTAATTGAGAGTGGCACTTGTTGGTGGATACGAATCTGAAAAAATTAAATACCTTAACACTTCAAGGACGCTCTGAATTTATGAATGTAAGTAGGGCATCGAATTTGAAAGAAGTGTCCAAGGCTCCAGCCCCGTTCCGTGTTATCTGCGCTCAATAGTGACTGTTCCTTAGGCGAGCTACTCACCACGACGTCTCGCCGCTTATTTGCGGAAGTAATGACCACCGGACGTTCACCGCTTGTTCATAAAATCTTTATCATCTCTGTCCTTTCTTCACCTGTCATTTTATCCAATATTTACATATTATTTGTGCAGCCAGGCTCTAGAGATCTAGACTTTCTTCAGAGATAGAAGTCTATGACATCGCCATCTCGCCACTGTGAGCTAATTCCAATAAAGTGTCCCTAAGCGCGGATTCATATCTCTGGTTCTAGTCTCGTCTTTCCTAGAGTACAGACCAATGAAGTAAATACCCTCAAAGAAGTTGTAAAGCTGAAGAGCCATGTAGCGTCTAGGGTACATAACAATGGAGTGAATAGCCTCACAAAAGTTAGGAAGATGAAAAGCCAATTAGCGTTCATGGTACAGAACAATGAAGTGAAAACTTTCAAGGAGGTCGGCGAAACTGAAGAGTCCATTAGCGTCCAAGGTACAGACTGATGAAACGAATACCCTCAAATCAGTCTGGAAGCTAAAAGACCCAGTAGCTTCCAGGGAGCAGACTAATAAAGTGAATGGCCTCAAAGAATTCGTAAAGCTGAAGAACCAACTAGCGTGGATGGTACAGACCAATAAAGTGAATACATTTAAAGAAATCTGGGAAGCTGAAAGCTCATTTGCCTCCAGGGTACAGATCAATGAAGTGGATACGCTAAAAAAGTCGGGAAAGCTAGGAGCCAACTAGCTTCCAGAGTAGAGACCAATGAAGTGTATACTCCCAAAGAACTTTAAGAAGCTGAAGAGTATACTGGCCTCCAGGGTACAAACCAATGAAATGAATACCCATAACAACTACTGGAAACTGAAGAGCCAACTAGCGTCGAGGGTACAAACCAATTATGTGAATACTCTCAAAGAATTCAGGAGGGAAGCAAAAGATCACACTAGTGTCCAGGGTAAGACCAATGAAGCGAATACCCTCAAAGAATTCGGGGAAGGTGAATAGCCAACTAGCGTCCTCCTCTCCCTGGAATCGAAGAAATCCTTAGGTAGAGACAGAGACGTTCCACTAGTCTCTGCTACTTCCCACCAGCATGGGAGATACCCTGCTTTATTTTTGCTTTAAGTTATTTTTCTTAATTCCCAAAGGGGTCAAATTATAATGACATTTAAAGCGCGATTCAAAGACTAAATTTTATAAGTCAAACTAAATCTTGTAAGTCATATAAAACGCCTCATTGACGTCCCACCAAACTATACATAATCTGCGAAACCTCGACTTCAAACGTGTTTTCTTGCTGTTAAGTTGGCCCCTCAAGGAGGCAAGTTATCGTTGTTCCACAAGAGATGTACTTTGGCTCTACACCGGCACAAGTTCCCTTTCACTAATTTCACCGATTTCATAGCCACCTTTTTTTCTAAATTTTGGGAGGAGACGCCTTAGGGCCCTTTGCTTACAATCAGGGCCAGCTAATTGGTCCCGTAAGATTTTCCTTCGGTTTCTAATTGGCAAAACTATTTACACCTGAGTAATTATGGCCCATTATAAGTTAAAATCACATCGACGAACTCTAAAGTGTGAACATCCGTCCTACTCACCGCCCGGGAAGAGGTCCACGTAAGAAGGAAGAGAACGACATCCAAATGACATCTTAATAGTTCGAAATATGCAATATTCCGTTGATTTTTTTGCTTTATTCTTCGTTAATTGAATGTGTTGATGCTAGTTACTTGGCCATGCTATTACGTCTCCCTCAACATTCTAGTGGGCATGATACTTTGGGCTCTAATCATTTTTCTTTCCCTAAAAGATATTTATTTTCTTATAAAATAAAAGTAAACGCTATGGAAATGAAGTGGTGAGGTTAGGGCAAATGAGAGCCTGTGTAAAGCACTTAGTGAGAGTAACAACTTATAGGGCGCTAGCAACAACATCAGCACAAAGCTTCTCTGATCCATTGGTTACACGGATTAGTGAATCTAAGGAGACTACATATTGATTAATCATCTCCACAGATGATTAGCTGATTCTCCACAGAGGTGACCAAACCTTTTTGAGTATGGGTGCAAAAATCGAGTAAAATGTTATGAAACTTTCTGAGTTGTATTCTTGATATTAAATATATATTTTTTGAAGTTTTAGTTGACAAAGGAATAATAAATAATAATAAAATTAAATTATAATGATGCTATATATCAGCATTCCTGATTAACTCTTTTGCTTGAATCACATTTTCAGTAGATCACCGCTAATCCATATGATTAAATTATATATTCCAATTCAGTCTTCCGCTCTGACCTTCCCATGGGGAAAATTACATATGTACTACTGTCCACTCTGTTGTATTAATGCTATCGTATATGGGTCTAACATAGCTTGGAAGACCTCCCTATACAGCTTCAAAGAAACCCGACGCAACTGCGCAAACATACACTCCACTAACAGAAAAAGGAGTATTCCAGTACTTTCATAGCGAAGTTTTAGTCGCCATCTTCCCCTTTATTCGCCGAGAGAATTAAATACCCTGACGAAAATCTCACCCCAACCAATAAAGTAAAATAAAGAAAAAAAGTGACGAAGAATTAAATACAGGTTTATAATCATTTAGCTACGCGAGAAACTGTGAAAACGCGCACGAATTGCATCCAAGTAACTACTTAAATTCAACTTGCGCATTGCAAGCGGCTTAATCTGCGAAACCGAACTTATCACTCAAGGGAGGTAAGCAAGTGACCACCGTTCAAGTTTAAACGCAACTAAAACTTATAAGTCTCAATTGGCCTACCCCTACTGGCTGAAACAGACGAAGCTCTCCAAAGCCTATTTAATCAACAGAGTATAAGATACTTTCGGTATTCTTCGGTATTGATTGAAGCCTGATGCAAATCATACTGGCCGACGAGCGTCAGAACTGAGGCAATCACTCGCTTTGTTCTAGGGCGTCAGTCCAGCACACAATACGAACACACACACACAGAAACACACTCTCACAAACTCTCTCTCTCTCACACACACACTCATTCTATCTCTCAAAGTTTCTCCCTCTCGTTCTCTTTTATTTCTTAATCTCCTTATCTACGAGTATCTATCAATCTAGCTAGCTAGGTATCTCTTAAATTCTCTCTTTCTCTCTCTCTCATACTCTATCTTTATATCTCTTCATCATGCTTTCATTCTCTCTCTACTTCTATAATTCTTCTTTTCTTGAGAAAGTCACCTTTTCCTGGTCATTTTTCTAAGGAAAATTTGCTTCTTGTAAAATATGACGGTCGTTGTAATCCAATGTCATAAAATTGACCATTACCTATTTAATGCTTCTGGTAGATAGTGTTGTATCTACTAATATTTGCTTATTTCATTATATAAACTTATCTGAAACTTAAAAGTTTCATAAACTTTTTCTGTAAAATAATCATACGCTAAAAAGGTATTCCATATAATCTCGAGACACTGTTTCTGCCACCGTCTTCAGCATCATCCAAACCGATACATTTTTCCTGCACAGATTTCTCCTACACATGGTAGAGCCATGGTTGTCTTGGCACTATTTTCGACCTATTCCTAAAACTGGGGCGTTTTCATTCCCAACCTTAATTTCTTTTGCCCTCAACATGATTTTTCGTTCCTCTGAGTTCAGCACTTGGGGAGTTTAGGACTTATTTTACTATTCCCACCATCCTTTGTTCAATGAAAGTTGGTTTATAGTTGCCATGTGTACACCTTGCCCCGGTCCGTCTTTAGTTGATGGCGAAGTCAATCCACCCACACTCGTCTCCGATTTGCGACGGGTGCTTTTCGAACGTTCTCATCGTTGCAAACACTCGAGAACTGTCACTCGCTTGCACATTGGCGTATGCCCCGCGAGTCCCTCTTGTGTTTAGAAGATTGCCTTCGCTGAAGAAAAAAATTTCAACTATGTTGATTGATGGCAATTGAATCAAATTCATAATTTACTCAAGTTAGTTGGTTTGATCACCCTTGAATAAATCGATTCTCAAGACATCCACAGGAACTTCTTTACTTAAGCAGTGCTATTTTTTTTCTCTTTTTACCTGCAGCGAAGTGGCAGATCTAGGCGTCGCTTTTTTCTCAAGAAGAGTAGAGCTCAATTGTACCCATTTAGAGCCATGAAATGACCCATATGACCATGGAAAATAGGGTTATTCACTTTGGAGATTTAAAATGTGCCATCAGATTTGGCGCTGGGTGGTGCCATCTAGCGGCAGAAACCTCATTTAGCCATTTAAAGGCATTTGCAAGTGATTTGAATCATGGGAAACCATCGATGCAATAACCATTTATCATCTTTTCACAAAACGCCCCAGTCGTTGGGGGTACTTTCCCTCTTGTTCTTTTAAGTTATCTTGAAGAAGCCGATTTATTTGATGTAGATTCTGAATGCCAATTACCCGAGTTTGAAGAAATGGACACAGGATTCTGAAATCGATTATGCGTGGAAGGACGTTTCATATCGTCACTTCTTCCGATGTAGACGTTGGTCAAAGCTTTAGGTGTATTTATTTATTTTTTTAACAAAGAGGTACTCAAGCTTCAGGGCCTTAGGTCGGTTGCCTTAGAGAAAAAAAAGGACTAAATGTTAACGAGCTGCTGAAAGGAATTATAACATTTGAGACATCTAATGAATTGCTTTAAAATCTTTTATTTTTCTACATAAAAGTTCACAAATTTATTAACTAGCTAAAAATTTAGCGCTCAGATTGACCAAAGGATTTTTTAGCAAAGATCCTCTAAATGAAATACGTGGAACTAGAACAGTTGATAGAATGTTAAAGGAAAAAGGATTGCAGCATGGATTTAGCTGATTTCCTCGAAAATCGAACTTACGTGATGGGTGAGACAAGATGCATAGAAAGAAGAAGATTAGAAAACGAAGAAAAAGAATTCGAAGAAGAGAAAAAGAAGAAGAACTACAGAACTACAGAATCTAGGACCAGCAAAGACCCTAAGGTCCGCTCGAGGCTAGTCCGCTACACTAAATCAAAAACTACGATACACCTTTATCTACGAGTGTATCTCTAACATGCTATTTTTTTTTTTAATACTATCTACTGTACACACTTATCTACATGTGTACATTATCGTGCAATTTTAACTAATCAAACTAGGGGTCGGGGGATATAGAAATTTTTTCTTCTCATCTTCCGCAGCCACTCGACTGCTAGAGGTGAAAAGCTAATTTAGGGATAGAGACTACTTATAGGATAGGCGGAAAAGAAATGGGACATCTAAGCTACACATGCAGAGAATCGCCGGCATCATTTTTAGTCATCATAATTTCATATCCTTAAACCTCCGCTCCAAACTCTCTCTCTGCAAGGACGTTTAAATTCACAGTGCTCAACTACGTTATATTTAAACTATTCAAATGCACGTCGATACGATTTTTGAACATATTAACCGAAGTGCTATCTACTACGTGGGTGGGCAGCCGATTCCAATTTTGAGTAACTTTAAATGTAAAATAGTTTTGGGCTATACTAGTGTTAAAACGCTTGTTCACTAATTTTAACCCGTGCTGACGAGTATTTCCCCTATGATCCAGTTCGAACAGATTGCGAAAGTCAACGTTTGAGAAACCCTTTAGTATTTTAAATACTTCTATTAGCTGGCCACGTGATCTTCTGCGTTCTAGCGATGGCAAATCTAAAGCCCTGAGCCTTTCCTCGTATGATCTATTCCTCAGCTCTGGAATTAATTTCGTAGCCCTACGCTGCACTCTTTCTAATTGCGCGATATCTTTCATTAAATATGGAGCCCAAAATTGAACAGCGTATTCGAGAAGTGGCCGCACAAGGGATTTATATAAAGGTAAAATTACATCCTTAGATTTGAAGATGAAATTGCGCGCGATATAACCCAAAACGCGATTTGCTTTTTTACACGCATCCGCGCATTGCTTCGAGAATTTAAAATCGTCTGAGACTAATACTCCCAAGTCTTTTTCTAATTTAACCGCGTCGAGGACTTGGCCTTTCATGGTATAATCTACTCTTAAATTATGGCAACCCAAGTGAATTACCTTGCATTTGCTTAAATTAAATTCCATTTGCCACTTGTCCGCCCAATTGGCAATCGAGTTTAGGTCCCCCTGCAATTTATCGACATCCGATCTTACATAGGCACGATTGCCCAGCTTCGTGTCGTCCGCAAATTTCGAAATCCGACTAAGTATGCCTTTATCTAAATCGTTAATATAAATTAAAAACAATAAAGGGCCTAAAACAGAGCCCTGCGGTACCCCACTACTAACGCAGGCCCAATCTGAACATTCCCCATTTATTACTACCCGCTGCGAGCGATCTTTCAGCCAATTTCTAATCCAGTTTAAAATCTTACCAGTCACCCCAATCGCTTTAACTTTCATTAATAACCTTTGGTGGGGGACGGTGTCGAACGCCTTTTTAAAGTCTAAATATATTACGTCTACAGCTTTGCTTTCATCGTACACGCAAATCATTTTGTGGAAGAATTCGAGCAAGTTAGTCAAGCACGATCTCGCACGCCTAAATCCATGTTGGGTATCGTTAATCAGCTTATTTGCCTCGAGGTGGCTCACTATTCTATCTTTAATTACAGATTCTAAAAGCTTCCCAACTACCGAAGTTAGACTAATAGGCCGAAAATTCGTTGCTTCAAATCTATTCCCCTTCTTAAATATAGGTGTAACGTTTGCTCGCTTGAAATCCAACGGAACTACGCCATCCTCTAATGAGCGATTGAAAATTTCACGCAATGGCTTAACGAGTTCATTTTGAAGCTCCTTTAAATGAATTGGATATACCCCATCGGGGCCCGGAGATTTCGACTTTTTCATTAGCTTAATAAATTTAAGGATTTCCTCTTCATTTATAGTTACACCGGATATGCATTTATCAGCACTACGAACTTCCCCAATTAACGATTCCAATTCGGAAGAATCTTCCCGAGTAAACACGCTCGTAAAATGCTCATTTAAAATTTTGGACATTTCTGTCGGAATTTCAGTCAAACGACCATCCTTATCTTTGATCGGCCCTATCGATCCTTTTACGGGTTTCCTATTATTTACGTACCCATAAAACCGTTTCGGTTCATTCTTTGAATCCTTAGCGAGGTTTATTTCATACTTCCTCTTCGCATCTCTGACCGCACGTTTAACTTCCCTACGAGAATCTATGTAATTTTGCCGGCTTATAACTGACCCATTGTTTTTATGAATTTTAAATTTTCTATTTCGGTCCCGGATTAAGCGTAGTATTAACGGACTAAGCCACGGAGCTCTCACCGACTTCCCGCTCTTACGCACATACTTAACCAAATCAGAATTCACACGAAGCAGCGTACATCGAAGTTCTGCGTACATCTCTCCTACCGACCTGTTCTCGAATCGTATTCCCCAGTCTATATCCTTAATCTTTTCGCGAAAAATATCGAAATCACAGCTACCAAAACGAGGGATGAGCTGCGAACTCATTCTAACTTCTACGCAGGTGTTTAGTTCGAATCTAATCGCATTATGGTCGCTGGAAGCTAAATGTTCACCCACACGTACGTTTTCTAACAATGACTCATCGGTTGCCATGATTAAATCAAGAATATTGCTATCACGAGTAGGCTCTTCCACTTTTTGTACGAGAAAATTCTCCAACATAAAGTTTAATAGCCTCTCCCCCGGTTTATCAGAAGTAAGGTTGCTAAAGTTAACATTAGGTAAATTAAAATCGCCGCAGACTAATGTGGTCCCTTTTCTAATCCAAGACGTAAGCGTATCGAAGAGTGCAGCATCTTCTCTTTCCAATTGGCAAGGCGGACGATAAACCACGACTAAGTTAATTTTATTTATAGCATCTAAACTTAGCTGGACTAATAAAGCATCACTTCGCATATCATCCTTAGACGAGTCCATCGTTATGGCGTTTAGATCCTCTTTTATGTACATTAATACGCCCCCTCCTCTACCGGTTTGTCTATTTCTGTAATGAATTTTGTACCCCGCTATATCGAACTCGCAAACACTGATCCCCGTATGAGTGTCTAACCATGTTTCACTTAGGAATACGAGGTCGAAATCACCCTCTAGAATAACGGCTTTTATTTCGGCAATTTTATTTTTTATGCTACGAACATTCGCATATATGCATCTCAGTTTGCGCTTTACGTTAACTCTTCTATAACACTCAGATCCGTTCCGTTTCCCTGCACCCCGTCGATAGTGCCCCCTTCACGCGTGGGCCGGACCGGCGCATCGGCATCACGTGGCCGCGCAACTCTCCTACCTAAAATGCTACGTACGGACTCGTCTAAGATCCTACCCAGCCGAAGAAGTAGAAGAAGAAGAAGAAGAAGAAGAAGAAGAAGAAGAAGAAGAAGAAGAAGAAGAAGAAGAAGAAAAAGAAGCCGGAGACGAAGACGAAGGAGAAGAAGAAGAAGACAAAATAGAAGAAGAAGAAGAAGAAGAAGAAGAAGAAGAAGACGCTATATGAATGTCACATATACAAAGATCAAACACGTTGCATTTAAAGTCACACACACTTGACCGAACTTAAATTAACCAAATTACACATTTGTAATAATTGAATTCTTCAAAAAGTTAGCATATCTGCTATTATTAACCGCTTCACTAAGAAAGTGATTCTTAAAGCTTTCTCTTTGATATCCCTAAGTAAACTTCAAATTAAACCTTTTTGGTTTTAGGATACTAAATACTCCTGACTTATGATCTCAAATTTTCTTTAAAACGAAAAAAAAATGATTGAAAAAAACACTTAAACCTTAAAATTATAGAATTAGAATTTCAGTTTCAATAACTAAATCATTGTAATACAATCCTTGTTGAAAGAAATATTCCTTTACTTTCGAGTATAACTTCAAATTAATTCAAATTAATTCAAATTATGTTACTTCAAATTACCAACTCTCCAAGCTCGGCTTGGCTTCACAAGGCAGCCCCTTTTCTCTCTCTTATTCTATCTATCTATCTCTCGCATTCTATCTTTCTCTCATACTCTCATTATATCTCTCTCCTTTATCCTCTCTCTCATTGTCTCTAATTATTCTAAACTGCTGACTCCGCAAGAACCTGATCATCAAAGTGACTGAACAAACAAATGAGAACTTTTGATCCCAAAGTTTCGCCCTCAAATAGAGAGATTCCTGTCCTTCTGTAATCTCTCAAGAAAATAGCGATCGCCTCACTCAATACAACCATACTTGACACGACCTTCAACCACTTCGCATAGTAGTTTCAAATATTCGAAAGTTCAATGGACATATAGAAATAAAATTGATTCGTCTTGCTTGATTATAAACCTTAAGAGAAGAAGGGGAGATTTGAAGCGAAAAGGCGTATTGTGAAAATTGTAGAGCTGTCCTGAACGTCTTGTTAAAACTCTTAGTTAGTAAGGTCTGGGCAGAATTTGCGGGCGAAGAACTTATTTCTTGTTTTAAGGATTATTAAGTTTTTCGTTTCATCTTCAGCATTTCCCATTTGAAATTCGCTTTACTATCACGTCTAGTATGTCACTCTGCTTGTAGTTTAGGGGGAAATGAGTTGGTTAACGGAACCGTAAATTTTGATATTCAGTTGCTCGCCACCTGGTTTATTGTTTTGTTTCTTAATTTCCTTGTCTAATTTCCCAGTTATTTGCCTCGCGGTTTTTGAGGCGTATGTATCATTTTCTGTGAATTCATCCTTGGTTTCGTGTTCAGATTCTTGTAGGTCGGTTTCCATGGCATTCTGGGTTTCCGTCATGTTGATTTTTTAGATTCTATTTGATGCGGAGGGGGAACCTATGGGAACCATATCTGTTTCAAGCAGTTTTAGTTAGCATTTTTTTAATTCCTTTGCGGATGATCCTGGCTCTGCTATATTCACAAAGTATGCACAAGACCAAGTTTGGTCTCATGTTTCCATCGGTAGTGACGATGGTGTTTTGTGACTGTTGTCTTTCACGCTGCAGTTGATGATGGGTACGTGGTAGTTGTTTTTCTTTTTTTCTTCATTCATTTCGTTTACTTTGCCTTATTATACTTTTCTTCATTGAGCGTGCCATTGGGAGAGGCATATGTGGGCTACCAAAGTTTAGTCACTGTTTTTACGTACTTTTTCACTCATCCTACCTGTGTTCCTGGCTTTCGCACTCCGAGCATATTTTACCCTGAAAGGTGCAGTCTTTCGTGATGTGCTTGTCCAGGACTTACAACATGAAGCAAACCTGAACGGATATGAACTCCTCTGCGCTCTGTGAGGGCTAACAGCCCTGAAGGACGCATTATAAGTACTTATTATTATTATTTCTCGATTTTTATTGGTGTTATTTTTGTGTAGAAAGCCAACATTCCATGTCCCGTTGCCTTTGTAGTCGTTTCGGTTGTCTAGAAGATGATTTTGTACACATGACTGCGTTTTTCTCCGGCCTTATTCTTGAATTTTATTCTCTCATCAAATCTGATCCATGATTGTTGTACCTCTATTTCCAACTTTATGTCCTTGGCCGTGTGCACCGCTACCCATAGTTTTAGGCGACGGCAAATGATTGACTTTTTTGTTGTTAAATTACGAAGGGTTCTTGATGCTATTCTATTTTTTTTCTAGCTTCGTGCAAGCCTCTTCGCTGAATAGTTGGTCGAGACCTTTTTCCGCAATGTACAGTGTGATGTGTGATTTAGATTCCTCTTTCAGACGGAGCAATATGACTCCAATTTCCGATTAGATCGTGTGTATTGTTTTTCTCTTAAGGGTTTATTTATTCCTGCAAGGATGCGAAGAGGCGCCCTCTTCGCTTCTTCACAGTCGTCCATTTTTCTACTTGAAGTTTCAAATGTATTTCTTCGTTTGCGGATCCTTCTTCTTAATAAACTATTATTTGCCAGGGAAGAAATTAATGATATTTCGTGACAATAAGATATGCCTTCCTCTCTCCACAACAACCAAGCTCTAGGTTGCGCTACCTTCAGGATAAAAAAATAATAAATGGCTGAGGATACCCGGGTAGGCACTACTGAGTGCTGACCTATAGCAAACTTGATGATGGAGGACGGTTGAATCAACTGCCGCCACCCAGAGTACCGTCCCCTCAGTGGTTTGGTTATTGAAACTGCGTTCAGCTTATACTGAGACGGTTGTATCTCTATCTATTTCCCTGGTCTGGCCACCAAGAATAGAGCAAATACTTCTCCAAAGGTTGAACTTCGCCTTTTGTCCGGAAGATCTATGACGATGAGTTCCACAGTTGGCTATTCCACACACCTTCTTTCCCCATCGCCTCAAATTAAGTTTTGTCAAGTTACTGGTATAGTTTGAACTAGGTTGCGAATGACAGCAACCTCAACCAGTTACCCGGAGGCAGGAAGGGAGAGAGTGATAATCTTAGGCTACTATAATTGTTCTTATTACAACCTTTTTAAGAAATCTCTCTTTTTTAATCCCCCATGGAGGAAAAATGGATCAGAAGTGAAAACAAAAAGAGATTTCAGAGGGAAAGAGTGGTCAAATGGCTCGTAATCCGCACTATTCCGTTTTGGATAGGAGGAATCTTTTAGTCTTTTCTCTCCTAAAGGATTCCAATAACGGGGCTAAGTGGCGAGAAGATTCTTCTTGCGCTGCGAGAGCTCAAATATGTTCGTGCGAATCCAGCTACATATATCTGAGCAGTCACCTAAAACTTTAAAACTTTGGGTTTTGCTTGAGGGAATTAGTATTTTTGGTTCGTTCTAAGGGTTGCAACTTGAGGGCATACACACTAATTTTATGGTGGAAATATTTTGATGTACTCTTATATGAAACAGAAATATGAAAATGTAAACAGCAACGAAAGACATTATTTTCTGAAACGTTTTGGACCTCAAACTAGGAGTATCTTCCTTGTAAGGAATAGGAAATGTAGAATAACAGTGTCAAACATCATTATAAAATCTAATAATGGAAATATTAAAGCTATAACACGAATAAAGTTAAAGAAGTCCGTTTAATACATTTATTTTAAAAAACATGTAAATGAGACATTCAATCTTATAACAAATACAATTTAGTTCTTCCATTATTTTTTTCAAGATTTGACCAAAGTTCCTCATTAAAACTTTCAAACTTAAGTTTAAAAATACCGTTTTTCTTCTCGAAGATAAAAAAACATCACCTGAAATAACGGCAGTTGACCCTCGTTCGCTAATGGCTTCCCTTGATTTAATTAGCGTGATTATTTGGATGTTTGTCCCCTGGAGCTTAGACGGTAATTTTTTAACATTTTGTTGATCTTTTTTTAAAGTTTTAGACGAAAGCGTCATTTAACAAGGTCAACAGACCTAAGTTGCGTGCTCTCAATCATTCTGACTTATGCCCATATAACCTTACGACCTTTAAAACTTTCAACAAGTGGTGCAATCTGACCCATAATTAGTTTTCTTTTAATAATCCCGACCTAACCTTAAAAAGACCTTGGCAATTATAAAATTCGAAAGAGAATCTAAAACAACATAAGAATTCCAAATTATGTTAGAATCAGCTCAATAGTTACGATGTTATTGCAAATAAAAAAAAATCATTGAAAAGTAAAATATTTACCATCCGAGCGACCAACCTACGGATCAGATAGTAACTTATAAGAGTCGCGTGCACGCGACTAAAAACGTCTTAAACTAAACTGTAAACATAGCAAAGACATTAATTTTCTATAGGTATTGACAACAAGAAAACCACTTCATTTTGGAAAGTAAATGTTGCAATGAATAATGGTTCATCTACAACCTATCTACAGAAAGCCTAAACCTCCAGTATAAGGCACACTCCTCTTTAGTAATATACTATTGTTGTCTTTCAGATTAGCAACCATTAAATGTCTCATTCATAGAGTATTCCAAATATGCCCTCATTGGGTGTTCTTTAATTTAACAGTTTAAAACTTAAGATACTTGTAGTTTAACTTTATAACCTTACTTATATACTCAACTAAGATATTCTTTCAGTTCTTTGCGACATTTACACTCAATGCAATATTATTCTCGTCAATTTTAATCCTGTCGATTTACTGCCATTTTTCTAGCTTGAAGTTTCCCTTACTAAGCTGTTGAGATCATCGGTGGTTTATTTATTTACATGTGCAACTTGCAAGAATCTTTATGTCCTACAAATTGACCCACAACGATGGTGATGTTCGTTACGCAAGTCCAAATATAGACTCTTCTTATCAAAGCACGAAAACTGCGACTGAACTATTTCTCACGAACACTGCATGCTGCACATATTCATGCGGGGGTCAGCATCTCCCCCAGTCGTTGTTGAGATGATCGGTGGTTTAGTTATTTTAATCTGCAACCTGCAACAATCTTTATGCCTTACAAACTGAGCCACGACTTTCCCCAAACATTTCAATGACCTTGAGACTATGTTAAAGAAGTTCTTACCATCTCTCAGCTATAGTTTTCTTCTATGCCCCAACATTATGAAACGCCCTACTATAGTGACTTTAAAATTATAGAATGATTACATATTCACCAAACTGCAGCCAGAATTTAACGACTAACATCCTACTAACAAACTTATAATTTATAGTAATTAAACAACATATTCGCAACAACCAATAAAGCTTTTCTTCTTCTAGTGTCCGACGCTAGAAGTTAGTGCTTGTTATTTATTTATGAATTTCAACTATTTTAGTATTTTATCAAGTAGTATTTCATTTTAATTATCTTTTTAATGAATGTAGGGAATATTTTTGCTATATAGTTATTAATTTGGGCTATTTTTTTGTTCTATCTTTAATATATTTTAAATTTAAAAACTATGATGCAACTATTTTAGATTTTGTACTTTAACCACTATTTCTTTTATTCTGGGGGTCATTGAAAAGTACACCGCCACCAAAAAGAAGAAAACCACTCAATAACTGAATTTAAAACAAAAATAAATAACAACCATATTAATAAGGGAAACAACAACAAGAAGATATCAATGAAGAAACAGAGGGCTATGCTTAATTCACCCATGGCTGGCCCACCTCCATCAAGCACGCTAGCATGCAAGCAACAATTCAAAGATTTCAGTAAATAGTATGGAAGAGGTCCCCCTCCTCCAAAATCTCTAGGATGCCCCAACCAGCGATACTTCAAGAGCAGGCCCCAGTAACTATAGACGCACGGTAACGAATTTTAGCAAATAGTATGGAGAAGATCTGCCTCCAAAAACTCTAGTCCACGACAACCTAGCCTGCTGCAAGAGCCCGCTCTGAGCACTAGAGTCACGCGGCAACGAGCCTCGCCGTTGAAGTACCGATACAGGTACCATGTTGAACCACCCCAGAATCAGCCATTGTATCAGAAAGCAGGTGAAACAGTGTCTCCTTAGGTAGTCCTCGCAAAGGATTCAGGAGAGTGCCCCATCTACTGGCGTTGCTCAAATCAGGTGTGCCCGATCCTGAGCCGACAATAACTTCAAACCACCGAAACATTGGGGCAAAAGTCAAAGGAAACAGTTGGGGCTCGATGGCACTTAACTTTAAAGTTTGGGTAACGACTCCAATCTCTGCCATGCAGCCTGAAGGGCTGTCCTAATCCTTGAAATGTAGTAAGGGTAAAGAAGAGCGAAACACCGGTAGCTTAATCAGTGCAGAACGCCTAGGCTCCTGGATAGAGTGATCGTTCTACAAACCCATACATCTCTACGGAACAAGATAACACATTGAATGTACCCAAATCTGTAATAGTAATGGTGTCACGGATACTGTGGTCAGAGGATTGAGTATATTCCGATGACTTAATGGCTCTTCTCGTGTTCTATAAGTCGCTATGTATTACAAAACGGTCTCCGGACCTGGCACGTACTTAGCAGTATATTAATGCACCCAGCCCAGACATTAAGACAAAGACAGCACTCGGAGGATCTCCGCCGTTTTCAACGAAGGGCGATATAGCATAGCAAGTGTATGTAACTATGTTTCCAGAAATTTTAACAAAATAATCTCGTTGATGTTGATGCTATGAGACCAGAGGCATGGCGATACTTTCAATGTGGTATCCTCCACCTAGAGATAAAGCAAAAACAAGGTGTATATGTGAATCATGCACCCAACAAGACGTTTAGCAGTGGCATCTCCTATGCTTCGAATGGAAGGCTCCCTATAAAGAACATAACTGACACTCTAGTCATAAACCTTAAAGGAGAATGGTAGATCAATCGCAATAACCGTTCTAAACTGGAGGAATAAATCTCACAACCATACTCAAGTTTTGAGTGAAAAAATGACCGGAAAAAATAGGTTAGCCTATCACTACCAGATTTACTAAACGCTATAAAAGGCAGAATTTTCATGGTTTGGGCTTAAGAGGCCCTAATATTCTAAAAATCATCACACGTGAGCTTTTCCGTCAAAACAAGATCAAGGAACATGTGTGGGTCTACCTCGTCTAGGCTAACCCCGCATATGAAAATATCCGCATCAGATGATGTCTATTTAGGCCGCAAAGGTGCACAACCGTGATAATAGGCCAAGAAAATCGAAACATATGCGTTTCTGCCTAAAGACAGGCGCTTCAGAAGCTGTTAAAGTCAGCGTTCCAACGTAGAAATCTGAACGGCCGCAAAAGAGATTGAAAACTAACCAACTTTCAGTGTGACGAGAACATCTTCCGCCAGCGCTGTGTTACCGTTGATACTCACGGTGTATAGAACGAGACTGAGGAAATCTCGCGGCTAGACTGCTTATCTTGTCCCTCGGGTGCTGAGAAGGCTCTCCCTACCTGTAAAGAGAGTCGACGATTTCGTAAAAATTCTAAACAATTGTGAGGCTTCTCTTCGCACGCCATGATACCGTATTGCTACGTGCATCATAGTCCTTCAAATCCCCCCAAACAAGTGGAAATAGGTTAACGGCGAAAAGAAGCTCCGTAGCTAGGACTCAACTGCTTTTACAGAGTATACTCGCACGGGGCGGAACTATCGATAGTTTTACTATGTGGAAGACGGGTGGCATCGACTCTACATAAAATACACTACCACAAAGTTCCAAAAATTCTCTATCAATTTACACACAAAAGAGGTTAATAAAATTACGTGAAAGTCACCCTGGGTGGAATGATCTCTCATAGGCTTGCGAAAAGTAAGCACCATAACCAGGGCTTGGAAACAGAAAAGATACGCTCCCACCGGACACCTTTCCACAAAGATTAAAAAAGGTCAAGCCTCACTCAGCTAGGTGTAGCAGCACGTCGTAAGGTATATGTTCCCGACCAGGGACTGGTATCTACGCAAGAGGCGAGAGCAAAACGTAGCTTCCTTAGCATGCAAAGTGATTTGAATAGAGGTGGAGTAGCATCCCGGCTTAAAAACCTAGATAGAGCGCTAGAGAAGGAAGGTCGCGTCGCCACCTTCAAAGGGAATGGAAGGTGGGTCATAGGGAAATCTACCTAAAATCTTTTAGGCACACTTCCACACAACTGCAAAAGTGAAGGCACGTATACCAACCAGGAAACGATACTGAATTCGGCCGTCGCCCGACGAAATTTACAATGGTAGGGAATGAACTCATCCCACTCAGAGGCATATTGTTCCTTTCTGCTTGCGGTCTCCGAAACTGGTAACCAGTACGGATGCGATCAGTTTGAAGACAGCCAGACCTTCACGAAATAAAAGCCAAACCAGGAGCGATGAGGGTGCTGAAGAAAAATTCAACGTTCTCACCTACCGACTTAAACTTTTCAACTGAGATAGAAATTTTAGTCCTTTCTTCGAATGAGGACAACGGTGGGTTGTCCTCCAAACGCCGGCGGCTCGGGAAAAGAGAGTGGAAAGTGCTTGATTCTGTTACTCATCGAATACCCTCCACTATTCAAAGTCTGGTTGTGTATCAGTAGAACACGAGAACAACAACAAAGGAAAATCAAGCATTTATTGTAGAGGGGGAAGTGAATTCTTCTATATTAAGGGCAAACATCTCTAGCTCTTCGACTAGGCGGTTGTTCAAGCCTTTATTGTTGCCACCTAGTACTGGTATCATGTGGATAAAAGCTTCAAAGGTTCCGAAGGGTTGTATATGCTGGCATATTCATAGGACTCTAAAGGCCATGAGGGGAGGATTCGTTTCTTAAATGAGAGGTTTAAAAGGGTCTGAACAAAGCTGAATTTGCCACTTTGGGCAGGATCATTCCCATTAATCAAAAGGCTCCCCCTCTCCCGAAAACCGAAATATTTTTAGTTCTGTTACAATAATAACTAAATTCTTATGAAATATTAGTTATTTTAACTGTAAGACAAACATATCACTTCGATATACTGCGAACGTGTGCTAAAAACCTTCACCTCAAACTTAATCTATTTCAAAGTAACATTCCAAAGAATTCCGTAATGTCTTAGAACTATCAGAAATAAAAAAAAGAGAAGCTATTAAGAATTATCCTTCTCATTTGATTTGAGATAATTAAAACATGATCTAACCATGATCAAATTTATTCACTAAATAAGGAAAGATGATCCTTTTACATGTCATATAGGTTGTGTCCATTTACTACTAATTCAAAGGATGATTGAACTTAAGTGATCCTTTTGTCAATTTTATGGTAAGCCTATGACCACCAACGACGAGGACACGGCAGAAGAAACAAGTATAAAAACATAAGCTATTTAAAAATAAAAATGGCAAACTAAACAATAACGGCAATAACAGAAACTAGAGGGACATGATCTAGTGTACCTGCGGCGAAAATGACTGATTTAGCACCTCTAACCACTAGGTGGCGCCACCTGGTGGTCAACTTATATCATATTTAAACTCAGTGACCTCAATTACCTTTGGTAGAATTGGTTTTAGCTGGCTACACTGAACCAGCGCCATCTAGTGGTTAACTTATATTATATTTGAACTCAGTGACCTCAATTACCTTCGTTAGCATTGTTTTTAGCTGTCTACATTGAGCCAGCGCCACCTGGTAGTCAATCTATATCATGTTTGAACTCAGCGACGTCAAGCACCTTTGTTAGCATTGTTTTTAGCTGGCTACATTGAGCCAGTGCCACCTGGTGGTCAACTTATATCATATTTGAACTCAATGACATCAAACACCTTTGGTAGCATTAGTTTTAGCTGGTTACATTGAGCCAGCGCCTCGTTGCTGACAGAAGATGAACACAACATGAGATTTTCATGACCCATAAACTTGCTTGCTTCGCTGCAGTTAAAAACAACAATTAGGAAACTACTAAGAGGTATGCCTGGGTTTCCACGTGAATGCACTCTTCTTTAGGGAGGCAAACATGCCATTAAGAATTAATTAAAATGACACCATAACCTGGTGGGGTAGCGCCATCACCAGGTACTCGAATTGGATTGTAGCAAGCCCCATTGTCCAGGTACTGGCACAAATACGCTCATAAGGCTTCTCCAGGTTAAAATATGGAACCAAAGTGTAGCGCACAATCTAAGTTCCCAAACCGTCCTCCCAAAAGAGTTCGCTGGGGCCCTCCATCAGATGGTGCTGCATCCTACCAGTGTACCTTATTTGGAGAAACAAGAGAATATAAATTTATACCGTTAAGGCAGGCGGTAATATATCCAGGGAACTTGTTAGGGTGCAATGATATGCAACTTTAAATTCATGGACGTCGTCTTACATCTTCTTTGCCATGCAACCCCAAGGGTTCTTCTGCTCCCGCCATATAATCAGTTCAGGAAAGAGCGAATCGCAGGTCCGTTGGTTCAGTCTGCGCAGAGAGCATAATCCACTCTTCAGCATTTTCGATCCCAATAACTCGTACATGACTAGGGACAGGAAAAGAAAATTTGACATCATGCAAATTAGTATAAACTACAAGGCCTCAAGGGCAGCTAGTATTATTTTGTCTGCCAATCTGTATTAAAAATTAACAATATCCAAACTGGGCATGGCACGCAATCGAAGGTACCGAATGGCGTTGGCCAAACAGCTTGGTCATGAAGATAGAGCCAACACCCAGAAGAGCCACGCCGGACTCAAACAAGTGGGAGTTAGAGGAAAAAACAAATGCCCGTTCCTAACTAGAACCATATGGGTACAATGGTACAGCTCGAGTTTTACATGGTATGCTCTAATAAATACAAACCTAATAATCCAGTCGCTGTGGAAAGTTTGGAAACAAATGATGATTGAACTTCAGCGATCATTTTGTCAATTTTATGGCAAGCGTATGGCCACCAACGACGAGAGCACGATAGCCGAAACAAAAATAACAAAAGAAAACATTCTAATAAGCTAATTTAAAAAGAAAATGACAAACCAAACAATAACCGCAATAACAGAAACTAGAGGGACATGATCTAGTAGACTTGCAGCAATAATGGCTGATTTAGCATCTCTAGTCACTAGGTGGCGCCACCTGGTGGTCAACGGATATTAGATGGTGGCATCCTAAAGGTTAGCGTCATGTGCATAGGCACCACGACCCTGAGAATTGCACTCAGCTTTCTAAGTTTCTTAGCCCTGAACCCGAAATGTTTATTGCATAATTGACGTATCTCTTAGGCATAAGAACCATTAAGATCAATCAGGACGCAAATGTGAGCCTATTCTAACAGGGGAAGACGCTGATCCGAGCGTATATGTAAATCATGGTCTGTACACGGCGTAAAGCAAGTGTGGTCACCCAGTCATTGAGAAAAAGGGTCACTATAGGGTATGTGCCGAATGCCTCATTTACCAACCGAGGACAAGTGTATTGAATATAATCAATTATCCGCAATAGACATTAGGTTGTAGGGGAATTGTAAATAAACAAATGAGAGATGGATAAAGTATTATGATATCCATATGAGCAACCTACGCTATGAATGAAAGAGCTGAGATTTTTTATAGCCCGTATACAAGAGGCCATAAGACTGCGAATGTTTGCCTCCTAGTTGAGGCGTTGTTCAAACACAAGATCAAGGAATAGATGCTACTCTAACACGTTTGGGTGAGTCTCATTTAATAAAAGGTTCAGTAAAGTGTTATGGCCATGAAGGCGGCAGGAATACACAAACATGATATTAGACAGTCTAAATTTATAGGTTTCGGCATTACGAGAGGCTCGAATCGGGGCCTTTTGGGGTCAGCGGTGCAATGTAGATATCTAAACCTTCCCAACGAAATTTTCCCGATGCAACCTCCAGCAACCTGAAAACCATGACCATTTCATACTATCCTGACACTACCTCTCCACCATCTCAGAACTACTTTCATTATACTGTAAGAGACCTGTAGAAAAGACTGCATGACATCATTCCTCAGTGCGTCGAAGTTTGGCTAGAGAGAACCTGGGAAGCGACAAAGCAAGGAAGGTGTGAGCTAAGGATTAAGGGGGGCCAAAGTCAAAGCTGTGAGTTGTCTTAAATAGAAAAAACGAGAATAGAAAATAAATATAAACATAAAGACGATTAAATATAACATTACTTGGGTAGGCTCAGCGATTCTCGCTCTACGCCGGATCATCATGTGGTATTCACGTGTTATCCTTAACTCGAGCTCTGATTGGAGGATGAGAATCCTGAAATTTGAGCCCAGCCAATCCGTAGTGAGATCTGTGGCATACGCCAAGACTTTCTTTTCCTTTCTTATCTTTGTTTTAGTTCGGTTTTTACTTGGGCATTTTGCCTCTTTTATTTGCGCTTTTTTTTCTTTTTTTTTCTTTTATGCACTTCGCCTCTTTTATTTACACGTTTTCTGTTTTGTTGTTTTCCCTTCATTTTTTTTAGTTTTGGGCACTTCACCTCTTTTGTTTATTTCTATACTTTTGTAACACTTTGTCGATCCTAATGCGAGCATTTCACCTCTTTTGTTTTAGTTTCCATATCCGGTTTTATGGTCTTGATTTTGTAGCATGTTCCATGTTACGATGTTCTCTCGACTGTGTGTTGCCTTTGTTGGCTAATACCTACAAACCTATTTCACCCCTATGAAACTTACCACACATTTTATCACTTACTCCATATAAAAAAAATGCGAAAACTGTAAGTTGCTCAAATTATGTCATCGGACATCTAAGCTGCCGCTACTCTCAGATCTGCGAATACAATGAGATAATTTTGCCTATATTTCTCTTCTCGAGGTGAGTGACAGTAAATTACATGTATTTGTCTGAGAGAGAGAGAGATATATATATATATATATATATATGGCGGCATTTTGATAAAGATTGAGGATCAAAGAGGTGAAAAGGTTCATTGGTCAATTTGTGACCTCCATACAAATGAACTCGGCCTTTGTCATCAATTCCAAACCGTCGAGGGACCTACCACAGGCAATAATTCTTTCAAACGACCAATAAGGAAGTCTTTGTCAAAGGTGGAAAATTTAGAATAGGATGAAGAGTTCTTTCTGAGCACAGATGGATCAGAAATTCCGATGACAAATGAAGTGTTGTCGGATTTGTCCTCTGATCAGAAGTACATTTTCCTCGTCGTTAAATCCATTCACAGCGGTAACATTGATCCCCAACGGAAAACTTTGAATCTAAGATCCATTTCCTACTTGAAGTGGTTGAGGTTAGCCTGTCGCCTTGTCACAACTTACCTCTCCAAGTATCTTTTTTAAAGGTAAAAGATAAGAAGAATCTGCACTCTCTCATCTTCTAGGTCGTCTCCAACTACATTCATTGTTGGTTTGAGATCAAAACTCGACCACATATTTCTGACGCCGCCAATCACATTCTTTTCCAAATCAAATATCTCCGCCTTCTTCCCCAATCAACGTGAGGCACAGTGTTTCCTTACATCAAATTATGGAAGGCGCACCCAGAAAATCTGCTTGTCTCTCTCTTCTGCGATGATGATCCAAATCTCCACGCCTCCGACGTTCGCAATATCATGGACCTTTCACAATGGTGCTGTGTTGGTGACAAGTCAGGGAAAGAGTTCGTTTTCCCTCCCCTCAACTTCAATGCGAACACTATTGCTGAACCCATCGATTGAGATGCAGTCACGATTTACGAGTCTATCCTCACTTGCAATCTCACCTTCGCTGAAATTCAAAATTTGATTGTCAAAAAATTTGAATTGTCATCTTTTCCAACTCACACCCAATCGGTTGAGCGCTTGATTCGTGAATTAACAAGTACATGCGGTAAAATTGCCTGTCATTATCAAAGAGATGGCTATATTCGCGCGAGAATGGCTTCCAGAGAAATCTTTTCGAAAGATTTGTAATTCATGTAAATTCTAATCTCCACTCGTTGAAGAGGATCTAAAGATAGAAGATTTTAGTCCCTCGTGTTGCATTTGTCTAAGATTAACAAGTTCAACCAACCTAAGTCGCGTGCACTCAATTATTCTAACTATGACCTTACGCCCTTCGAAACATTCAACAAGTGGGGTAATCCTACCCAGAGTTAGTTTTATTTTAATTATTCCCGGAGTAACCTTGGGAGGACATTAACAATTATATTTTGGAGAGGAGAATATAAAACAACATAAGAGTTTCAAATTTCGTTAGAATCGGCCGAATAGTTATGATGTTATTGCCAAATAATTCCCGGACTAGCCTTAGTACGGCCTTGGCAATTATATCAATCGAAGGTGAATGTAAAACAACATAAGGGTTTCAAATTTAGTTAGAATTGACCGAATAGTTACGATGTTATTGCCAAAAACAACTCATTGGAAAGTAAGATAGTTACCATCCGACCGACGACCTACGGACTAACATAGTAACTTATAAAGTAGCGTGAAAAATGTGCCTATTAATCTACAACTAAGATGGATGAGGTTCACTGTATCAGTCCATCTCACCTAATATTTTTAATATTGTATTTTATTCTTATCGCCTTTATCTTTGACCCTGGAAAAAGATTTTTCTATCTTCTTTACCCGCAGCCTGATCATTCTCGCGGGGGACGAGTTCGAGTAACCAATCTCTCACTGGAAGCCAGCGGTCTTTTCCGCTGTGAGGTCTCAGCAGATGCCCCCGCCTTCTTTACTGACTATGGTACCATCAATATCACTATTGTTTGTAAGTATTATGGACTGAAACATCAAGAAACTTTTCATTTGTGAGAAAAGTAACAACAGCATCTTCGATTGCTGAAGTAAGCAAAATTACAATATAGCTTAACAGAGGAAAGCAACAGCAGCATCTTCGATTGCTGAAGTCAGCAAAATTACAACCTAGCTTAACAGAGGAAAGCAACAGCAGCATCTTAGATTGCTGAAGTAAGCAAAATTAAAACTTAGTTTAACAAAGAGTACATAGTGAGATAAACAAAGACATTCTCAGAGATAGTTTTAAAAAATGCCTAAATTAGTACATTAATACCAACAACAAAAGTTCAGTAAATAATAATTTCCATTGGTATTATAGAATAAGTAACACCAATGCCTCTTTCGGGAAACATCCTTATTATTACTATTAATAGTAGTAGTGGTTCGCCAACCTGCTTTTATTCAGGTGCATTCCCGACCGGATAATGAAATAGACATAAAGGTCAGCGTGACAATCGCTGGTGAACCCCAGGGCACTAGGGTACGGTCCTCTTTAGAGGGCCTAAGAAGTATTGACAGCAAACAGCGTTCAGGTGGAACCTTCTTCACCCCGGGGAAGAAGGAACTGTTCCGAATCAAAGGTGTGTGGATATAGATACCCATCGGCAGGATTGCTTGGGACAGAGAGAGTGTGTGTGTTGTGCTTCGAAGACGGGAGAGGAAAGAAAGCAGTGTTATAATTGGCTATATGTGTGATGAGAGAACTACCCATCTCAGTACAGGGTGAGCACAGCGCGTCCACCAATCGGTAGCCACATCTCTACGTGCGTGGCGTCTGTTTCCGCTCTTGCCGGGATCGACCCGGTACCACGACGTTGGGGGGGCCAACGTGGTATCCACTTGCCTGGCAAAAGGTCTATCCTATTAGTGGAAATAAATAATGATAAATAGATGATGAGATTAAGAAACATAAGTAACAATACAGATACACTCACAAAGGAAAAGTGAAAAACGATTCCGACTTGGATAAAAAGGTCTTTAAGAATAAAGACGAAAGCGCTCGGAATCGCTTTTCCCTTTTCCTTTGTGGGTCTATCTGCATAACTTTGACTCACGTGCCCTTTGTGGGCTTTTTTCATATATATATATGCAGATACACCCAAAAAGGAAAAGTGAAAAACGATTCCGAACACTTTCGTCTTTATTCTTAAAGACCTTATCAAGGAATGACCGGGAGGTTGGATATACATTGCCTTAATTAGTGGGAGGGGGGATTAGACTACCCACCACTGAACTTTAATTAAGGCAATGGATGTCCAGCCTCCTGCTCATTCCTTGAAAAGGTCTTTAAGAATAAAGACGAAAGCGCTCGGAATCGTTTCCTTTGTGGGTGTATCTGCATACCTTTGACTCACGTGCCCTTCGTGGGGCTTTTTTTTTCATAAGTAACAATAAAATAGAACGGCAGTGAAATTTGTCTCAGAAATCAGACTGAATCAAATATAAGTTATCCCTGAGATTAAAATCTCTACTCTGGTTACAACGACGACGTTTCTTTGATATTATATTTAAATAGGACGCAGTTATTTCCATATTTAAAGATCTTTTACTAAAATCCTCTGGTATCCCTAAAATAGCGACCGCAGCCGGTCATAAGAAAGTTCAAACACTCACTATTCAGTATATTTTGAGTTTACAATTAATCCTCTTCTTTTATTTATACGCCATTTGTTTTCTTCTGGCCGTCATTTCCCTATTTCTTTATCCTATCCAGTGGAAGGGGTTTTAAGCTTGTGTTTATGAGCTGGAGGTTTATTAATTGCTCTTCAGGCCACATTGGCAAATAGGCGAAATCATCATCATCATAATCATCATCATCATCCCCATCATCATCATGATCATCATCATCATCATCACTAACTCTATAATTTAAGAACGGGATTTTTTGGAGTATTTGAATAATAATTTAATCTAAGTTTGGTTATGACTTATGTTTTTTTATCAAAGTTAATTTCTAATAATTCTTTTATAATATCAAAAAACAAAATGGTGAAGTTCAGAAATAAATATAAGTATCGAAATTTTGTGAAATTTTAAAATTCACCCCAAAAATTTTTTTATATATCTTCTTCTTCTATAACTATATTATAGCAACGTGATATATTGAAAGGGGGGAAATTTAGTTTAGAGTTCCTTTATGAAATTATTATAATTAGCAAAGTTCAGCAAATTTATAAAAATTTAACCATGGCTGGTTTTTTTTATTCTAAATTTTAATCGTAGTCGGGAGGGGGGGGGATGAGTGGCGAAGTCATTGCCTCGTCTCAATTATATTTTAAAAGAGTCAACATCAAAAAAGATTCGTCACTATATGTAAGATAAACTAAAAAAAATAGAGCAGGTTTTAGTGTTCTTATATAATCTTCTATGTAACTAACGATCTTTACAAGTCGAAAAAATAAAGATTAACGGAAATATGTTCATTATATGAGTTACACAGGTCTTTGTTCTTTCTAAGTTTGAGTTTTTTTCACCTAGGATTTTATAGATTTTGAATCATAAATTAAAAATTATAATTTATTTTTAATTTGGTTGTTCTCTTTTACCGCTGATGTTAATTATTTAAAAACACACAATTTTGGAATTGAACAGTTAAAAGACTGTAATTAATTTTGCTTAAACAAGCAATTTTTTATTTTGCAATATTTTTCCATCATTATGCTCGGGTTATATATAGAACGTGCGTAATTGAGAGTAGGTAAAGCATACACAAAGGCGAATTGCTGTTGCACACATCTAAAGGTTTTGTTTTGTAATAGCACATTCTGCTTAACAGCTTGCTTATATTAATCTCACAGATGTATTTCATTTATATATAGATAAAGAAAAAATGCATAAATTATCTAACAATTTTTGCTATATCTATAACGAAGTCATAAAACCGCACCGCCAATTATAGATAACTTTATTGAATAAAATCTGCCATGCTTATTTTGATATAAAACTTGTGGATTAGAAAAAAGCCTTTGCCCAACTAGTACAAATGGTGAAAACGTGTCTAGCGTTTACGGCGCCTGGTGTTCTAATGATGTAGAAGAATGAAAGGTATTGCATTTCTGACTGTTACTTCTGCATGACTAGCCTGAAAGATACCATTATTTATTCCTATGAATCTACCACGTGTGACTGTTTCATTTGAATTCTTAATCTTTTATTAAATACGCAGGAAAAAATAATGAAAAATGTAATGGCAACTTCATAAAAGATGAGATTACCAAAAAAATTACCCCAACGCGTAAAGTGGCCCCCTTTTTTACAAAATATTCTTTCGTACATGAAGAGAGCGAGACTTTTTACCAGCGGAATGAGTTAGAGTGCCAGAGCATGGAGTACAATAGATTGGCAATGTCTTCTGACAATAAAGAAAACATCAACAAGGACTAGGGACAGTTCGGACTGGTAGTTCACCTATGAGATTGTGCTCCCGAACAAAACATGTGCGAAGTAAGAACATCGTGACTATTTCTTCTGTTGGACAGCCGATCGCTTCAGGTCTTCGAAGATTGCTTTAGCTTAGGCACCAACGACCAAAAATGATGTAAAGATGGATCAAGATGCAGTATCTAGGTAAAAAGGGAAGGGTCAACAGAAGTGAGAATAGACGAACACACAATCCAAATAGGTTTTTCCATAACTCATAAACCACTATAAACCCCAACTTGGAGTGGACATAAACAAGATGGTCAGAGTGAAATATGTCAATAAAGCGAGGTTTGAGGCGGTCACGTAAAACAGTACCACGCTTAGTACTACGCTGAATAAATTAACAAATTTAACTATTGGAAATGACGATAAATAGTACAATATATATTAACTGTAATGGAGATCGGGATGAGTCACGAACAAGAAAAATGTAAACATGTTTTCCATTCCTCTGCAGCGGCTCAAAGAGACGTAGACGAACGGGCTATGGTAGATTCAAGCATTAAATCAAACTTATTGCGTATTGCTGAGGGTCAATTAAGTCGTCGCCTTGTCGTCTCTATCCGGTGAATCACCATATGTTCGATCGCTCTGTCCTACGAAGTAGCAATGGTAAAGATAGAAAACTCTTGGAGAAGACCTTGACAATGGGGTTGGGCCGAAGGGGGATGGACAAAAAGGAGAATAATTTGAAGATTGAAAAAGGAGTTTTAAAAATAGAAAGGTGGCACGGTCTGCAAGTTTGCGTTTCCAAGAGTCAATTGACTAAGATGTCGTGGGCAGAAAGGAAATACAGGCAGCAAATTGAACAATCAACTACACCAATGATAAATTCCAATGAAAAACATAACTGAGATAGGACGAGATTTAAGGGGAGAAGAATGCTGCATTCTCCACTATTATTGCCTAGAAAGGAAATACAAGAAAGCAGACCAAAAGTCCAGAAATATAGACCAAACTGCAGAGTTAGAGAAGGCACAGGAGTTTGAACTAGTATTCGCTCGTTTTTCTAGTTCAAAAACTTAAACTAAAATTCATGGCATAAGCGGTCGACCAAGAATCCTCTGTCTTTTCTATAATTGTTTATCACCATAAGTTGATGAAGATGAACATGTGGATGACAAAGACGATGGCGTACAATCGTTTAGCTTCGCTCTCTCTGGTACCGCCACAGATCTGAAGATGGAGGGGAAGGAAGTTTTTCCTGCATGAGAGAAGAATCTATGTCTCTCGTCATGCTGACTCCATCCTTGCTGCCAATTACGACTGACTCCATGCCGCAATTTCATGACACGGAGTACCTTGAGATCGCCTCCGTGTCGATACTACTGCTGATCTCCGAAGGAGAGATCGAAATTTTATTGCATACCAGTCGGGGGCAGAGAGCTCTGTTAGTTGCTGTACCTACGAATTGTTACATACACTAGATGACCTCACAGTATGTATAAATTTAGATTCACATTAGAGGAACTTATAGGACAATAAACCGATGGATAATAATAATAATGCTTAGGTTGGTAAAACTCTTTTTAACATTTTGGTAATCTCGCTGATATCATATGGCATCCCGACGGATAATAAGGGACTGACATGATCTTTAATAGACCTAATGATAATTTCCCAACGCGAAGGTTACTAAGCATCAGACTCTTTCTATGATTCAACTTCGGCCATTGACCTCGGGTGAGCCATGGATCAGTTGGGATTTCTATCTCTTATAAGCTGGATATTTTGTAAATTTTGTATCATATGGGGCAAGATGATTTAGCCAATATTCATCGTGACCCCCGAGTTTCCGGATGGCCTGAGTGCATCTGGCGCGCATTTTTTTCGTTTGCGCCGAAAAATTTTGAAAATTGATGAGATTTGGTACTGACTTGCTCAAGCATCGAACACACTCAAAAGTGTTACAGTGGGATTTTCTCTGGTGGCATCCACCCAGGAGATCACTTCCTACTTCAACATCTTCAAATAAATATATTGATTCATCTTATCACTCTTGAAAGATGATGAGAGGGGTTATTCAGGCCGCTGAATTTACGCCAAATCACACCATAACCGAAGCTAGCCTCTCTCTCTTCAACCGGAATCTCATTTTTATTTTGTGTCTAAACAGCATCATTCTGCGTGTTGTTCGTGGCCTGGACAGTGAGAAAAATTCTCACCCCTCGCAAGAACTTGAGTTTGCAACTTTTCAAGTAGCTGTTAATGAATGGGTTATGCTCTTTCAAATCTCTTCCTTTTGGTGAGGTTGAAAAGGAGATGTCCTTTAGCTTTCTCGAATTGGCGAAATTTAAGACCATTTTTCTGGAAATATTGCATTGTTACATGGCTCACTTTGGCCTTCAAACCAACTTATTTATTAATCCTCCTTGGATTTCGCCTGAACTTGTTCAACATGTTCTTGATGAGGGTTCGGAGTCCTCACTGATCGGTTCTGGGTGCTGTTTGATAGCTTTGAAAAATCCAGATCTGCTCAGGGTGGCTTTCAATATCTTGAAAAATCTCCCCGTTGTTTTCTTGTTTCTAAACATGCACGCGATTATTCAATTATCACAAAAATATCTGCAAGAAAGTAATTCATTAATGCCATTTAAACCTATTTATAATGATTTTTAAAAGGCAGTCTACACTTCGTGTTTCCACCCTGTAGAGAGATCCACTAAAATAGTAGTATTTCCCCACCTCCTAAGATATTACTTAGGGAGAGACAGCGAGCCGTTACTTCCCCCCATCCCCTCGGACTACACCCTTTTTAGACTTGCTGCTAGGTCACTGAGAAATTCACACTGAGGCATGACGCTGAAATTGAATGCTACCTCCCCGCCATCTTAATCTTCACTACCCCCTTCTGGGTCGGGAGATTACTCATCTCTTTTGTAGGTTTGCCTCGAACAACTTGTATAGCTCCAGCCGCTGGTCGTCCCGTCAGACCTGCTGATCCCGAACTCTTACACTTTCCCGTAAGGACCCGCTCGGTTGCCCCAAGATCTTTGCTTCTCATGGGCTTGATTAGAAGCGTTACCTATATATTCCTGTCACGTAATTTTGTATAATTATTTTTATTTTGTAACTTTTTTATCATTAAAGATTTGAATTTGAATTTTAATAATGAAGGTTCGAGAAGGCCCCTCTCTCTCTCCCTGTTTTCGATTCAACGACGCTCTCTCTCTCTCCCGAGAAGTGTTTAGTGACGGTCACAGGCCACGGAAGAGTTGCACCTCACACTCATATTTTCGGGGCAGGGAGAAGAGTCTTTTGAGGCAACGTCAGCCTTTCTCAACCACCTTCGGATCAAAGATTGGAAAAGCCGTCCTCCGAAGTTCTTCTGGTGCCCTTTAGAGGACAAGAGACCCAATAGCTCGCTCAATCCGAGTTTGAAGAAGTCATCTCCCCCCTCCACTGAAGTTCGACCGGTGACCTCTTAAGGACAAGAGGCCCGCATCTCGATAAATCAGAATTTAGAGAAAGTAGCACTACCCTCTTCGGGTTTCCGGCTACACCCGTAAGTAGCCAAGGTCACCGAGACCCTCTCCCACCCCCAAGTTCGCCTCGCTTTACTCTCGAGGTTCAAAGGAACTAAATCGCTCACTACCCTAAATCTCCCATTATAACCATTTAATAACCCTGGTTATCCAATTTGTATTCGGAACCTAATACCGTCTTCTTCATGTACCCATATTTATCCATATTTATTGTGTACCTTTTATTTAGTGTGTATTAAAAATATATTTTTGTCGTTGTGTTTGGAATTTTCTTTGGTCAAGCAACTGCAGCTATCTATTCAAATCGTACTCTTAGGACAATAACATTTGTTGCCTTGCCCAACCTACCTTAGAGCCTGTGTGCGTATATTTTCGTACACTAGGCCATACTTCGACACACCCTATAAATACGCATATATACAGTCATGGTCAAAAGGTTTGAGACTACTTTGTTTGTTTATATCATAATCTGAAGCTAAAATATACAAAAATTAGAGGCCAAACTCATTTTATTAATAAATACAGTGAATTAATGCGCCTTTTTCTTCAATTGGTTTTGGCATGTTGGAGACCAAATTTGACTAATATTGTTCCATTTGTGTTCAATGAGCACCCGCAACTGCTAACAATTGAATGGCTTCTGGTTATCAACCGCAAGTTCGATTATTGCCCACAAATTCTCTATTGAGTTCAAATCGTGCGAATTCCAGGGCCAAGGTCCCCAAAATTCAAGGTTATTTTCAGCCAAGAACTTTATTATTGCTTTTACTTTGTGACAGGGGCGCCACCATGCTGAAAAATACAATTATGTTCAAATTGGTCGTAGACTTTTGGGAAAAGATGGTGATCAAGTACGTTTTAGTACCATTTTGAGTTCATGATAGTGTTCTTGGTCAAAACTGTTAGTGCTTCAGCTCCCTTAGATGAAACGCAGCCACAGAAATAGAAAGTATCATGATCAGTCTTTTAATCCTTTTGCGGGCCACCGTCAAGACGAAGCCATCAAACGCTACACTGAAGAGCACCTGACGACCATCCCAAAGAAATAATAAATAACAAACTGCCATTATTCTCCGGAAGACTGATCTGACGACTGTCCAGAGCTGAAGCTGCCATCTTCTAAAAACGAAGACCATGAATAAATATACAGTTCCAGCAAGAAACCAGCTTACCAACCACTCACGATTGTGAATTATCCGACAAGCCTCACTCTTTTAAACCATAGCTGACATGTTCGAGCCATCCCAGTTTCTAGATAAACTTCCCAAATGTTTCTCATTGCTTCTGTAGCTGTTCTTTTCTTTCTAAACTTATACAGTAAGCAATGACGAATATATTACTTAATTAACTCTATCCGCCATAGGATTAAACACTTAAAATATTATGAACCACACACTGCAAGACAAAAGAGATGAAAACTATTTCTAGAAGGTTACTACTATGCGACATTGGTTGTGACGGGGTTGGTTGGCTCATATTTCATAGTGGTGGAATAGCAAAAGAACTTTCCGAAGATCCTAATATTTCAGCGGTAAAGGAGGTATGGGCCAGGGGAAGTTACCTCCAAACGTGAATTTTTTCAACTTTTCCCTACGGTGATTTTACAAAAGAGAAGTACTTTAGAGCTACGCATAGGCTTATTTATGTCAGACTAACCCCCCATAACCCCCTCAACAGAGTAAAAAAGCTTGAGTGAACAGGAATGCTGCACATCTCGCCTCGTTCCCATTGTGCTATAATTGATGGCCCCGAGAAAACCAGGTTTGAGGATTAGCCCAGTGTATAACCCGACACCAGAGGCAGCCGGACAAGGGGCAGAACTGGAACTTACGTGTAAGAGTGGGTTCCGATCCCCTCTACCCCATGGGGTCCAGCCAGGACCACAGAGGGGAGTAACAGCCGTTTTTGTGCACGCTGGGAGCAGTTGTGATACCCAAATCCTCGAGGGACGGCACCCCTCAGTTAGCTATATTTTACTACGCGCTTACATTTTACACCTCGATAGGGCCCCCCTCGAGTTCGCCCTTGATCATTCACCCATCCGATTTGGCAGTCCACATTCACAGAAGTGTAATTACAAGAAAGAGAGGGATAATTTCAAGACAGCTTTAAGTTGCAGAAAATATAACCACCACAAGAAATGGTTACCAAATATTACCTCTCGTAATACATCTCCAATGACCTAGTATCAAAAGTGTGAAAAGATTCATCAGCACCGAGGGAAAATACAACCAGAATGCCACTGCGCGGGATCAATGGGCAGAACAAACCTAGCAGAGAAATGGCTTTAAACTGATGTATGGCAGTCTAAACATTGTCATGATAAGACTGCTAGATGTGGCCTCACGATATGTTGCTATCTATTAGAAGGAGAAAGACATCAAGGCCATCGCTAAGAAGGAAGCGGTAGATACCCTTCATTGAATCAGTCTATAGCCAGCCATTCCCCCACAGATCCTGGCTCACAGGAGCGTGTTATGCCAGAGGCTCGATCCATGGATAGGCCAGTATACCAAAGATGAGATAAAAGAGGAAATCGTGCCTAGGCATAGGTGGGCAAAGGAGGCAGATGTAATCAAATTTAAAAACAAACGAGATAACACCGACTACTTCCACGTATTCAAGATCGTCTTCGTGAAGACCACAATGGCACAAAATACAAAAGAGCGCCGTCTCCTCTAATGATCAACGCCAAAGCCAGCGGCCAACAATTCGAAGGGAGGAATTTACTTCTATCTAATTCTGTGTTCGTTGCTACAAAATGGAGCAACGCGCAACCGAGAAGTGGAAAGGGCCTAAGGAAACGTTTTTAAAGTCTAGCAAGACGGGATATCTCTATAAGGGATGTAAAAAGGCCCTTAAAAAGTTCCGCTAAGTGTGGGTAGGGTCACAGAACAATGGCCATGGCATGCCCTTTGTAAAACGAACTCCTAAGGAAGAAAAATCAAAAAGGAAAGCAAGCGGAGACGAAAAAGTGTAGCAACACCTGATTTAAACTGATTTCAAGTGGCAAAGATGGCTTACAAAGAAACAGGGACCAACAAGATTTACCTAAACATTCAGAACGAAAATTTGACTAAGATCATGACCTACATTTTATTGGTTCACTTTAGAAACCGGACGCAGCTGGGAACATTTGCCAAAACATTCAACCGAGTGTTGGCTAACAGTGGTATGAGTGAAATGTGGCTCCCGTACCCCCCTCCCTCAGGCGATGTCCTGCAACTGCAAATGGTCCCTAACCAGTAAGCAAACGAGCAGGATAACACTAAGAAGAATGAGGCAAAAATTGAAAACCAACACAAAAAATTGAATCTAAGAATAGAAGCAAAGAATGAACGGGTAGCAGCAGCCAAGAACACAACAGAACCTAAAGCAAATGAAGAACATAAGAAGAGGACCGAAAAGACGAGGACTGAAACTAACGACTGCGCAGACTCCTCAGATTCAGAGGTCGCCCCTAACAACTGGAGCCACATCTAAGGTAAGCGGGCCGCCAAAAGACCCCCCTCGATGCTGATAAGATTAATCTCACAATTAACGCATTCGAACAGGTCCCCCTCCCCAAACATATGTCCCTCTTGAAGATCTTTCACAGTATAAAGAACAAAGCCTATAAGTGGGAACCTGATGTAGCTCTGCTCATACACAACTCGACTCTCCACCAGGGAACGTGTCTAACATCGACTTTAAAAAGAAAAGAAACGGAACTAAAGCGTTTGGAATCAAGAAACGCCTATGCTGACGACCCAACCATTCTCGTCCCTGGTCAGGGCCTAGGCACAATTGCGCGCCGGACACAAATGATACAACCTAAAGACAAGGGGCTCATAGCCACAAATCGTCTGAAGACATAGGTGGCTCTCTACGAAGCGCGAGATCACTACATGCACAACATACAAATATACACACACATACCAGACACAAGGTACACAGCTCCTATAAGACTAACGTATAAACCTCACACAAAAACACTCTCAGCCACATTCGAAAAACTTACACATACATCAAAACATTACACAAAGAAAAGCAAAAAAAAATTGCAAGGTTTTACCCTACTAGTAGTAAAATTAAATTACATCTATACAAAACACTAGTAAGGCCACTCTTTACATACTCTTCCATTACACTCACAGCCGCGAGCAACACAAAGGAGTGCAAAGAGTACAAAACTCTACGCTGAAACGCACATGTCGCTCTCCTCGATACACGTACACGTCTACATTTCACGACAATAAACTCACACCAATAAACATATACACCCATAACCGTTTAACACCCAATTACACGGCAGACAAGACGCTGCGTTGCGTTGAGATACACAGCAGCCCTCGATTACCCACAACCAGCACCAATCTTACATAAGATAAGAGTACAATGAGCATCGCATTCATTAAATCGCGCCGCATCTTTTCCATCCATTCCCTTGCAACCCCAGTACAATATCCCAACATAAAATAACGACACATGTCACATCGGTGTAGAGACACCGACCTTTAGCCTCATATATCCTCCCTTAAGTATTTTCCGGACCATTTTCATCTGTCAGTTTTAGATCTCTGTGGCTCAACACAGTCATCTCTCTGCTTTTTTTTTATTCATGTCATGTCATTTCCACTCAGTATATCCTGAAGATGAACCGCAAAGGGTTGAAAGACATCATCTTAAATAAATAAATTCCACTTGTTAGCATTTTTACTCACCTTATGCTTTCTGAGAATGGCGTTGGTGAAAAAATTAAGAAACTGCAACGCAAACTCAACCAAGCATCCGTCGCTGTTGACTTTAACAATATATATATATATATATATATATATATATATATATATATATATATATATATATATATATATATATATATATATATATATATATATCGAGAATTATTTGCAATGTCGCAATTATAATTATGCGGTTAAAAAGGCAATGTTATAGCTAACTAAGCTCTTCATCAAGCCCTCGTAAGAAGCTCTTCTTACAGTCACGAGAGGATATCGCATAAGCCAGCCTAGGAATTATACATTATAGCACTAATCATCAACGCGCGAATAAAGAAAACTCGTCAATATACCACAGACAAAGAAATCAGTTACTAATTGATCCCTAATGACAAAAACAAACCTATTATAATCAAATCCACCTGAGTAATTTAAGAATTTAACAGGCACAGAAGGAAGGTAAGCTAAGCCACCTTTCAAAATACGTTTGTATGAAAACCACTATTCAATACATCTTTAAAATAATGCCTCACATACCATGATGAAATCCAACATGGACTTCAACTCTGGAGAGAGGGGCTTGTAAGAGGAGCCAAATTGGAAAAAGAACTGGCCGTATTCAGATCCCCCTAATGGGAGAAATTATCCTTGAAGTGGAAAAGCCGAAGATAACAGCTAATAAGACGGCTACCCCCAAAACTTAAATCTATTAACGAGCTCAGATTCAAAGAGATTGGGCATGTAATTCCTCCTAAACATCTTCACAATTTATCCCTTAATCGCTTTTTTATTTTTTTTTGTATTGCTATTTTAACGACTTTCATACATGTAGATGGCTGAAATCTCTACTCCTCGTTCATTATGAAGCATCTTGCTTGAAAGATGGTCGCATCAACTGAAAACTTTACAAAAATGATGAAAGGCATAGGAGAGAGTTTAATGAGACACACGGCGAAAAAGAGTAGATTGCTCAAGAAATAAATGGATATTTTAATGGAGATTTTAGAAGACTTAATAAAAATTGTCTTCAACTTTCTCAAAATTTGCAGCAAGTTTGTGAAATATAAATGGAATAATGCACTGGCCTTTGTAAATCCGTAGTAAAGCTAGGCTTTTTTTAAGATAGAAATGATTAATACCCTTTTAAGTTATATTTAGTGAGAAGCCTTCATTAAGTGATGAAGCAAGTAAAACACATAAGGCATATGATGCTTTACGAATAAAAGAAAGAGAATATTGCCATATTAGAAGCAAAAACATTACAGAAGGTTATGGAAATGTGTTGAATATTCGAAATGTTAGCGTTGGTTATAAAAAATATGTTAAAGCTATTTTGGATTATATTTTTTGGAGGCTAAGTCCACTATAATTGATATTGATGCTCTTAATGCCATTATGGAATCTAATTCTCCACATGACATTCCTGAAACAAGTCGCAAAAAACATATCAACAGGAAAATTCCACAAAAATGCTCTTTGGATGCCATATCAACTGTCAGAAGGCAACGTCTAAACGGTGAATATTATTTGTACATAACTACAGAAACAAGGACCAGAAAAGATCCTAAGGTCCACTCAAGATCAGTCCGCTTACACAGACGGTGTTAAAATATCACTATGTAATGTTAGTGTATCATGATTCTTTTAACATGCTGTTTTTTTTAACTATTTGTGATACCAGTTATCCTTTCCGTGGGCTATTAACTACATTCATTGTATATCACGTGACATGTGATTTTCCCTTATTATCCTCTGTTACAGAGGTAAAAACAACATACATAGTAGTGGGAAAGGATTCATCATACGAGACATAGAAGCATCCAAAATAGAAATAATAGGAATATTCGATTATTCAAAATAGTAAGTAAAATATCAAACACACATTCTACTGCAGGAAACGAAGCCTAGGGCCTATGACATCTCACTCGAGTAAAGAATTTGAGTACTGATATTTAGCAGCCTGAAATGCACATAAGGAAATAATTATTTCAAGGTAATTATGGGGGAGTTGAATGCAAAGATTAGTAAACAAAGATATCAAAGAAGATCGATAGGAAAATCGACAGTAGACGAAGGAATTGAATGTGAAAATAGATCAGTAGAGTTTTTAGAAGGAGCAAACCTTAACATTATCAACTTCCAAAAGAGACAAAGCAGAAGATGGGTGTGGGTGAGATTAACGAACCAAAGAAGGAGATTGAATAAAAAATCTTTAAAAAAGGAAACTTTTATACAAATAACGAGTAACAATTACTCCGGAGCAACATAATAATAGACTAAAATAAAGACCGACGTCAAACACATGACAAAATAAAAAAAAAACTACTCAAACTTGATACCCCAAAAGGAAATAAATACAATACCATGGAAATCACACTAATTCACAGGTTTAAAGATCTTTATGTTCAAGTATAATACTGATTCTTAGATAATTGTAACAATAATATAAGAGAAACAATCTTAAATTACAAACTTTGGCAAGTAACGCAAAAAAATAAACGAGGCAACGAAACGACTTTTAGACAAAGGACGAAACATGAGATTTATTCGTTTTTTAATACCGCCCAACTTTCGACTATCAGAAACGACTTTTAGACAAAGTCGCCAGTTGGGCGACTTTTAGAAAGTCACCCAACTGGCGACTTTCATCAAGGGCATAGGTTACCGTAATTAACCGAAACACTATACGGCATAGAAGTATTATAGAAATAACTCAATATCTTAAACTCTACAAGCTTACTAAATTGAGTATCGTGTTCCTTACTAGCGTCCCTTCTTCCTGCCCGCTCCTTCCCGCCGATCCATTTTAACACAACACCACTAGTACAAACACCAAATCACGTCGCAATGGTCTCTATCCACCCCCTTTCAACTCTTCATATCTACTCTTAAGTTATTTCCCTTGTTTACTCACTAAATGCTTGATCCCTGTGGTCCCTACAATCACCCCTTCATTTTTCTATCTATTCACATGATTCGATTTGAACTGTATCCGACATAGAACATAGAATACAAATGTAGGGGAAAATGTATTCCTCAGATATAATTGTATTAAAAACGCTTTCACCCTTATTGTGAAGTCTTTCTATTATTATCCTTTGTTATGTCCATCTTCCACCTCACTAAAATCTTCCATCAGAGGAGAGCGTGAGCTAGCTTGATTGACAGAGAGCCGAAGGTGACCCGTTTCTCGGAGGGGTCACACTTTCGAAGCATCGTTGTACGTGGAGTCGTGGTGAGAGCGTTCGGTCGAAAAAGCAAAAACCGATTGATATACGTTCGAATCCTCACCTTTTCATCGAGAGATATAGTTATATTTAAAAACATTTTTCACTTATTTTGTACATTTGTATTATATATTATAATATTTCTAAAGATAGAGAGAGAGACAGAATAACATTACCTCAATTTGTGGGCAGATAAGAAAATAGGTTTGCTAAAATATTCTAGGAAAGTGCAATGATCAATCACTCACCTATGCTTCCTCGGTATGGTTCGCAAGAACTTAAGAGGTAATGCTTTTCATTGTAATTCCTTGTAACTCATAAAAATTGAAGCATTATGACACGATAATAATTCTAGCTTTAAAATTTAACCGGTCTAAACCTCTGAAAACGAAACTCAGCAAAATACAATCAATAATAGCAATTATGCTTCTGTATGGTTCGCAAGAACTTATGAGGTACTGCTTTTCCTTGTAATTCATAAAAAACTGAAGCAGTATGTGACGATGATAGTTCTATCTTTTAAATTTAACGCGTCTAAGCCTCTCATAAAGGAAACTGAGAAAAATACAACAAAAATAGCAATTAGACGTCTCTATTATTTTTTTGTAGTTTAATATATTTTTAGCGATTAGCATAACAAATATTTATAAATAATCTCGTCTCCAAACACTCTCATTAAATATCCTACAATCAAATCATTATCCTATTTATAACGACAAAATCTCTTTGTTCCTACAAATTGGCTACTTACTATTTGGACCCAGCTCTGCCAGACGGAGGTCCTCACATTGTAGGAATACGACCCAAGTATCAAATGAAGGAGTGGGTAGATTTGACCTGCATATCACAGGACTCTCGACCCCCTGCTAAAATCACACTTCGTGTTAACGGAAAACAGGTAAGACATACGAATAAAATCAATTATACCTTTTTAACCATTAAATATGGAGCATCATGTAAAGTAAAGCGTACGAACAAAGTAAAAAGGGCTGGCATATGCAAAAAGAAATAGGTAGATACTATTAATGCTGCTATCACAGCATTAGTTATAATTTGATTCATGTGAAGTGAAGCGTACGAACAAATAAAAATGTGCTGGCATATGCAAAAATAAATAGGTAGCTACTTTTAGTGTTTCTATCGCGGCCTTAGTTATGATTTGATTCATGTGAAGTGAAGCGTACGAACAAATGAAAGAGTGCTGGCATGTGTAAGAAGAAATAGGTAGATACTATTAATGCTGCTATCACAGCCTTAGTTATAATTTGATTCATGTGAAGTGAAGCGTACGAACAAATGAAAGAGTGCTGGCATGTGCAAGAAGAAATAGGTAGATACTATTAATGCGGCTATCACAGCCTTAGTTATGATTTGATTTAGATAATTCTAATTTTAGTAATTTCCTTTTGTCTGAATTAAGAGCAAATACCTCACATAGTAAATTCTCATGGCTTATTGTAAGTAAATTATCTTTATGTTACTAACTATCATGTTTGTCCAAATGATTCACTCATTCTAGTGGCTTTTGTTATTTTCTTTTGTTTAGGGGAAGAAAAGTTTGAAGAACCTACAGACATGACCAAAAAGTTCACAAACTGGTACTTTGAACAAATTTGTATGCTTACAGGCTAAAATACAAGATACTTTTAGATATTTTTCAATTTATTTTGTAGTGAATTAATTGATTAATCTATAGTATAAATAAAAATAAGATAATTTTTCATAGATATATTACTTTTTAAATAAAATATGATAAATTGACCATTTTTACTAAAACTACTGCTTTTTCTGGAAAAAGCCTGTTTGGTTGAATTAATCTAGCCATTTTCTTTAATAATTATAAAAGTCATAAAAGATTATCATGGCTTAAATCTTCCAATTAGGAACTACATCGATGGTTTTAATAAAATGTAGAAAAAAAAATAGTTGGCATAGACAAGGTGAACGATGTCGTATTTTGCTGCATAGAATTGTTAATAACAATAACACTTCGAGAGCGAGCACGAATAGGGATTTTTCTTCAATAAAGCTGGACTGGGTGTCTCGGAGACGGTAGATCCTCCAAAAGAGGGACTCCCGCCTCCGAAACCCACTCGTCCGCCAAAGGTTCCGAGGCGGATGGAGGAAAAGACTACCATAGTGAACCCATCGTTCCCCGATAAGTCCTCGAAGGTGACAAAGCCTTTGGCGCCTTGTTCGGCCAACAGCGTAGGGAGCTTTTCCTCCGGCAAACGCACGGCCATTCCCGTGAGGGCCTTCTCTTCGAAGAAGCCCCTCGCACCTCCTCAGAGCTGGCTGAGCGGCATATTCCTTCAATTGCCGCAGACTCTGGGCTATCAGGTGGGAGTTGGGGAGGCTCGTCTCATCCCGTTCCCCATTAGCTATTTTTTTTTTGGCAGATCATGCTCGGCGCGTGCTCACAGTTCACCCTCCCGGGTTATAATGGGTTTGCAACCCCGCCACCACAGGATGGAAACCGGTCAGGTGGATGTGCGACTTACACCTGGCATGATGTCTCCGTTCTTTTATTTGTTAATAATACGACCTTTCAGGTCGTAGCAGTGAGGCTGCACCTGGATAGGAGGTATACTGTTATTTTTTCGTACAGTTCACCGTCAGCCAACTTCGATACAGGGGACTATCGCCTCATCGTGGCAATGTTGACGAGACTATTTCTACTGCTCGGAGATTTAACGTTAGTCGTTCCCTCTGGGAAAAGACTCTCTGAGTCTCAGGAGTCAGGTCATTGCTGATCCGATCGACGAGCTGAAGATAGGTATCCTAAATGGATATGAATTTACGCATCCATGCCTGAGAATCGCTTTATTTTCTTGCCTTGATCTATCCCTATACTCTCCGGATAAAAAGCTTGATTTTTGGTTAGTGGCGGTCGATGGCCTCTATGGTATTGATCACATTCTCATTCAAATGTCATTTTTGGAGCACTGCCCCTTGAAATACCACCCGTGTAGTGCTGGGATCTGCAGTAGTGGTCCGCATTCACGCAATGACAAATTTATCTGTCCCAGTCGAGAAGTAAAGGTAGGTGGATGAGGCCGTTGAGTTCTTCTCCGGCAACCTCATCGCCGTGAGCCTAGCACTATTCCTAGAACGTCTGGCTGTTTTGCACGACCCTCAAATAGAATCTTTACGTCTATATTCGCTATAATCGCCGCCCGAACGATTTCACTGTGGATGAATTTCGTCGAGCTAGGGCGAGGCTCCCTTATGTTTAGAAGTACAGTCGCCGCTCTTCCTGGCGGGTATACGTGTCTTCACTTAACGGGAAGACCCCTCTAGCAGAGGTGTGGAAGCGAGTCAAAAGAATTCAAAGCAAGTTCTCGCAGGATCCCTCCATCCGTTCTCCAGGAGAATGGGACCACAATCTCAGACCCCGCATCAGTTACGAAGTCCTTTGCAGCCGCTTTCTCCGCATTCTCTAGCCAGTATGCTGCTCCCCCAGCATTTTATGCACCTTGTGATATCGCTGAAGGCCACCAACTGGACTTTATTTCCAGAGGCGGAGAACCTTCAACGACAGTTTTACATCGAGTAAGTTGCGTTCTGACTTCGCTTCGTGCGCGGACACCACCTCTGGTCCGGATGATGTCCCGCATGCCATGCTTCAACAACTAAGTGAGCGAGGCATAGTATTTCTGATAGATTTGTTCGACAAAATTTGGACAGAAGGTATCCTTGATGAATGGCTACTGTGCTTGCCTTTTGCAAACCGAGGAGAGATCACTCTACCCCGCCCGGTTCCGCCCAATCTCTCTAAACTCGTGCGTGTAAAAGTTAATAGCGAAATTGGTAACTGTTTGACTAGCCTTTTTTATGCAGAGCGGAGGTCATCTATCTTCTGGACAGTGCGGCTGTCTCGAGTCCTACTCCACGATGGATGATCTGATCTGAGTGGAAAATGCTGTCCGCGATGCCTTTCTTCGTAGACAGCACTACGCAACGATTTTTTGATTTTGTAGAAGGCCTTTGGTACCCCATGGCGAGACAATATCATGGTGAGTCTCCACACTATTTGGGCGAGGGGACGCTTCTCAAATTTTTTTTGTGAGTTTCTGCGAGATCTTTGTTTCCATGTACGAGTAAGGGGAGCCCATTCCATCCCAATGGAGCATGAAGAGGGCGTCCTTTCAGGCAAGTGTCCCCTGTGTCACACTCTTTGCCCTGATAACCAACAGTATCACCTCGGTGCTGCCGCAAGATGTTCTCGCTATTCTCTACGTAGACGACCTTTCGCTCTTTTTTGGTGCGTTCCAGATGCCACCTCTAGAACATCGACTACAACACACATTGAATTGAATCTCTCGCTATGCGAAAGCGCAGAGCTTTTCGTTTTTCTTGGCTAAGACTACTTCTGTCGTCATCTACGGCTCCACTTCGACCCGGACTTATTCCTAAACGTGGTTCACCTATAAGTGATGGATTTGCACTTTTTCGTTTCTCTTGTTTCCGACCGACTTCTCATCTGCAGGTTCATATTCGCAGCCTTAGGGTCTCTTTTACCCGCGCCATGGACATTTTTCGTTCTGTGACATTCATCACTTGGGGAGCTGATGTGACTACTACCTTACTTTTCTACCGATCCTTCTTTAGTTCAAAGCTCCAATAATGATGAGAGTTTTACGCATCCGCAGCTGAGCGTATATTGCGGAAGGTGGATTAGATCCACCACACTGGTCTCCGCCTGACGACTTGTGCTTTCCGCACGTCTACCATAGATGAACTGCTAGTTGGTGCCTGGGAGATGCCACTCGCTCTGTGCTGTACACATTGCAATATGGACCTGTACGCTCGAATCTGGCACTTCCTCATTTACCAACAGCTCTCACTGCATCCGCGACCGATCTAGACGGTATATATGCCACCGAGAGGTGCCAGGTATATCCTAAGTCATTTGAGTTTAGGGCCAGGAAACTCCTTTGAGAGCTCGGTGTAGCTCTGGAGCCAGTGGTGCCTCTAGTTTTGTACAAAACGCCACCATGGACGGTACCAACTTTGACTATTTGTCGATGAGATTCTGCTGCTAAAGCTTTCTAAAGCCGAGAATATTGCGTTCGACCTTTTTGGAGCCCAATTCGTGTCACGCTGGATCCGTGCAAGTGTACAAGGAAGGCTACAAATCGCAGGAGGAGGTCGGCTTTCACGCCGTATCCCCTCTCTTTAAGGTCAGCGGGGCTCTACCAGTCACTGCCTTTGTCTTCACGGCCAAATTGGTTGCAATAGAGCGCTCGGGACGCAAGATGACGCGTCGTAGCCGGTTCGGGGACAGGAATGTGATCTTTAGCGATTCACAAAAAGCCCTGAGTGCTCCTGGAGCATTAGAATGTCTACACCATTAGGTTCACTCTCTTGGTGTCACCACGGTTTTGGCAAGCCGGGCAGATGTTGAGATTTTGTTTGGCTGGGCTCCTGGACATGTGGGAATTGCAGGGAATCTTGGTGTCACCACGGTTGCTTCAAGGCGGGCGTCTGTAGATATTTTGTTTTGCTTGGTTCCTGGACATGTGAAAATTGCAGGGAATCTTGGTGTCGCCACGGTTGCTTCAAGGAGGGCGGATGTCGAGATTTTGTTTTGCTGGGTTCCTGGACATGTGGGAGTTGCAGGGAATCTTGGTGTCGCCACGGTTGCTTCAAAGCGGGCGGGTGTCGAGATTTTGTTTTGCTGGGTTCCTGGACATGTGGGAATTGCAGGGAATCTTGGTGTCGCCACTGTTGCTTCAATGCGGGCGGATGTCGAGATTTTGTTTTGATGGGTTCCTGGACATGTGGGAATTGCAGGGAATATTGGTGTCGCCACGGTTGCTTCAAGGCGGGCTGATGTCGAGATTTTGTTTTGCTGGGTTCCTGGACATGTGGGAATTTCAGGGAATCTTGGTGTCGCCACGGTTGCTTCAAGGTGGGCGGATGTCGAGATTTTGTTTTGCTGGGTTCTTGGACATGTGGGAATTGCAGGGAATCTTGGTATCGCCACGGTTGCTTCAAGGCGGGCGGATGTCAAGATTTTGTTTTGCTGGGTTCCGTGAGGAATAACCTCTTTTGGAGCACACTCGCGGGACGCACTGCCATTTGTGGAGCGCTCTCCTGCATTCTTGCTGAATGTCCCAGTCTGTGTTGTCCTTGCGCACGTTTCCTGTCCAGATACCGAGACAAATGGTGTCGCTATTGTTTGTCCATTGTACACGGGACTGGTTTAGGCACATATAGACTACCTAACGTTTTGCAGGAAGCTGGCCTCCTTCTTCTTTTTTTTACTCGGGTTGTTTTTTTTGCTTAGTTTTTTCTGTTTTTTGAACGTTTGTTGTTTTTTAATCATAATTTTTGGTTTTGTAAAATTACTGTGCCTTATGGCCAAGTGGGCCGTGGCCAGATGGCCGATAATAATAATAAACAAAAACCCGATCATACTTTGATTGCAATGTAGTCAGTGATGGTAGGCGGGAAGAATAGCGATTAATAGCCAGCTTACACCTCATTGTGCACCACTGGGGGACCCTCCTAATCCCCGACAAGCAAGTGGATGCTTGCCGAGGATGAAGATCATCTCCCACAGAAGTGCTCTAGGGACGCTGAAGGTGGCTATTAATTGCTATACCAACTGAATTGTGGCTATTACTTTTTATACCAACCTCATATTGGTTATTAATTACTATAATAACCTCATAGTGGCTATTACTTTTATACCAACTGCATAGTGGTTATTTATTGCTGCACCAACTGCATGATGGTTAGTAATTGTTGTACAAACTGCATAGTAACTATTAATTGCTATACTAACTACTAAGTGGTTATTAATTGCTATACTAATTGAATCGTGACTTAATTTTTATACTAACTGCATAGTGGCCATTAATTGTTATACCAACTGCATGATGGCTATTAATTGCTATACTAACCTCATAATGGCTATTACTTTTATACCAATTTCATAGTGGCTATTAATTGCTGCACCAACTTCATGATGCCTATTAATTGCTATGCCAACTGCATGGTGGCTATAAATTGCTATACCAATTGCATACTTGTTTTTTTTTATTCCTTGGGTTTGTTTATGTTGGTGTAGGTTTGAATTCATGTGTACAATACATCTAGAAAGCTAAATAAATGTATAAACTTTTCTATAACTTCTTTAAATATCTAAAATGATGATGCTATTGGAATGTACGAAATTGTGGTATCACTATGCGGTATGTGACAGTCCAAAGGTCTTCATAGAGACATCATATTTGTTAATTAATATTATATTTCATGGCGACAGGATCTGATAATGATGTGATTGCGAAAACACCTAACTATACCGGGGAGGAAAAAGTTTGATATGCACACTACAAGAGGAGAGTCTTAAATGTGAGAAAATCGCCCAAAAGAACGGCGGATCACATTCCGGTCCTACAGAAGTGTCGAAGAGAATCCTAGAGAGTAGGAACATCAAAGACGGATTACGTTGCGGTAAGAAAACCGCAGTCCAGCTCCAACACGAATGGACAGAGGGCAGCCAGAATAATGCATCCATCAAAATAATACACCATAGACTGTTTGCACAAGCCTGAAGCCATGTAAAGACCAATAGAACCTTCTGATCAATCTTAAGCGGAAGCGACATAGACTGACTCCAGCACGTGCTCACTGTAATGTATAAATACACATACGAGGGGCGGTCAATAAGTTTTGCGAGGCTTCGAATTCCCGACAACCAGAAATCTCCTGACTGCTGTTCAATCCACTCTTGGACGGCGAGCTGGACATCTACATCGTCCCCAAACCAGCGTCCACGTAATGAAGCCTTGAGCTGGCGGAATAGAAAGTAGTCGCTAGGGGCCAGGTCTGGACTGTAGGGGTGAGGTTGAGCTCTTCGAATCCGCACTCGTGCTGCAGGGCAGCTTGTGCAACTCTGGTTTTGTGGACTTTGACGACGTTGAAGTTGATCATGGGGCGTGAGGTTTCTAGGGACCCAACTGGCACAGACCTTGGTCATGGCCAAATTGTCGTGGATGATGTTGATAACACTTCCATGTGATATTCCAAGTTCTCGCTCGATTTGTTCGACCTTCACCCGTCGAGGATCCTCCTCTCTACACGGGCCACATTGTCCTCGTTGGTCACGTCTGACGGGCGTCCTGGACGAATGGTCATCTTCGAGGGACTCACGACCATGGCGGAACTCCCTATTTCAGCGAGCAATAGTTGTATAGGAAGTGGCGATGTCGGTGTATACTGCAACCATGCATTCATGGATCTAATTTGCATTCTTGCCTTCCTTTGTCAACAATTTTATCACTGCGCAGTGCTCAACCTTCTCCATTGTTAAAAAATGTGTGACTGACAATCTGCAATCAGCTACTGTTTCTTAAATTCACGAGGCAGGAGCGTGCGGCTGCAGGTCCTGACTTATCATAACTTGTCCTAACACCCCCACAAACAGCCATCCCCTTTCCTCTGTTTTGCCTACCGATTCGCAAAACTTATTAACCGCCCCTCGTATGTATTAACCAGAAGGCACAGAAATCGTATCCACACATAATCTCGTTTACTCGACATACGGAAATTAAACGCAAATCAGATATGTATATATAAATGTACGTAGATTGGTATATACATATGCGAAGACACAGATGTGTTATCAACGTATACCAGTAGCAATATTTATTATTAATCGTCTAGAACACAAAAAATAACCAGAAATATTGAAGACTTTTGTAAGAAGAGATTTATAAATTGCAAATAAACACGTGTATACATTCTAACAGAGCGTTTGTGAATTGTAGTATTAGCAGATATATGAATATACTTTTGTACTGCAAAAGATATACAAAGATTCAAGAATATCTCACGATATACGAATGTACAAAATTGTTAGTTGCAAAAGAACAACCTCTACCCCCCCCCATTTATTGGGGACCACGTGCTATGGTATCACGCCATGGACGACGTCATTTCCTGTTCGAACATTCTCGAATTTTCGACTCCTGAGCAAGTTGGAAAAATATTTTCCAATCCTGCAAACTCGTCTCAAGCCGCCCCCCTTCCCTCCGGTTACGAGGTGAGAAAGAGCCGCGCAGTCTCGCACCTCGCTGCTAAATGATGAATCGACTCCGCCTCCGGATTAAGATATATCTGGAGCTTGCTACTCCTTTCTCCAAACTCCCCCTCCCCTCCACCAGAATCGGGCATACAAATACTCGGGCTATTCTGTAGTTCGACGAGTCCAGCCCGCACCTCAAGGCCATCCTTATCGTCTCGTCCCGTGAGCGTTCGTCAGCCAGCAAGACTTCTTCAGCCGTGATTCTACTCAAGCCAATTGGTAGCTTCTGTGATCGGCAAGCCTTTGAATTTGCGCAACAGTCTCCCTTCGTTTAATCTAACTGAGGAAAAAGAAGTTTCCTTTTCCAGTGGAATTACGAGTAATCCCACATTTCCCGTCGTGTCATCTTTGAAGTTTGGCTATCTTCATCAGAAGGTTGGTTCGGATCGTGCTCCACTTTCCTCATTTGTACCGTACCCCACTTGCCTCATTGGATCGTTCCCCACTCGCCTCATCGCAAGAAGGACCTTCCTCAAAATCACCGACCCGTAAGACTGAAACCTCCTCCGTTTTTAGTATTATCAAGTTCCCCCTTTTGATCTGAGCCTAGTAACATTAATCAATTAATTCCATTTGAGAATCCCTCCTCATAATAATTATCAAGAGACTCTTTCAATTTAAATAATTCCCTTTTGCCTATTATTATTCTTATTTTGATCTTTGTAAATAAAATTATATTTTTGTTGTTCCATCTTTAATTAACCTTGAACTATACTCTCGTCCTAGTCAAGTAAATCTGGCCAACCATTTATGCACTCTGGTTGATTATTAAGGATTTGAAACCCAACGCCTCAAGTGTGACCTCCTAGTCGGTCATTAATCCCTACGAATAGTCCTTCAACGGTTCGCGTTGCAGTAGGTGATTAACTCACTCCACCCCCATATAATATAGGAGTAGTGTATGGCATAGAGTGGTTGTACCACGACACTAATCTATCAAAGCAAAATTCAATATCATCTAGGGATGTATAAATATATACAGGGTGGGCCAAAAGTCCCAGGACAGTCCACGTACAACTTTAAAAGGTCTTTTGTTACCATACGTACAAGTTGCTTCTTCATGGTGCTTCTTTTCTGAACCTTGCGGTAAAAGCTTCTCGAATACTTACCATAGTCATGTTATTACGGTTTCTTTCATGAACCCATACTGCAGCCACAAGCCGTTCTTTAATCCTATAATTACTTAAATCCGTCATTATCCGCAAATAATACGTAAAAATATAAATAACTAAAGACACAATTAATCACCTCAGGACTAAATAAAATAATTTCTTAGCCCAACGTTGCTTAAGGCACTATGTAACTGTAGTGTATTGGGACTTAGGGGTCACATTGTGCATGTGAGAGTGAGACTACGCACATGCTATCTACTCATAATTATCTATGTACTAATATGTATTATTACCTGCCTATAAGTCAAAGATCAAAGACAGCATAAACTATGGGGAAAGAAAATAGAGAAAGAGTAGCTTAATCGAAAGATACATATACGGAGTGGTTGTACACAGACAGCAAATGTGCATTTTCTAACGCGAAACACGCAAAAGATGAACGTAAACACGGAGGAAAAAAAAAGAGTTGAGGGACATCACAGCGAAAAAAATTAGGGAAAGGTGTGTGAGAAAGTGAAGATGATGCATATAGTAATTACAAATGGAGGTAAAAAAAAACAAGCATTAGCTAACTAGAAACAAGAAGAACTCTCTTGAAAGACAAAACCAACGCAGACGTACTTTCTAAAACTCAAGGTTTTGTTATATTATTATCATCAGGGAAACAAACTCAGTGATGTGGGTAATCTCGTATTTTCCTGCAACAGTTTACGCTTCTAAAATCAAAACAGGTCGGAGCGCACAAATACCCGTTCCTAAAACCTTTTACGCTCTCGTGAGATCACTACGCTGACCACCGCAGACATAAATTTTGAAATACAGTAAGACTTTAAATTTAAAAAAAAACAAAAAATGAAAAGAGCGAATTCGGAAATAGAAGAAAAGGACACTATATATTTATATTGGATAAACTTTTTAGATCTCATCCGCATGATATCCATAAAGCGTGGACACAGGCAAAATTTAACTCCAAATTTCTGTCAATTTGATCACATTCGTTTATGATGCGTTGTTCTTCAGGTGTTTATATCATTAAGTACATCTTCTTTAGAATAGCCCAGCAAAGTTAGTCAAGGGGTGTAAAGATCAGGTGAACGAGGATACCATTTAGTATACCTGCTTTAGCATATCCCAGAAAAAGAAGTCAAGGGAGGTAAGGTCTGGTAAACGAGGAAACCATTGTGGTATTTCCTGTGTTCAGACATTAGAGAAGACCCATTATAATACTGTAACCGCGTATACCTCATCGTCCTTGTTCACCTCTTAAAGTTACCTATAAACACATCCTAGTAAAGTCTAGACATCTCCACATCCTTATTATTATTTATTAATGATGCCTAAAGGGAGGAAATCTATCGACACCTTCGCAGACAGACAACTACCCCCGAGTAGTCATATTTAACCAAGCGATACAACAACCACTAAAGAAAAAGCTATTAGTTAAAATTCAAAACAGACAAGAGACATTACCGGTTTAAATTGTAAGGGGGAGGATACCCTCTGTCCAATTCTTGTTGAAAGAATCTATCAGGATTTTCCAGGTATAGATTAACGCACCTTACAGCGGTATCCGACAAAACGCAGTCTAGCAAAATCTAACCCATTACATTTTTGACGTCTAAAGCGATTGTGTGGTTAATGAGTATGCTTAGATAGCTCAATAATTAACCTGCTTTAAATTCAGATGATTGAATGATGATTTGAAGGGATTGCCTTCAACGAAAACGAGGTTAGTTTCGAGAGGGACAATTCTAAAATTAAAGAAAACGAGGTTAGTTTCGAGAGGGACAATTCTAAAATTAAAGAAAACGAGGTTAGTTTCGAGAGGGACAATTCTAAAATTAAAGAAAACGAGGTTAGTTTCGAGAGGGACAATTCTAAAATTAAAGAAAACGAGGTTAGTTTCGAGAGGGACAATTCTAAAATTAAAGAAAACGAGGTTAGTTTCGAGAGGGACAATTCTAAAATTAAAGAAAACGAGGTTAGTTTCGAGAGGGACAATTCTAAAATTAAAGAAAACGAGGTTAGTTTCGAGAGGGACAATTCTAAAATTAAAGAAAACGAGGTTAGTTTCGAGAGGGACAATTCTAAAATTAAAGAAAACGAGGTTAGTTTCGAGAGGGACAATTCTAAAATTAAAGAAAACGAGGTTAGTTTCGAGAGGGACAATTCTAAAATTAAAGAAAACGAGGTTAGTTTCGAGAGGGACAATTCTAAAATTAAAGAAAACGAGGTTAGTTTCGAGAGGGACAATTCTAAAATTAAAGAAAACGAGGTTAGTTTCGAGAGGGACAATTCTAAAATTAAAGAAAACGAGGTTAGTTTCGAGAGGGACAATTCTAAAATTAAAGAAAACGAGGTTAGTTTCGAGAGGGACAATTCTAAAATTAAAGAAAACGAGGTTAGTTTCGAGAGGGACAATTCTAAAATTAAAGAAAACGAGGTTAGTTTCGAGAGGGACAATTCTAAAATTAAAGAAAACGAGGTTAGTTTCGAGAGGGACAATTCTAAAATTAAAGAAAACGAGGTTAGTTTCGAGAGGGACAATTCTAAAATTAAAGAAAACGAGGTTAGTTTCGAGAGGGACAATTCTAAAATTAAAGAAAACGAGGTTAGTTTCGAGAGGGACAATTCTAAAATTAAAGAAAACGAGGTTAGTTTCGAGAGGGACAATTCTAAAATTAAAGAAAACGAGGTTAGTTTCGAGAGGGACAATTCTAAAATTAAAGAAAACGAGGTTAGTTTCGAGAGGGACAATTCTAAAATTAAAGAAAACGAGGTTAGTTTCGAGAGGGACAATTCTAAAATTAAAGAAAACGAGGTTAGTTTCGAGAGGGACAATTCTAAAATTAAAGAAAACGAGGTTAGTTTCGAGAGGGACAATTCTAAAATTAAAGAAAACGAGGTTAGTTTCGAGAGGGACAATTCTAAAATTAAAGAAAACGAGGTTAGTTTCGAGAGGGACAATTCTAAAATTAAAGAAAACGAGGTTAGTTTCGAGAGGGACAATTCTAAAATTAAAGAAAACGAGGTTAGTTTCGAGAGGGACAATTCTAAAATTAAAGAAAACGAGGTTAGTTTCGAGAGGGACAATTCTAAAATTAAAGAAAACGAGGTTAGTTTCGAGAGGGACAATTCTAAAATTAAAGAAAACGAGGTTAGTTTCGAGAGGGACAATTCTAAAATTAAAGAAAACGAGGTTAGTTTCGAGAGGGACAATTCTAAAATTAAAGAAAACGAGGTTAGTTTCGAGAGGGACAATTCTAAAATTAAAGAAAACGAGGTTAGTTTCGAGAGGGACAATTCTAAAATTAAAGAAAACGAGGTTAGTTTCGAGAGGGACAATTCTAAAATTAAAGAAAACGAGGTTAGTTTCGAGAGGGACAATTCTAAAATTAAAGAAAACGAGGTTAGTTTCGAGAGGGACAATTCTAAAATTAAAGAAAACGAGGTTAGTTTCGAGAGGGACAATTCTAAAATTAAAGAAAACGAGGTTAGTTTCGAGAGGGACAATTCTAAAATTAAAGAAAACGAGGTTAGTTTCGAGAGGGACAATTCTAAAATTAAAGAAAACGAGGTTAGTTTCGAGAGGGACAATTCTAAAATTAAAGAAAACGAGGTTAGTTTCGAGAGGGACAATTCTAAAATTAAAGAAAACGAGGTTAGTTTCGAGAGGGACAATTCTAAAATTAAAGAAAACGAGGTTAGTTTCGAGAGGGACAATTCTAAAATTAAAGAAAACGAGGTTAGTTTCGAGAGGGACAATTCTAAAATTAAAGAAAACGAGGTTAGTTTCGAGAGGGACAATTCTAAAATTAAAGAAAACGAGGTTAGTTTCGAGAGGGACAATTCTAAAATTAAAGAAAACGAGGTTAGTTTCGAGAGGGACAATTCTAAAATTAAAGAAAACGAGGTTAGTTTCGAGAGGGACAATTCTAAAATTAAAGAAAACGAGGTTAGTTTCGAGAGGGACAATTCTAAAATTAAAGAAAACGAGGTTAGTTTCGAGAGGGACAATTCTAAAATTAAAGAAAACGAGGTTAGTTTCGAGAGGGACAATTCTAAAATTAAAGAAAACGAGGTTAGTTTCGAGAGGGACAATTCTAAAATTAAAGAAAACGAGGTTAGTTTCGAGAGGGACAATTCTAAAATTAAAGAAAACGAGGTTAGTTTCGAGAGGGACAATTCTAAAATTAAAGAAAACGAGGTTAGTTTCGAGAGGGACAATTCTAAAATTAAAGAAAACGAGGTTAGTTTCGAGAGGGACAATTCTAAAATTAAAGAAAACGAGGTTAGTTTCGAGAGGGACAATTCTAAAATTAAAGAAAACGAGGTTAGTTTCGAGAGGGACAATTCTAAAATTAAAGAAAACGAGGTTAGTTTCGAGAGGGACAATTCTAAAATTAAAGAAAACGAGGTTAGTTTCGAGAGGGACAATTCTAAAATTAAAGAAAACGAGGTTAGTTTCGAGAGGGACAATTCTAAAATTAAAGAAAACGAGGTTAGTTTCGAGAGGGACAATTCTAAAATTAAAGAAAACGAGGTTAGTTTCGAGAGGGACAATTCTAAAATTAAAGAAAACGAGGTTAGTTTCGAGAGGGACAATTCTAAAATTAAAGAAAACGAGGTTAGTTTCGAGAGGGACAATTCTAAAATTAAAGAAAACGAGGTTAGTTTCGAGAGGGACAATTCTAAAATTAAAGAAAACGAGGTTAGTTTCGAGAGGGACAATTCTAAAATTAAAGAAAACGAGGTTAGTTTCGAGAGGGACAATTCTAAAATTAAAGAAAACGAGGTTAGTTTCGAGAGGGACAATTCTAAAATTAAAGAAAACGAGGTTAGTTTCGAGAGGGACAATTCTAAAATTAAAGAAAACGAGGTTAGTTTCGAGAGGGACAATTCTAAAATTAAAGAAAACGAGGTTAGTTTCGAGAGGGACAATTCTAAAATTAAAGAAAACGAGGTTAGTTTCGAGAGGGACAATTCTAAAATTAAAGAAAACGAGGTTAGTTTCGAGAGGGACAATTCTAAAATTAAAGAAAACGAGGTTAGTTTCGAGAGGGACAATTCTAAAATTAAAGAAAACGAGGTTAGTTTCGAGAGGGACAATTCTAAAATTAAAGAAAACGAGGTTAGTTTCGAGAGGGACAATTCTAAAATTAAAGAAAACGAGGTTAGTTTCGAGAGGGACAATTCTAAAATTAAAGAAAACGAGGTTAGTTTCGAGAGGGACAATTCTAAAATTAAAGAAAACGAGGTTAGTTTCGAGAGGGACAATTCTAAAATTAAAGAAAACGAGGTTAGTTTCGAGAGGGACAATTCTAAAATTAAAGAAAACGAGGTTAGTTTCGAGAGGGACAATTCTAAAATTAAAGAAAACGAGGTTAGTTTCGAGAGGGACAATTCTAAAATTAAAGAAAACGAGGTTAGTTTCGAGAGGGACAATTCTAAAATTAAAGAAAACGAGGTTAGTTTCGAGAGGGACAATTCTAAAATTAAAGAAAACGAGGTTAGTTTCGAGAGGGACAATTCTAAAATTAAAGAAAACGAGGTTAGTTTCGAGAGGGACAATTCTAAAATTAAAGAAAACGAGGTTAGTTTCGAGAGGGACAATTCTAAAATTAAAGAAAACGAGGTTAGTTTCGAGAGGGACAATTCTAAAATTAAAGAAAACGAGGTTAGTTTCGAGAGGGACAATTCTAAAATTAAAGAAAACGAGGTTAGTTTCGAGAGGGACAATTCTAAAATTAAAGAAAACGAGGTTAGTTTCGAGAGGGACAATTCTAAAATTAAAGAAAACGAGGTTAGTTTCGAGAGGGACAATTCTAAAATTAAAGAAAACGAGGTTAGTTTCGAGAGGGACAATTCTAAAATTAAAGAAAACGAGGTTAGTTTCGAGAGGGACAATTCTAAAATTAAAGAAAACGAGGTTAGTTTCGAGAGGGACAATTCTAAAATTAAAGAAAACGAGGTTAGTTTCGAGAGGGACAATTCTAAAATTAAAGAAAACGAGGTTAGTTTCGAGAGGGACAATTCTAAAATTAAAGAAAACGAGGTTAGTTTCGAGAGGGACAATTCTAAAATTAAAGAAAACGAGGTTAGTTTCGAGAGGGACAATTCTAAAATTAAAGAAAACGAGCTAGCGTCCGTAATAAAAGAGTTAAATGAGGCAACCGAGTCAATATTTCTGATAATTAAATACATTTGGAGTGTTTATACACTGTATTATTGAAACGTAACAATTAAATAATTTATTATAAATATATATTATATGGCTGCCATTTCTGTCGCGGAAGGAGATTAATAGATACAGCCTTGGCCAAAATTATGGTGCAGGTATGAAAAAGTGAAGAATATGATTGAAACTCATTTATTTCATCCTTGACAATACAAATAAGCATTTTTGCATATATTTTATTAATAATTAATATTTGATGTGTCCTCCTTTTGATTTTATACCCACTTTTATGCGTTTTTGCATACTTGAGACTTAGTTGGCACAGGTCATTGGTTCAATTTTCTGCCACTCTTCAGGAATTTTGGCTGTTAATTCACTTTTTGAGGAACATTTGTGCACCCTCACTCTTGTGCCCAGGTGTGACCAAAAATGTTCAATGGAGTTGAGATCTAGAGGTTAAGGGGGCCATTCCATCCACGTCCATCCTTTCTTTTCAAACAAACCCTTTAAGACTATAGATGTGTGGCATGGAGCATTGTTTTGTTGGAAAATTCCACCATCCGATATGTCATCATTGAAAATTTTACCTAAGGAAGGTTGATAAACCTGGTCTTAACATGCTGGTGTAAGTGTTGGAATTCATTCTGCCATCACAAGTTAACAACAATCCTAGACCTTGAGGACGACATGCAGCCCCAAACCATTACACTGCCACCTCTAAATTTGACTGTTGGGACAACTCATCTGGGATCATAAGATTCCACAACTCCTTGACGCACATAAACAGCTCCGGGGGTTCCAAAGATCTGAGGAGAAATACAAATTTTACTAATCATCTTTGGTATCTAATAAAAAAATTGGAATCCAATAAAAATGTGTACAAGTCTAATAAATTGGTGAAAACTAATATGGAGAACCTACCTCTAAACTTCTTTTATCAAACTAAACAACTTTAGTCCAATCTTCATGCTCTTTTGCCCAAGACAATCACTTATTCTTGTTCACCTGAAACAGCCATGGTTTCTTTCTAGCCTCACATCCTTTGAGCCCATCTTCTAATAACATCCTCCTCACTGAGCGTCTTGATATCTTTTTGTTTGTACAAGTCTAATAAATTGGTGAAAACTAATATGGAGAACCTACCTCTAAACTTCTTTTATCAAACTAAACAACTTTAGTCCAATCTTCATGCTCTTTTGCCCAAGACAATCACTTATTCTTGTTCACCTGAAACAGCCATGGTTTCTTTCTAGCCTCACATCCTTTGAGCCCATCTTCTAATAACATCCTCCTCACTGAGCGTCTTGATATCTTTTTGTTTGTACAAGTCTAATAAATTGGTGAAAACTAATATGGAGAACCTACCTCTAAACTTCTTTTATCAAACTAAACAACTTTAGTCCAATCTTCATGCTCTTTTGCCCAAGACAATCACTTATTCTTGTTCACCTGAAACAGCCATGGTTTCTTTCTAGCCTCACATCCTTTGAGCCCATCTTCTAATAACATCCTCCTCACTGAGCGTCTTGATATCTTTTTGTTTGTACAAGTCTAATAAATTGGTGAAAACTAATATGGAGAACCTACCTCTAAACTTCTTTTATCAAACTAAACAACTTTAGTCCAATCTTCATGCTCTTTTGCCCAAGACAATCACTTATTCTTGTTCACCTGAAACAGCCATGGTTTCTTTCTAGCCTCACATCCTTTGAGCCCATCTTCTAATAACATCCTCCTCACTGAGCGTCTTGATATCTTTTTGTTTGTACAAGTCTAATAAATTGGTGAAAACTAATATGGAGAACCTACCTCTAAACTTCTTTTATCAAACTAAACAACTTTAGTCCAATCTTCATGCTCTTTTGCCCAAGACAATCACTTATTCTTGTTCACCTGAAACAGCCATGGTTTCTTTCTAGCCTCACATCCTTTGAGCCCATCTTCTAATAACATCCTCCTCACTGAGCGTCTTGATATCTTTTTGTTTGTACAAGTCTAATAAATTGGTGAAAACTAATATGGAGAACCTACCTCTAAACTTCTTTTATCAAACTAAACAACTTTAGTCCAATCTTCATGCTCTTTTGCCCAAGACAATCACTTATTCTTGTTCACCTGAAACAGCCATGGTTTCTTTCTAGCCTCACATCCTTTGAGCCCAGCTTCTAATAACATCCTCCTCACTGAGCTTCTTGATATCTTTTTGTTTGTTGCAGCCCGAAACTCAGCAGCTACATCAGAAGAGGTTTTTTTCCTATCGACCAGAAATGTCCTTTTCAGCAGTCTTTCTTCCCTCCAAGTTGTACACCTTTGGGGACCTTGACCATCATGGTGAAAGAATTGGTCTCATTGTACCTTTTAATGCTTGTTTGGACACCGTTTCTCGAGCATTTAAATTTTCTTGCAATTTTGACTCTCTGGACAATGAAATGCAATGATTTTAGCTCTCTGAGCTTCAGTCATCTGTTTCTTCGAACACAGGTTTTACAAAAAATTACCACTTGTAAGTTAACAATAAGATAATCACTGAAAAAAAAGGAATAAACGTTAGTATCACATATTGAATGGCAGAAGGTTGCCCCAACCACTTATGCACAATATGCAAAAATGCATTAAAATGCTTATACAAGCAAAAGAAGGGCGCATCAAATATTAATTATTGATAAAATATACGCAAAAATGTTTATTTGCTTTATTTAAAGTGGAAATAAATGAGTTTCAATCATATTCTTCACTTTTTCATACCTGCCCCATAATTTTAGCCAAGGCTGTATAATTCCGAGCCAAAGAAGTTTGGAAATATACAGATGAGAATAGCAACTGAAACTGAATACAAATGAAGGATATTTAGATGAGTTATGTATATTGATTTATTTTGCTTTGTGGTTTTTAAACACAAAGACCACGCTCCCTTATTCTTGAAATACATAAATAAACAACAAAACATCCACTTCTCAATGGATAGTGAACATAATAGCAAAATTCACTTGTGGATGTATTGGTGACTAGGAACAAGTCTGGATTTTCCACTTCGATATTTAGAAAATCCACCATCACTCTTCTCGGTACTCATTTTTTTAGCAGTAGTCCATTGAAATTAAAACTCTCTTTCATCAAATCCAGAATTCATCGGGCCTTCTGTATTTGTTCAGATTGGTGCTCTTTTGACCACGAAATCTTTTACTTAAAAACACTTTTTTCATTACAATTACCATCCCATCAGTATTTTCAATAAACTAGCGTCCATTTTATGAACAAAATTTTCATTCCAAAATCAACTATTCCAACTTGTTCAATACAGGAATTTTAAATCAAATTACCTTTTTAGACCACTTGACATTTACACTTAACAAAAACATCAGATCACTTCTCTGCTAACATTATTCACAATGTAATTTGATCATTATTAATAACAATCATTCCAATTTGTCTTCTTTCTTCCCCTATAAGAATCCCATCCCGAGAAATTATGAGGTCTTCGGTTGTTTATTTATTTACGTACGCGATCTGCAATAGTTATTACATTGGTTTAACTACCTTACAGCTACAATTGAGGGCCTCAAAGCACCTGGGGAATTCATATAGAACTGGTTGACCTATTTCCAAACCAGAGCACTTCCATATACGTTTTCCTAATATCAATAGTAGTCATTCCAATGATACAGATCATTTCATCTGTTATTCTGACCGCATCAAGCTTCATAAATTTTTAAAATTCTTTAATCTCTTTATATAAAAAAATAACCCAGAATTAAATGACTGCGCTTCAAATTAATGATCCAGTAAATATCTTCCAACCTTCAAAAAAACTCACTCCGTCACCATTTCTTTTTATTCAATTAGTGTATCCTATAACTCCGACAGTCAAGGTTAGTAATTATAATGTTTTGCTTTTAATTCAGATCTTCCTCACTTTCACTTAAATATATATATATATATATATATATATATATATATATATATATATATATATATATATATATATATATATATATATATATATATATATATATATATACGAAGAACCGACGCTTAGCTATCGCCGGAACCTCACCCTCCGCCAACTCACCATAAATGAAGTTTCCCTTGTGAACTACAACTAAAACTTAAAGACCAACTTGAGAGGTGGGAAAATAACGCCCTAAACCCCCGCGCCAAACATAAAATCGAAGAATCCCTTCGACAAATTCTCTACCAGCACCGAAATATCTCGAAGACACGTATCCTTAAAAAGCTCACTAAACTTAATGGAAGCCCACTTAAGATTCCAGAGCAGACTAAAGGATACATTAACCTTTCAGAATATTGTTTAAGCCAAGATCAAGAAACGCTCCTGAACCTTGGAATTAATTGCCACTACATAAGTAAACCTAAAGAATATTTATTCTGAAATCTTCTACAGATTTCATTGATCTCATCCAGTCCACCACCCCAAAAAGTTTCATCGCCTCCTTGGACGTTGAATCCTTACTTACAAACGTTCCTGTTTTCGAAACTATAGACTTAATGATAGAGAGAGTATATAACCAAATTGATAGGCCCCCTCTTAACATACTAAGGGACGACTTAAGAGAACTTCTCTTTCTTTGCACTACGGAAGCCCCATTTTATGGACTTAGAGGCAACCTATACGTACAAACAGACGGGGTTGCAATGGGATCCTCCCTTGGAGTACTCTTCGCAATCTTTTAGATGGGAAGCGTGGAAGAACGAGTTTTTACAAATCTGCCAAAACTGCATATTTACTGCAGATATATAGACGACATATATATAAATATACAAACCGATGAAGAAAACCAGGAATTATTAAGAGAATTTAAGAACTGCTCCTCACTTAACTATACCATAGGAAATAGCCAAGATAACAAACTCCCGTTCTTAGACATCTTAACCACTAAACACGACGACAAAATAATTACCAAAGTTTACGCCAAAAAGCCAAACCCAGGCATTAGTATGAACACTAAAAGCGAATGTCCTAACCGTTATAAAAGAAGTGTAATTAATGCATATATCAACCGCGCTTTCACCCACTGCTCCACATGGAAAGCCACACGAAAAGCTTGAGAGGGCTACACAAGTACTCGTAAATAATGGATTTACAAACAGCGACATACAAACAGCTATACGGGAAAATATGAAAAAATGGTACACGTCACCTACAGTCGGCACTAATCAGGAAGCAAAAGGAAAAACTATTAAACTATTTTACAAGAATATTATGAGTACAGCGTACAAAACGGACGAAAGAGTAATCAAGGAAATCATAAACAGAGGAGTGAAACCAAGCCTAAACGAAAGCAACGTATTACTCATAATCTATTACAATAATAAACGGACATCCAACCTTATACTCAAAAATAACCATACACCCACCCTAACACCTAAACAAAGAAGTCATTTAATATATGAATACACTTGCAAAATGGGAGACTGTGAGCTCCTACCTCATTCATATATCGGAATGACAGAAACAAAATTAACACGAAGAATGAGCTACCATTTAAACAACGGTGCACCCAAAACACATACATTTGAAAAACATGGAAGACAATTGGACCGGAAGTCACTCGAAGATGACACCGAAATTCTTGCATATGCTCCAAATCGCCAACAATTATTCATATTAGAAGCTCTCTATTTAAAAAAAAAAACAGCCCAAAGTAAACACACAGACAAACATACAGTTCACCCTGCCTTCCTCGCGTCCTCGTGCACCAAGTATTAATCTTATAAATTAAACATTTGAAGCAGTATCAAAAAGTTCATTTTAATGTAACTTTCTGTGTTTAAACAGTCACAAAAAACACTTCTTGTCAACGTACCTTTTGTTTGTATGAATTTAAATTCCCTGTTATAATTATGTTCGTATATTTGTTAACTACATAACGATGTATATAAAGTCCCGTTCTTCAATCGCTTAAATTATAAATATCAACCTTTGATAATGATACAGGTGTGTATCGAAACGCGTCAGGCCAATAAATATTTTATCAAGTACTTTTGTAATGAATTTTGGTGAACTTATACACGGGTTAACCAACGACCAAAAGCGGAATATTAGAGAAATGGAGAGACTCGAAAAGAAAATTATTAACGCCGAATTCACAGTCGCCTTCAATAAAATATGTCATGAAGAAAATCTTCTGCCCAATTATACGAATATATATATATATATATATATATATATATATATATATATATATATATATATATATATATAATATATATATATATATATATATATATATATATATATATATATATATATATGAAAATTAATGCAATATCGCAAGAAAAGATGAGGAATTAAACCACATTCTCCGAAGACAATTGCTCTCCTCTTCTTTCGAATGAACTCATGCAACACCAGTCTAATAAGCATTTAATCCATATCTTTTTCTGCTACAATGGCCCCCATTGACACTCTGGGATCATTCTCGATGATCTCATGGATTTCAGGCCACGAATTCCGGCGTTCTTATAGCACAAGATCGTCAAGCATAAGTTTACTTCTCTGTCGTCGCTTCGTAGTCCAATCTTGAATCTTGTAGCTTCTTTCTAAGCTTTTCCATCTTCCTTCTGCTGATGTTGAGGAAGTCTGACATTACCTTGTTTGTCCTTCAGACGCAGATTCCTTCTACGACTCCATGCTTCTTCTTTAATTGGAGGGGTTCAAAATTTGCAATAGTCAATTATTCAGCCATAACAAAGAAAGCAAAATTTTTTTATTGTTTTAAAGAAAAAAAAGAGCGAAAACGAAAGTAACCCCCTCCCCCCTCAAAATTAGCAGTTGAAAATTGCGAAAGAATAGCGTCGGTACCATATATATATATATATATATATATATATATATATATATATATATATATATATATATATATATATATATATATATATATATATATATATATATATATATATAGATGGGAGCACTGTCATAAATAATATTCCAAAACCAACCTCAACACCCTTAACCATATATCCAAACATGATCCAAAACACCTAAGCCTCAAAGCTATCTAAACGTTGAATCAATACGTGCTCATAAAGCGTTGATGTATTTTTGATCGAATGGTATTCCATAGGTATGTTATGCAGTTACTCCCTTATGTAGTTGGACAAAAATTCCCAATTTTCTATAATATTAGAAACTACAGAACTCATTATTTACTAATTTAAGTCCCGATATTTTTTCTATACCCACAGCCTCCAAGAAATTGGCTAGATGTGCAGCGAGTGAGGCCCACATCTCGCGGCAAAGCCTCCTCATCGCAGCGTGTCCAGTTTGTCATCACGTCTGACCTTCTGGGGGCAGGTGGCATTATTATTGTGCAATGTGAAGCGGAGATTCCAGGATTACACCGAGGCACTGCGCAGGTCCATCTTCATGTGAGGGGGACATATCTCGCTTCCGTCATGGGAGAGACTCTTAATAACAGATCCAAAGGTATATTCCATTCGTAACTTTTTTTTCTGCTTTTATACTCCTGGTTTTTCAGCTCATTTAAATAAAAAAAGGCCATGTTTTCATAATTTCACTCATCTATATATATATATATATATATATATATATATATATATATATATTCTTCATATGGTTAGCTTTGAGATGTATTAGAATAGAACATTATACACCCAACCTTTAAAATACTGCACAATCGTTTCTAAACAAAGAAATTTTGACTTATTATAAGATGAAAGACATAGTCAAACTAATGAATGCCTAAAAAGAATGTCTGGGAGAGAATTCAAGATTTATTACAATTCTAAACCAAAATATGAAATGTCTTTTCCCATGATTTTTCATTTCAGCACTCCAGTTTGACCTTAGGATGTTAACCCTAGCATCCATTATTTGGAACTTCATCAGAAATCAACTCAGATGGCTGTGAGAGACAGCTCAATTTCATTTAGCAGAAAGTAACGAAACTCAAGATTCGAATCTATCATCAACATAAGGACGAGGTTACGGGTAATGTGCAATTGAGAAGTGGCGCTCTTCATTTTAACTGAAGAAAGGCTTTGTAATGCTTGCACCTCACCATAAAAAAGTAGATATCCGTCAAATAAGTTGTCGATGTTATTGTTACTCAATGAAATATATATGTATATGTAAAATAAGAGTTATATACGCCGGTATATATGTTGTAAAATACTTAATTCATGGTAGTTTATAGTTTTGTCTCCACGCACTCAATTATATTAGATACAGCTTATAATTGTAGTTTATATGACTTCAGGACCCCCTGTTGTATATAGATATTTTCCGAAAAATCAATTTAATCACCCTCGCTTTCATGTTTCCCTTCATTCTCTTATACCTATAAAAGAAAATCTTGTTCTGAAAGTCTCGTAAAGTTGATTTGGCCGAAGTGTAATGAGTGATAACATCATTGTGATGAAAGGAGACTCTTCTGTGAAGTATTCAGGGGCGATTCTCCGCTAAAGCATTGTGATGTTTTTCTCCAAACGCTTTCCTAATTGGTATCATTGATGGTACTTTGCCCTTCGAGAAAGTTTAGTACCACACCTCTTCGGCATCCCCCAAAACAGTAACTTTTACCTTTGCTCATGATCGTTCAGACTTAGTTTTGATACTTCCACCTCTCGGTCACCATCGTCTCCCCCTAAACCTTTGTGTTCCAGATCATATAGGAATATCAGTCTTTTTCCCGGTTACAGTCTTTTGCAACAATCTTCGGGAACTTCCTCCCACTTGTTCACAATTTGCAGTCAAAGAGTAGTTTTCTTCTCCAGCTGATCTTCGCGCAACAATTTTGGTAACCCTCGAGCAGAAAGCTTACTGAGCTTCAGTACTTCAGTCAAGACTAAATAAACTGAATCTGTCGATATGTTCAATGTGTCTGCTCTCTTATCCACTGTTAATTGGCGGTCCTCTTCAATTAATGCCCGAAAATGGTTGATGTTTTCTTCCTTCCCTGATGTTGACGGTCTGCTTACAGCAAATGGCGTCTTCAACCACCTATTTTCAATCTATTTAAAAACAATATACTTTCGTGGGGTGGGGTGGAGTGGGGTTACTGCCCCATAAACTTTATTAATGCATCACTAATCTCACTCTTCTGCCAACCAAGCTGGACAGGAAATTTGATGTTTGTCCTTCCTTCAACTTTGATGGTATTACTGCAGGGCCCAAATTTGAAGTGTTGTCATCGCCTTCAAAATAAGGCAAAGTAATTTATGTTTATGTTATTAATAGTAAATAGGTAATAGTTTAAATCAGTATAATTACAATTTTTAGACGATCTCCCATTTTCTTGCAATATTCGTTTTCGACGAACTTTTGAAGACCCCCTCGAATTATATATATTGATCTGGTATTAAATTTTATATAATTTTATCAAAGTAATTCATCTTATAAACAATAAATGATGGTATTAGTTAACTTTCACAAAATTTTCCTTGTTATAGTGGCTAACAACTACCAATACCGACAATATAACAGCTTCAATTGCATAATTGTTCTTGCTCACTTTATTATTATTATATACATGTATTTGTTTTGTAATTGTCTATTTATATATGTATGTAGGTAGATGTAGTTAACTTTTTACATTTATTAATAATTAATTTTAACAATAACCATTTGTTTTAAAACACGTCAGCTATTGTTTTTGTTTTTGCTTCCAGTCCCATTTTCTTGTGTTCATTATTCTCTTCTTCGTACCATGAAAATGTTGGATTTAACAAAAGCTCGCGGATTCTCGTTTGTTTTTTCTTTCATTTTCTTGGTTTTTCCTTGCATTTACACTTATATATATATATATATATATATATATATATATATATATATATATATATATATATATATTTAGAGAGATGGGAAGTTGAGAGATATAATGTGTTTGTGTCCCAAAGCCATTTATATTAGTTTTATTTCTTTTTATTGATAAAATATACATCGAAAGAATAATTTATTTTCTTAAACACGTAAGTGTTCGAACTGTCGACCATCAACATCAATGCACCACTGCCATATATATATATATATATATATATATATATATATATATATATATATATATATATATATATATGGTAAATAAGCAGGCTAAATTAAGGAAGTTCAATATTATATATTAACTTATTGGTACGGACATTTCGAGTAGGAACTCATTCTCAAGGATATGAGATTATAAATACTCCCGAATCCTCCCCTATCCGAATACACTACGAAAACAGACATCCACACCATAAACCAAACTTAACTAATCTTTCAATTAAAGATACAGCAAAAACACCGAAAACCAACTACGTATACTGAAATCTCTTTGTATCAGATTTAAAAACCCCACTTTAAACTCCGACACAAGCTCATTTCCACTTTTACTACAACTATAATTACCCACGAATTACGTGCGCCAATCCCTCCCCCCCCCAAAAAAAAACAACCCCTGTTTTAAAATATTTCTATTATCTCTCTTTTTTACAATGAAGACACCCAAAACTAATTAATCTCAGTTTTATTTCAAAACAAAAACATATTTCCTATTCCCTAATAGTTAAAAGCCCTGCATTTTTATAATTTGAATATTACCACCTCTGCTGCTTCCCATTTCCCATATAATTAATTCATAAATATCTAATAACTTCTTTATAAAAAATTCTTATGTTTGTATATATTTATAATCTTATATCTTTGAGAAGGGGTTCCTACCCGAAACGTCGGTACCAAGAAGTTATATATCATATAGTAATGAACTTCCTAAATTTAGCCTGCCTATTTATCCTAAAAATACGAATACGTCTGGCAACGCGCAACCCCTCCGCGGTGCTCGCTGCCTCAGTGTCCATGGTTCGAATCGCTTCCCTGCACGGATTTTTTCAAAATAAGGTAATAAAAATATTACTGCAAGGAAAATTTATTTCGTTTTCTCTTTCAATGTGGTTTATTGCATTCATCTTCATCATTCTCTCGCGCTACTTTGAGATATATATATATATATATATATATATATATATATATATATATATATATATATATATATATATATATATATATATATATATATATATATGCAGATACATCCACAAAGGATATGTGAAAAACGATTCCGAGCGCTTTCCTCTTTATTCTTGAAGTTCTTTTCAAAGAATGAACAGGAGGTTGGACATACTCGTACATTGCCTTAAATAATTGAAGGGGGGATTAGACTACCCACCTCTGAACTACAATTATGGGGTACAAAATCCTGGGTAGTCTAATCCCCCCTCCTGTTCATTCTTCGAAAAGAACTTCAAGAATATAGATGAAAACGCTCGGAATCGTTTTTCATTTTTCCTTTGTGGGTGTATCTGCATAACTTTGACTCACGTGCACTTTGTGAGCTTTTTTCATATATATATATATATATATATATATATATATATATATATATATATATATATATATATATATATTTCAAATGTGTTATTTAATGATTCCAGTAATGTATGTCTTCTACTATATTCTTCATTTTTCAAATGACCCCATTAAACAAGGTCAATTGGGCTCAACTCCCGTACTAGTATTTGATATTCTATCCTCCCTCGTTATCCAATCCACCGATTATGAGATGTTGAGAGATAGTTCCTGACATCGCGATAGTACTGGAGAGGTGTTCCATCTTATCGACCATTAAAGTCCCCATCTCCGGAGAACGGTGGAATTGCAGGTAAACCTTTTCCTCTAAGAATGTTGAGGTAGCTATACCATTGAAAAGGATGGACCAACCCAACCTTTTGAAGAACAAGGTCAACAGACCTAACTCGAGGGGTCTCACTTATCCTGACCTATGACCTTCAAGACTTCCAAGAAGTAGGGCAATCCGACCCATAGTTAGTTTTATTTTAATCATTCCTGGACTAACCTTGAGAAGACGTTAGCAATTATATCATTCGAACGAGAATTTAAAACAACATAAGGGTTTCAAATTTCGTTAGAATCGGCCGAAGGGTTACGATGTTATTGCTAAAGAGACTCATTGAAAAGTAAAATGATTACCATCCGACCGACCTACCTACGGACAAACATAGTAACTTATAGAGTCGTGTGTGTACGCCACTAAAAACACACACCAGACAAACCGGGTAAATTTACATCTCATTTCACATAAATTTGTGAATTTCTTGTGACCAATATGAACAATTATGATGATAAATTAGGCCATTCAACTTCTCTTATTGCCCTTTTTGTGAGCTCATTATCCCTTTTATGTGAGTTCATTATCCCTTTTGTGAGCTCATTATCCCTTTTTGTGAACGCTTTATCCTTTTTTGTGAGCTCATTATCCTTTTTTGTGACCCCATTATCCCTTTTTTGTGAGCTCATTATCCCTTTTTGTAAGCTTATTATCCCTTTTTGTGAGCTTATTATCCCTTTTTGTGAACTCTTTATCCTTTTTTGTGAGCTCATTATCCTTTTTGTGACCCCATTATCCCTTTTTTTGTTAGCTCATTATCCCTTTTTTGTGAGCTCATTATCCCTTTTTTTGTGAGCTCATTATCTCATGGGGTTTCTTTGGTAAATGGTTGACTACTTGCAGGACTTCATTAAAAATGTTAGAATCTGTTGCCTTTCAACGCACAATCGCTTGCCTGGTATAATTCAAATTTCTCACATGTACGTAAAATACTAAGGCGAGTTGGAAGATTAGTACCAAAATTGTCTCTCTACTGTTAATGAACCTTTGTTATCTACTCAACTTTAAAATACGACCTTAGTGTCCATTTTCGTTGCTCAAATTATAAGGACATACTTCCATTTTCCATGTATACTGTAGCCAGTAATGTATAAATAATTTAGAGTTTGTATCAGCCTAGGCTTGGTAAGGCTGTTAACAATCCCGCTGTTGTATCTCCTTAGGCTAGGCAAGCCTGCTAACAATCTCGTTGTTTTATCTCCTTAGGCTGGGCAAGGCTGTTAACAATCTTGCTGTTATATCTCCTTAGGCTAGGCAAGCCTGCTAGCACTCTCGTTGTTTTATCTCCTTAGTCTAGGCAAGGCTGTTAACAATCCCGCTATTGTATCTTGTTAGGCGAAGCAAAGCTGTTAACAAACCCGCTCTTGTATCTCTTTATGCCAGGCAAGGTTGTTAACAATTCCGCTGTTGTATCTCGTAAGCGAGGCAAAGCTGTTAATAATCCCGCTCTTGTATCTTGTTAGGTGAAGCAAAGCTGTTAACAAACCCGCTCTTGTATCTCTTTATGCGAGGCAAGGTGGTAACAATTCTGCTGTTGTATCTCGTAAGCGAGGCAAAGCTGTTAACAATCCCACTGTTATATCTACTTAGTCTAGGCAAGGCTGTTAACAATTCCGCTGTTGTATCTCGTAAGAAAGGCAAAGCTGTTAACAATCCCTCTGTTGTATCTGCTTAGGCGAGGCAAGTCTGTTAACATTCCCGCTGTTGTATCTCCTTAGGCGAGGCAAAGCTGTCAACACTAGCCCTGGTGTATCTCCTTAGTCGAGGCAAGGCTGTTAACAATTCCGCTTTTGTATCTCCTTAGACTATAAGCTATAAAAAGAAATAGAAATGATGTGACTATTAGTGCGAGTATGTGTGTATATATATATATATATATATATATATATATATATATATATATATATATATATATATATATATATATATATATATATATATATATTATATATATATATAGAAGGAGCAATGCAAGTTCTGCGGGTGATAACAACCACCACAGGGCTTTCGCCATATTTATTTTCTGCCTTTCAAAACAATTTTGAAGACAGAAAGAAAGGTGCAGAAACCTTGCATTGCAGACTATATACAGTCAGTCTGATGTAAGGCTTTGTGAGTTTCATTTACAAGGAATATCTATAATATTACTAAGCCTACACACGAATTCAGGAAGGCAATCCTGTACCTAGAATACAGAAAAAACGCCAGGGGGAAAAAGTTTAAAATTACTTGGAGGTTCCTAGCTTAGAGAGATACTGGGTTTGATGGGGTAACGCTTTGGGCGAAGTAGAGTCACTGTGCCTGGTAGCTTAGCGGTAGAGCATCTGACCGGCAATCAGCAGACCCGGGTTCGAGTGCCGGCCAGGAATTTCAAACTTTTTTACCCTGGCGTTATCTCTGTCTTCTCGGTAAAGGATTGCCTTCATTGTGCCGCCCTCTGCTCTCTTTGATTCTAGTCTTCTTCTAATGTCCCTTTCTCTTACCTCTAAAAAACTCCTCTTTCTTGTATCGTTGCTCATTCTCGTCCAATTTCTCTTTCTTGTACTATATATATAATGAGGTACAATAATGCAAAGTTATAAATAAGAATAAATTAATAGAAACAAGCATTAATATTTCACAGTCAAGGCATCAACTAAGTGAAAAGAAGAACCAATACAAAAAGGCGAACATTAAGGAGAAGTAACTAAAGAAAAATGCACATCATATATAAGCCCACATATGTATATTGGTGGAATCCATGTTGAATACAGTGGAACCTCGTTTAACGAGCATAATTCGTTCCCGAATCTTACTCGTAATGCGAAACACTCGTAAAGCGAAACAATTTTTTCCATAGGCATCAATGCAAAGTACAATAATGCATCATACGCTTAAAGAAATATCCCAAAATAATTTGTAATAATATCTAAAATTGGTTTTTATTTTAACTATCAACGCATACAATAAAAAGATTATTAATAGAAATGAACATGGGAAAGAATAAATAGGTAGTAAAAAAAACAATACTGTTGCAACTTACGAAAAAAGAAGGTAGCTCCTGGCGAAAGGGCAACGGAGACGGGGGGGAGGGGATTATTGACCTGAAGAAGGACGCCGGTTCTTCTTTTAAACTTCTCAAACCACCCACGGCTTGCCCTGAAGGCTTCTTCTTCGTCTGTTGATGCTACTGGTGTTTTCTTAACGAGGTCATAGAAAATCCCTTTCGCCTTCTCACAAATGGTGCTCTTTAATATTCTCGCCTTGCATTTGCTTCTCTTTGATCCATATGAGAAGCAACATTTCAACATCGCCAAGAATACGTGACCGCTGCATAGATATTCTTGTCACTCCCTTTCAAGCATTTATTTCTTTAATATTGTCCCTTTTCGTGAGGATAGTGCAAATTGTTGATGTAGTCCGATTATATGCGTGTGCTAGGTCAGTCACGCTCACACCTTGTTCTCGCTCTTCAATGATTTCACGTTTTACTTCTACGGTGATTCTTCTTCTCTTATTGCTGTTTTCTTCGGGAACATTATTGCAAGGGTTATTAAACTTTGCGGTAAAAAAAAATCACAAATAATGCATCTGAACACAAGTTTGGAAAATGTACGATCACAAGCGATACTAAGATGCTGCCGGAACGAGCGCTAAACACAGACTGATAGCCGAGAAGCAGGCGGGAGCGAGTCAAGAGTAGAATACAAGGGGCCTCACGTTGTCTCCTCGTGACTAGTAACTTGCTAGGAAGAAAGGAGCCTTCACGTCGAGCATACAATCACCGTAAAATGCGCATGGACAATTTTAATTTTGCTTGTTAAGCGAAACGTCGCTCGTTAAGCGAGTCAAATTTCTTTACAAATTTTGCTCGTTGTGCGACGTTCTCGTTAAGTGAGGTTTGACTGTACTAGATTTATTAAAGTTCACAGCCTCACTAGAATCTTGTGCAGGAGAGGGACAAGGTATGAGTTCCACGTGGTTGCGTTGTCTCTATGTACCATTGGTAGATATATCAATGTCTGTTGTGGTAACTAATGGCCCTAAACTGTATACCAGTAAAACCTGTTTGCTTTGTGCTTTGATTCACATGAAAGCCTAACGAGAGCATTGACTACTCGGATTGAATTTGGTCGGGGGGGGGGGGGGATAAAGTGTATACTCTGTACTCTGGAGGGTTGCATTGAAAGAGATCGATTTGATTTTGTTTTTTATTAGAGTAAATGATTAATTTAAACATAGTAATTCGCTATTATCGCACTGAATTTATTAACTTCACTTGAGCCACCGTGAAAAAACTAAATATGAATTGATAGTTGTGTTTTTCATTGTAGTATATTAATATTAATGATAACTCGCAAAGGGAATTAAATGGTCTTTGAGTTTATTAAAGATATAAGAGAAAGCGTCTAAAAACTCGCCGGGCAATGGAGAAGGTTGATTTCGATTCCAAGTAGCTCAAGGATGAGGAAAAAAGTGATTAACGACGACCTTTAACGTTAAAATGCCGCGAGGATATAATAGCGCGGTTAACAGATAACGTGACCATGAGAACCAGCGAGAGATCGAGGGGTTTCAAAGGACAGGATTACTTCAAGTTTTTTCGCCATGTGGAGAATAGGATTAACTCTGACTTGACTCGAATGACTGATCGGGACTGATAGGAAGGCTTCTCTACAGATCGATTTTATTTCTCCTCAAATTGGAGAAATGTGACCAGGCCTCTGCTTCGAGAAGAGTTTAGCTTTAATAGAAGTTGCTTTCAGAGGAAACGGTAAAGAGATAACAAGAATCTTATCTGCCAAACACGGTGATATTTCGTTTCTCTCTCTCTCTCTCTCTCTCTCTCTCTCTCTCCCTCTCTCAAACACACGCAGGCAGAAGCTCGGCGGAAGTTGCCTATGGGAAAAGCCTGGGGCGACGTCCTCCACATACATGTCGTTATAAACGATGTGTAAAGGCAACATAACCACATAGTAAAACGCCTTACCTATTCCTTTTTCTTTACCTACGAACTCTATATCATCTCTTATAATTTCCTTCGGGGTGATTTGTCAATTATGTATTTTCATGTTCATATTTTCTGTACTGTTTGGTCTTTTCTGTATTATTAAATATTCCAACACTGATTGGTTAATCCTCTATTCTTATGTTCATTCCTATACATATATTAAAGCTAGTAGACTCCCCTGATGATTACCCAGAAATGCCTATGACGAAAATGGAGCAACCATCACCACAGAAGTACTAGAAAGCGCACTTAAATCATCTAGACAGAAAGCGCCAGATTCATACAGCGCTCACACCAATTAATTTTATAAAAACGCAATGCACTGTGATACAGGGATTGAAGAACATATTTAACACATTCCTGAATACAGGTTATTAACCTAACCAACTCAAGATACCAAAAATTATCTTCATCCAAAAACCAGGAAATCCTCAAGATGTAAAAGGAAACTATAGATCGATTTGGAATTCAGAGGGAAAGTATTATTAGAAAAATACTAAATAGAAGACTGACGGAACACCTTGAAGAAAACAACCTATATAACGATCAACAACACGGATATCGTAAAACTCTAAGAACATCAATGACAATAAGCGCATCACAGAAAAGATATTGCAGGCAAAAATGAAAAAAATAACTATATATATATATATATATATATATATATATAGTATGAAGAGACGTCTTAAAAGCTTTCGACAAATTTTAGCAAAGATGGATGCAGTACAAGATCATGCAACTGGGTTTAAACGAAAACTTAGAGAGGCTCCTATGCAACTATGCAAAGGGAAGAAAAGCATATGTCAGCATAAGAAAGACAAAATGGCCAGTATTCGAATTAAGAGCAAGGTTGCCCCAAGGAGGATGTTTAAGTCCCACTTTCTACTCAATTAATACGGCGGATATCCCATCATCGAAAAATCCATTCAGTATTAATATATAGTATGTGGATGATTTGACTCAAATGGTGCAAATCCCATACTGTAATGTCCCAATGCAAGCAAGAAAGGCAGAGGAAGAAGTGAGAATAATAAATGAATACGAAAGAAAATGCAAGATGCGAACAAACATAAACAAATTTAAGATAGTACCTAGAGGAAGACGCTTATTAGCAGATGTGGTAATCGAACTGACCAGATACCTTTACTCAACCGAATGTACAGTCCTAGGAATGAAAATAACTATCAACAGATACAGGACACACGTCAAGGAAAGAAGGCAATAACAATGCCAGATCTAAAGTTGATGTATCGATTCAAAGAACTAAGTAAAAAAAAAAAGCTATACAATGCTGTCAATGTAATAGTGTAATCAGTATTGCTATCCAACAGCAGTAATGTACAGAAAGACTTCCCTAAAAATATCAACATGCAGGGAATGAACAAGATACTAGAGAACAGGGCGCGCAAGATGAAAGAGAAAATGTTAAATAAATTAGGAGAAAATATTATTAATATACTTTAAGACAACAAAGGAAAAAACAGTACCAAAGATACTCTAGCCTCGTATACAATCTAGAACACGAAGTAGAAAGTTACAAATAATAATGGTGACTCAAGGTGAAAATTATAGTGGAAAATAAGACAAGTTAAAGAAAACAAGGTCTGGTGCCTAAAATCGCGTGCTCTTACTTATTCTGATTTATGACCTTACGACCTTCAAAACTTTCAATAATCCCCGGCTAACCTTGGGAGGACTTTAGCAATTATATCATTCGAAATGGAATGTAAAACAACATAAGGGTTTCAAATTTCGTTTGAATCGGTCGAATAGTTACGTTTTTACAAAAAAAATGAAGAAAGCAAAACGGGGACCGACCGACCGACATAGTGAGATATAGAGTCACCGCGACTAAAATGACAAAACAAACACGTAAATCGTACCAATCAATGACCTTAAGGAGATATTATCTCCAACGCAGATTATGGGACAAATCCTGGATTTGAAACAATAACTAACCGAAACTGACAACTGAATTGAAGAACGGGAGGTGGAAGGGTGGATACAGTCTGTCAGTATAAAACTAACCTAATTAGAAAACTACACAACAATAATAACGCCTTTACCAAATTTAATTAAACAGATAACTAAATAAAACTAAATAATGACGACAGAGATTAGCTTGTTCTCCAAGCATGAGATAGGAATGAAACGGTTTGACAACGAATAGAAAGATTTAAACAAAACGAATAGAGATTAGACCGATCTTTCATCCTGTTTTTCCGATCGGAAACGATCGTTTTAAGAATAACAAAGAAATAAGAATATACAGAGATAGGCCCGTGGATCGAATTCCACGTTAATCAGTAGGTCCTCCTAACCAGTGACACTGTACATAAACAAGGACTTGTCATGCAGAAAACACCCTATTCTTCTTCGACTAAACACCTGACGCAGACTAACTATGGTACGCTTTGTTACTTCGAGTAATATTTCCACTCTCCGACCTGTTTCTTTTTCTCTTACTCTCTCCTTCACCGTCTTCCGGCTGTACCCTACTTTTCAGGGGCCACTCTACCTCCTAGAAGTGGGGGACGAAGATGGGAAAAGAGGTCGGCTCGCGCCGGCTCCATGACCACATCAATTAGGGGGTTGAGGAGCGGGGAGACGGTAGAAGGCGACAACGTTTCCCTCTCTTACTATACCCCCTAAAAGATGACCCTATTATAATCGAAAAACGTCTGGGAAGAAAAAGAATAAATGAATCTTGAGCCAAAGCGATCCTTTAGACCCCGCCCCCAACAAGCTTCTCGTAAGACTCTTTGTGAGCTTTCTCATAAAAAATAACACATAATGTATCACTGTTGTAGATTTTAATAAAACATATTGTTTTACTTCGTAATAAATATGAATGAACGTTGAATTAGTTTTACTCCAGTATAGTATTCCATAATATTTTCAGTTCATTGATACAACCAAGTTTAACTTATATGGGTTGATATATTTAGTAGAAATTAATGTTGTATTAATGGTAGGATTCAAGTGCTACACATTCGCAAATATGTGTGGGCCAAGCGTGAGATTCGAGCACTTAAGGCATCAAAATAGATGATCATTCAACAAGTCTCTGTACTTAATTTGGTAAACTTGAAGATGGGCGGCGCGACCGATGGGACGCAAAATATTTCGTCCCTGTTCCAATATGTTTCACCTTTTTTAAGTAAATTCAAGGAGACTGCTCGTGGGGGAGATATCCTGAGTTTCATTCAATTGTAATGGTCTGGGGGCACAGCCCCCAGTATATAATCATAATTTTTTTATAGAATAATGTTCTAACGTTTTTATTTAACCGACGCGCATGAATATTCATGCGCGGGTGAACGAAACATAAACGCAACTTAGTGTCGTTTCGGCTGAGAAAAATACACTTTTTCGGGCGCGCCGCCGATCTTCAGGTTTACCCTTAATTTACCCCTAATAAGCATTTTGTTCGCTATTCTTATTTTATTGTCATTGTAATTGAATAAAACGTAAAATAGTAGCATATTCAATACCTATGTTGCGCATATTTAAAAACAAAGTCAACAAACCTAAGTCGCGTGCTCTCAATTATTCTAACTTATGACTTTACGATTTTTAAAACTTTCAATAATTCCCTAACTAACCTTGGGAAGACTGACAATTATATCATTTGAAAGACAATGTAAAACAACATAAAGGTTCAAAATTTCGTTAGAATCGGCCGAATAGTTAAGATGTTATTGCAAAAAAATCTATTGAAAAGTAAAATGGCTACCATCCGACCGACGACCTACGGATCGATATACTAACTTATAGAGTCGCGTGATAAACGACTCAAAAAACGAAGTAATAATATATCACCCCAAAAAGTGTCAGTGTAAATGATTTTAATGGACATTGAGGCTTGAATTGTATTGTTTATCCCTGAAATTAAGGAAGAAAGAATTATATCCTTCGCAAATCTACTTTCGTGTTGTTAATAGTAGTTGACGATGATGACCGAAGAGTAGAACCAGAAGGGAAGGTCGCGACTGGCTAAACATTGGGAATACGACGAGAACAGGCGAGACAAGACCTCTTTTATTTATCACCTAAGGTACCACTAACCAGAAATCCTAACTACTAAGACTAAAATGTTTTGATGATTAAAACTGCAGATGGCGTCTCGCGGTCGGCGCTCGTGTAATCGAAGAGAGAGTCTGGGGTTTGGTGGTGATTGGGGTCTCATGAGACTACTGGCAACATGCATGCAGGGCCCTGTTTGTCAGGTAGTTATTTCGACCTTGTGGCAATGTTGAAGACAAGGTTATACAACATCAAGCCATGAGGAATGCATCCCTTTAGGTATGAGTACCATGGAAGTGTCATTTACCTACTTATCATATTTTTTTAAATATTCTAATAAAAGAAAGTCGTTCGATTCTTTTGCTCGTTAATGAATATTAGTCTCATAATTTCTGGCCATGACTGTAGAAGAAATATAAGCCAATTATAATAAAGCTAAAAAAAAAATAATTAATGCCTACAGAAAGCGACCAAACCCTTTTTTTTTTCTCGCAACATAAACTATTGATGAATTGTGTGCCATGAGCTACATGCTAGTCAGAAAACAAGAGAAAAACGAGAAAAACGCTTTTTTTTTATCTCGTAACATAAACCATTGATGAATTGTATGTCCCTAAAGATAAAGTTATCCAAGGCAACAAATCCATTCACATTATTTTGGACTAATTCTGGAATAAAAGCAAAAATTTGAGCCAAGACTGTAGAAAGAATATAAGCGAATTATAATAAAGCTAAAGTTTACTTTACCTAACAAAAGTCCGTTTATCTCCTTCTGTTCAGTTGGAGATGGAAATTGGGTTATTAAAGTCAACCGATAAGTATATGGTTTGGAAAATTATAACAGATGGTGCGATTGATGGATAGCACAGAATGATACAGCCCGCTATTTGGGGGAGGCCCTAGTCACCATCAGGGAAGATCCAATTATCAGTCATTGGGTTCACTAGAAACAGTGACTAAAACTTGATCTTCCCCGGTGGTGACTAGGGCGTCTTCCATGGTGCTATAAAAGCGGGCGGCATCATTCTGTGCTATCCACCAAGTATATTGTTACACAAATTCGAATGCTAAATTTCACAATTATGAGAGGAATATTAATGGAGGGCTGCTAACACTTCCACGGGAAGAATACCTTCCACCGGAGAAACTATGATGTAATCGGTGTCTAGGACTGTGAATTTGAAACAATGATACAGACGATTTCAGCATTATGTGAGCTGGTGAAGTGTATCACCTCTGATGTAGTGAATAGTGCAATCTATTGGTATTATACTATCCGCCAACAGAGAGTGTGAAAATCCATTACGTCAAATTTTGTCGCCGATATCCCGCCCTAATAAAGAAAAACCCATACTCACAGAGGATCTTCTAAAAGAGACAAATTATGCCTGTAGCCCCAGAGGCTTTGAAATCAGAGTTATCCTTCTCTTAGGTGGAGTTGTCATGGCTACGAGCTCCACCTACCCGCCCCTACCGTGGTGCCCAGTCACGGACGTAACCTCCCTAGTAAATAATGTCAGTTTAAAAAGAATCCGGACGGAAATTCTAACTCCCCACCCAACGATTACCTGGCAAGCGCGCTAACCACTATATATCGAAAATTCTAGCCTTCAACCACCACGTACATGTGGAATATTTTCGCAACGTGAGAGTAGATATTATTTCTTATAATGCTCTGTATATCCCAGTTCTACAACAAACGATAGATGGTAAACTTACTTTCACACTCTGAATTGCATATGCAAAACAAATTTCCCACGCGAGCATTTTGAAAAACAACACATGCATTTTGGGGTGTACACAACTTCAGAACTCAAGCTTTCACTGCAAATGAAGTATGAAGTTGGAACGAAAGTACGGTCGGATTTTCTAGAAAAAAATTATAGTATTTATTAAAAGTAGTGCCTCGTGTTATAGTTTAGGAATACCACAATGAGTAATTTATACCTTTTTCTTTCAGATTATAAAAATATTGTTCATAATCTTCTTCGGTATTTACCTCTTTGTGCTCCCATCTAAAGATCACATTAGACGTTTGACTCTATGAGGTTTCATAAATGCGTCAATGGAAGTACAGCACCAAAATTTATTCAGAGCACTTATTATGATGATGCAGTGTATGTAAAAGGTTACAGGAGGGTTTTTTCCCCCTTTCCGAAGTGGGTATTACAGTCGAAAGGACGGACCAAAGAAAGGTCGTCCAAAATAACTTGATTCCGAAGAGTTGGTAGATGTTTTCATAGCAAATCCTGCTAAAAATTTGAGGGAACTCACAGAACAATTTAACGTAGCCCATACGACTATCCTACGTCAACTGAAAAAGATTAGAGTAGTTCTAGTGATTGGGAAATAGGTCCTGCACGAACTGTCCACGGCGAATCTGCAGGATCGTGTTGCTTGTTGTTAGTTATTATTTTTACGACACTTGTAGGTCATTTGGGGGCAGGCTTGTTACTAGTGATGAGAAGTGGGTCCTTTATTATAATGTTAAACGCCGTCGTCCGTGGATCAGTCGAGGAAGTAGACCTTCTCAACAGCCGAGAGGAAGTCCTCATCCAAAAAGATGATGTTGAGTGTATGGTATGATATAGAAGGAATTGTTCATTACGAGCTGTTAGAAACTTTCAAATTTTGTCGTTTGAAAGCCGCTTTGGACCAAAGGCGACCATCCTTAGTCAACAGAAGCGGTGTATCCTCCATTATGATAACGCTTGTCTTCACATAACTAGAATGACCAAAGATTTATGCGAGGAACTCGGTTTGGAAATAAAGCTTCTTCATCCATATTCTCCTGACCTTTGTTCCTTCTGATTATCACTTGTTTAGGGAAATACAGGACCATTTGGCTGGTTTTAGATTGACATCAAGAAAAGAGGTTAAAAACGAGTTGAATTCATATTTTGCATCAAAACCTAAAGAATTTTACAAGAGTGACATTAATAAGCTTGTTGACAGATGGAATGAGGTTCTAGGAAGCAATGGAAGTTATGTTTAGGATTAAATATTTCTATAGTCAAGGTTTTTTTATTTTTAATATATGCACTAAAATTTATGGGATTTGGACATTTGAAAAAAAGGAGGGCTTATTCTCAGTGTAAATTAAAACTCTTATGGGTTAAATAATAGAGATTTCTGGAAACCCTCGAGGAGTGGAGAAAGAAGAGAAAATAACATATCTAAAAAGGATAAATAAGGCTGAAGGCATCAAAATACTAATGGAAAACATCGAAAAAAATCTTGCAATACGATTTAGAGCTAAGCTCTGTCTAAACATGTCATTCTAAAATAGTAATCTTCTATCAAATCTTCCAAATCAATACATGATAATTATAGAAAAGGGTCCAGTTGGGTCACCTATAATTTCTCGTTCTCTTATTCTGTGGGGAAAGTTAGCTCAGCGAGTTCATGGATCAAACATAATCATCTCTGACACAGGCCAGAATATGATAGAGCTAATCTAAAACGACTACTACATCTTGAATTGACCAAATGCTGTCTATAATGCTTTCATAGCGAAGGTAGATTGGGGAGCAAATATAGAAGTTGACCCTCACGTTATCTTCCAATTGCAATGTTCATAGCCGCTTATGCTGCAATCAATCTCTATATGTGACTTTTCTCTAGAAAAACCGATCCGTAACCTCCACTGAGAGAATTTCTAGCTGACTTGACCGAGGAGATGAATGATGTGTATTGAGGCTCATCCTTCTCCGCTGGTCCCAAATCCTAACCCTTACGTATTTAAGATATGAATGGGGTCAAGTACATTGGAATTCGAAAGGTTATCGGATATGTACCTAGTATCGTGTAGGACCTCTTCTAGCATGGTGAGCTTCAGTACCTCCTCTAGTACGGTGAGCCTCAGTACCTCCTTTAGCACGGTGAGCCTCAGTACCTCCTTTAGCACGGTGAGCCTCAACTCAGTACCTCCTTTAGCACGGTGAACCTCAGCACCTCGATGTGACATCGATTTCACTAGTGGAGGAACGACCAATGGAGATAAGATTGTCCACGTAATCTCAATAATTGCCTACAATTATGTCATATTTATAGGTATGGATCGAATGGGTTCGAGTAGGGTGGACAGAGTGGGCATACCATTTGTCGGAACTCTCCAGGATAATACTCAAACCAATTATGGGTAACTTGGGCCCGATGACACGGTCCATTATACTGGTGGAATATTACATCCTTATTGGGGTACATGAACCCCATGAATAGAGGCAAATGGTCACTTAGTAGTGCAAGATAGCGGTGAGTGGTCAGTGACCTGTTTAGGCGTGCCTCTTGAATCCCCTTCACATCAGTCTGGCGCCACCATTAATACATACGGTACCTTGCTGACAACTGAGTTCCATTGCTTCATGGTGTCTCCAGCACAACAGAACTATAATAACTGGAAACCGTGACTCCTCGACCACGCCATATCTTGACGGTCGTCGAAGGTTCACTTTCCGACGTCCCAAGTTCATGTTTGACCGTGTCCTGTGGCGTAGTATTAACAGGCGTACACCGCTGTGACCTTTGCTAACAAAAATCATGTAGTTTAAAGAGCAGCCTGATGTAAGTGTCTGATAAATCCTGCATTGTATGTGCATGCGATTTGAGCTAGTGTTGTCTGGATGTTGCTGGTCAGGATGAACCGTGGTCTGTGACTGCGATGTCAAAGGTAGGTAGTAATTAATACCTTCCGTGAGGTATTTTTGGTACACAGAGATCGAGGAATTTTGAATGTCGGCGTAGTTTCAGAAATAGAATGTCCTATCCGTCTGGTACCCACTATTATGTCCAGTTCGAACTCCGATAACTCACTTCGCCTTGCCGCGAGCAGCCTAACCGGTGTTCACACTGACCTACAAGATGTGAGATGACATTTGATATAGATCTGGGCATTTCTATGATGTTTGGTACGTTAGCGCTACCCACAATTACTTTTAAAAAATGCTATCCATGACTTTTGGCATTTTACTATATATGAAAATGCTAAATGATTAACCATTAACCCTCAGCCGAAGGATATCATTACCTATGACACTATGAAATGTCTAGTTGGAGTAGAAGAGTGTGAGAAAGAAGCTGTTGATCAAATCCTTGTATAGTTTATGGGTCTCAGCTCAGAGGAGAATGGAGAGGTAAATTTCAGCATTTCACTTCCAGTTCAACTTCCTTTCGTCCTTGCCTCCTGAATCTTAAATTTCCGCATCTCATTAAGACTGTAAGAGTACCTGGAAAGAATTTTAAGTTTGATCACTACTATCTCACAAGCATTAATATGTCAGAATGCTATCAACACGCCCCCCCCCCTCCCGGCCCCAATTCTCGTATCGATTCGATTCTCCGATGAATAAATCCACTCCATCTCTTTGTTTTTAATTTCTAAACCGTGATTAAGTCATCTAAATCCAACGAATAATAAGTCTGTCCTATTCTTGTGCTTCTCATGTTTCCTAACATCGTACTAGAACTACCATAACTATTATATTCCCTTATCTCAAGCACGTTTTAGCAAAAAAAAATTTTTTGAAATTTTTGTCAGCAAAATTAGACCTACAAAGATTTGCACGGTCGGGATAAAAAAATTTAAAAAACGTTAATCTGAAATAACTAAGTTCGAATAGTTAGTAATTTAAGTATCGAACATTCTAAATGTAAGAATTTCATACAGGGATAAAAGATGGAAAGGGGTAGAGTCCATTTAAAACCCTACCATTGAATGAGGTTGGTAAAGAGGTAAATTTAGAAATGCTCACAAAATATTTCATTACTTCTAGTTCAACTTTCCTTCATCCTTGCCTCCTTAAGGCAAGGTCCAAAAGATGAATATCTAAATAGGATAGGGAGTACAGAGGAATTCTCATAGGGTTTGGACTTTAGGGAAAGACTCGGATATAATTTAGAATATAAGTTTAAATACACGTCACTGGAGAAGTATTTTAATTATTTTAGTCGATTAATTATTTTATTAGATTAATATCAAAATAATTGCATATTTATTGCAAGCGTAATATAAAAAACAAAACAAAATCTTTCAGACCCAGAAAGAATTTATGCTTATTACATTGTTAAGCAGAGAACAAAGGTAAACAGGGGAAATAATTAAATATATGTAATAAAAAGGTACACTTTGTTTCTTTGGTAACTTTTGCAAAATCGAGTTCGAAGCGAAGGTGAATTTAATTTCAAGGGGGAAAGTTGTTAAATTGAATTAATCCATTCTTTATATTATTATTGTCAAGTAGAAATTTTTATTGTACTAGGACACTAGTTAAATATTTTCATAAAGAGTAGGAAGCCGTAATTTACGGAAGATTTTTTTTTTTTAGAAAACAATAATTCTTTACTTAGGAAATAGGTTTCGGTCTGATGAAAGCCAGTCAATTCCGAAACTTATTTCCTTAAGTAAAGAATTATCTAATTATATATTTACTTTCATTACAAACCCTTTCGTTAAACTGCGTCATCTTTGTTTGAAAGATAGAGCCACCATAAATACCAAACCGAAGAAAATGACTTCGAAAATAAAGGAACAAATTAACAAAAAACGCTAATATAAGAAAACGCAAACAAAACATTCACACAAAAAAAAACAGCTACACAGCTAGACCACAACGAATACATACAAAGCAAAACAAGAACATTTGACTTACCAGTAACACACTTACAAACTAACAATGGTTTGAACGCAAAACACCAACTAACACAAAGACATGATTGACTTTAACCTGAAACTGAGGTACTTCCTCTCCGACTAAAATTCCAAATTATAACTGTCTAACAACTGCTAGAGATTAGACTGACCTTCAAACAAACTCGCACCTTTCTTCAACTCTCCAACTTCCTTTTGGCTGTACAGACAAAAGAGGGCTGGCGATACACACCGTGATATAGGCACCACGTTTAGATTTATGGCCCAGACCGCCTAAGTCAACTGTCTAATCTACTAGTTTCTCACTATACTATCGATCTTCCTCTTCCCCTAAGCCTTCCCCCTCCAGTGTCTTAGGGTATGGGAGGGGAAAATGGAGGGGGAAGGGGGGAGTTCGGATTCTCTAGCCTTTTTCTCTCTCACATATTTTTTCCTATGTTATCTTATTTTATCACACTTACTATAACTACCTACAATAGACAGTGCTCAGCCTGATATCCAAGCAAACTAGCATCTATTTGCAAACCTCTTACTTTCTTCAGTTTTTAGCAACTATTCTTCATTCACTATTACATTCACATACGTGACTCATAGTAGATACGTGGAACAGGGTTCACGATAAACAACAAAGATTTAGAGTAGATACAAGCTACATATCGTGGTTCGGATTCCACGTAAAGGTGTAGGTCCCACGCCTAACAAAGTCCACTTTGTTGTCTCCTACTAATTTCCTCGCTGCCCTATACTTAACCTTTCTTCTTCCCCTACCTCTCACTCCTGCCCACAGTACCCACAGTGCCTAGAGCCTACTTATGCTCTGGACAGTGTGGCTGTGGGAGACTACAAGTGAGTACCCGGCCTAACACCCCACACTCTTTGACGACTTTTTTGTGGTCCAAGAGGGAGGGGCTCGGTCGGGCGAGCTGTTCTTTGCCTCCTAATTCTCATTTCATTTCACTGATCGTTAAAGGAGGAAAACTAAACGGGATGCGGTTGGTATTAAGACTACGAGTTGTGGGCAAGCTGGTTTCTGGCTGGACCAAAGTCAATATGGATAAACAATATAGAAACGAAGACATAAAATAAACATCCTACTCCGAAGCCGCGGATCCAGGGTGGCGGTGACTGAGTGGGCGGAAGCCCTCATTAAATTTCAGACCTGTTTATGTTTATATTTCTTTTTTAAGCCATATTTGTATTCTGCTCTTCAGAAAGAGTTATGTAATAATATAGAATATACCTAAAAACAGTTTTTTTTTAAACCGTTGCGATCTAATATACCTTATATGATACATGTCTAAAATAGAGGTAAATCTCAAAAATAATTATTAAATTAATTTTTATACTTTAGCTGAAGTCCAAAAACTACAATTCATAATTTTCTGATGTGGGGAAAAATCGGATCTGATAGAGTTGGTGCTCACTCCTTTATGAGATGCTGTTATTTATTATCAATACTCTCTATTATAACCCTTATTAATGCCCTTTTCTCAGACTAATCAGGAATTCAGGTTAGCCCCCTCCAATTTATATATACGAGTATATATATATATATATATATATATATATATATATATATATATAGTACAAGAGAATGAGAAATTGTACGCAAATGAGCAATGAGACAAGAAACAGGAGTTTTTTTAGAGATAAGAGAAAGGGACATTAGAAGAAGACCAGAATCAAAGAGAGCAGAGGGCGGCACAATGAAGGCAATCCTTTACCGAGAAGACAGAAATAACGCCAGGGGAAAAAGTTTGAAATTCCTGGCCGGGAATCGAACTCGGGTCTGCTGATTGCCGGTCAGATGCTCTACCCTTAAGCAACCAGGCACAGTAAATCTACTTCGCCCAAAGCGTTACCCCATCAAACCCAGTATCTCCCTAAGCTAGAAACCTCCAAGGAATTTTTATACCACATCTTCTTACCCGCTCACAATTTAAATGCTCATTTTCCATATCACATACAAAGAAAGACTTTACTTCGCTTTGGGCGAAGTAGAGTCACTGTGCCTGGTTGCTTAAGGGTAGAGCATCTGACCGGCAATCAGCAGACCCGGGTTCGAGTCCCGGCCAGGAATTTCAAACTTTTTTTCCTGGCGTTATTTCTGTCTTCTCGGTAAAGGATTGCCTTCATTGTGCCGCCCTCTGCTCTCTTTTATCTTTGTGTTCTTCCAATGTCCCTTTCTCTTGCCTCTAAAAAAACTCCGGTCTCTTGTCTCATTGCTCATTCGCGTCCAATTTCTCTTTCTCTTGTACTATATATATATATATATATATATATATATATATATATATATATATATATATATATATATATACGAGGGGCGGTCAATAAGTTTTGCGAATAGGTAGGGCAAAACAAAGGAAGGGGGATGGCTGTTTGTGGGGGTGTTAGGACAAGTTATAAAAAGTCAGGACCTGCAGCCGCATGCTCCTGCCTCGTCTATTTAAGAAGTAGTAGCTGATCGCAGATCGTCAGTCACAAATCTTTCAAGAATGGAGAAGGTTGAGCACCGCGCAGTGGTCAAGTATTTGACCAAGGAAGGCAAGAATGCAAAAAGATCCATGAACGCATGGTTGCAGTGTACACCGACACTGCCCCTTCCTATGCAACCATTGCTCGCTGGAATAGGGAGTTCCGCCATGGTCGTGAGTCCCTTGAAGATGCCCATCGTCCAGGACGCCCGTAAGACGTGACCAACGAGGACAATGTGGCCCGTGTGGAGAGGATGATCCTCGAAAATCGACGGGTGAAGGTCGAAGAAATCGAGCGACAACTTGGAATATCACATGGAAGTGTTATGAACATCAGCCACGACAATTTGGCCATGACCAACGTCTCTGCCCGTTGGGTCCCGAGAAACCTCACGCCCCATGATCGACGTCAACGTCGTCAAAGTCCACAAGGCCAAAGTTGCACAAGCTGCCCTGCGCGAGTGCGGATTCGAGGAGCTCAACCATCCCCTCTACAGTCCAGACCTGGCCCCTAGCGACTACTTTTTATTCCACCAGCTCAAGGCTGCACTGAGTGGACGCCGGTTTGGGGACGATGAAGATGTCCAGCTCGCCGTCCAGGAGTGGATTGAACAGCAGTCGGGAGATTTGTGGTTGTCGGGAATTCGAAGCCTCAGGGACAAGTGGCGCAAGTGCATTGAAGTCGAGGGTAGTTATTTTGAAAAATAATAAAACACTTTTCCTCATATCTCGTTTCCTTATATCCGAATTGCAAAACTTATTGACCGCTCCTCGTACCTGTATATATAGTCTACTATACAAGGTTTCCTCATCTTTCTTTCTGTCTTCAAAATTGTTTTGAAAGGCAGAAAATAAAAATATGGCGAAAGCACTGTGGTGGTTGTTATCACCCGCAGAACTTGTATTTACTTTTTCTCTCTTTCTCTCTCTCTCGCTCTCTCTCTCTCTCTCTCTATATATATATATATATATATATATATATATATATATATATATATATATAGAGAGAGAGAGAGAGAGAGAGAGAGAGAGGGAGAGAGAGAGAGAGATTTATATATGTATATAGTAGCGGCCATAATGATTGGGACAGTTAGGTTTCAATCACAAAACTTACAATAGCTTAAAACCAAATAATGGTAAGTAATGCATGATAAATTTCAGATATAAAATAAGCATGGCTATAAGTTGTACATGTAAATTGTACATGTCAGGATGGATGAAACTGCAAGTTACACGCAAAAGAGGATTTTGATCCCAAGAATATGGTACACAAAAGGATCCGAACAGAAACACAACAGACTTAGATGATAAGATACAATATAGAAGTTACTCACCAAATAATTTTCGGTTGTTTCAATATAAGATAGCGGCCATAATATAAGGGTCAGTAAGAACAAGTGTTTCTAAATATTTATTATAGAAGTTTAACAAAGCGTTGAGACTATAATATATTAAACACATATTTAGATATTTCTAATATCTATCTTTCGTGAAAATTATAAGTGAATGGAATAAATATTTCGTAAGTTATGAAAAAATAAACAAACTATCTTCCAAATTGCAGCGGCCATAATTTAAGGGTCACTTAGAAAAAATGAACTACCAACCGAGGTATTTGTGTTTAGGAGACTCTTGATCGGCTAACAGTTACTTCTTATGATCATACATTATTGGAAAATTCAACTGTTAAAATGGTTGGTGTCCTGTGATGAAAAACAAAGGATTATGTGCCTTCACCAAGAGGGCAAGTCAAATTCTGTCATAACAACTACTGTAGGAAAGACTAGAAGTGTTGTGTAACGAATTGTAGCTCGTTTTAAGTCATTAGAATCGACAGATGCTAAACCCAAAACCAGTAGACCTCGTAAAACGTCACCAAGACAAGATCGTATTATGGTTAGAATGTCACTGAAGGATAGGTTTAAGACTGCTGCTGAGATATTCTGTGAGTTCAGCTCCACCTCCGATTCAACGTATCGTGCCAAACTTCTCGGAGGTTACGAGGTTCTGGGTTGCTTGCTCGACACCGGCAAAGAAACCTCTGATCTCCAAGAAGAATCAAAGAGCTCCCCTTCGTTACGCTCACGAACATGTTTGGACAGAAGAACAATGGGCGCAGGTTCATTTTAGTGATAAAGTGAAGTTTAATATGATTGGTTCCTATGGATGGATGTACGTCCGACAAAGATGTGACGTAAGGTTATCTTGTGCATGTGTGAAGAAGACGGTGAAATATGGAGGAGGCAGTGTAATGGTATGGAGAGTGATCTCTGCGGCTGGTCCTAGTCTACTTATTCGCTACAAGGGACTGTCAATGCTGAAATCTACAAGCAGATTCTTAGACAGCATGCCCTTCCACATCTCCTATCTTCGTCAGTTCAACCTTCTATCTTCGTGCAGGACAACGCTCCCTGCACACTGCGAAGATAATCAAAGATTTTTTGAGTGATAAAGGGGTAGAGTTCATGGACTGGCCACCTCAAAGTCCCGATCTCAACCCTATAGAAAACGTTTGGAAGATTATTGGAGACGGGGCTCGAAGGAGAAATCCAAAGAGCCAAGATAAACTCTGGGAATTATTAAAAAACGAATGGGACAATATTACCCAATCATTTTGCGAGAAATTAATTCAGTCCTGTGGTAACAGATGTCGGGAGGTCATTGCTAGTAAAGGGATGTTCACAAAATATTAATAGTAAGGGTTTCTTTTCTGTTCTTGTTCCAATTTACATTGTTTTTTTTCTAAGTGACCCTTAAATTTTGGCCGCTGCAACTTGGAAGATAGTTTGTTTATTTCCTCATAACTTACGAAATATTTAATCCATTCACTTTAAATTTTCACGAAAGAGAGATATTTTATATATCTAAATATGTATATCAATTATAGTATTAATGTTTTGTTAAATTTCTATAAGAAATATTTAAATACACTTGTTCTTACTGACCCTTATATTATGGTCGCTACTGTATTAGTACTTGGTATCTAGACCTCTACTTTCAATTCCGCACTGACATCATTTGCCACAGGAGCGCACTAACTGAAGGCATTTTTCTGGTGTTATGATGAATTATAAAACCGAAAAGAACTGAATACATGATGCAAAAATATACATTACCTTAAGCAAATAGTCGTTCGTTGCCAAGAATGGAAAAGTGAACGAAAGAGAAGCATGAAATTTTGCCCAAGAACAATGCCATGAATTCTAAATGGTACCAAAGCGTGCTTCATCAGCACTTTTTCCCAACAGCTCGGGAACAGTCTATGGACAGTAACTGTATTTTTCATCATGAAGGCCCACATTGTTACAAAGCAGAATCAATAACAGTGTTCTTGTCTGAAAACAGCATCGAAATTTTGAATCCGTAGCTCGAGAATTCGTCAGATTTGAACCCAATAGAGAATTTGTGGTCGATAATCAACCTGGCGGTTGATTAAAAGAAACCACTCATTTGTGAGCAGTCGCAGTTGCTTATTGAACGAAAATTAATAATATCAGTCAAAATATCATCACAAATTTGATCTGCAGCATGTCAGAACGAATTTAAGCAGTCATGCAGAACCAGAGACATCATTATAAATATTGACTGCGGTTTTCAATTGACTGTATTTATTAATAAAATGGATTTTGGTTTTATTTTTATTATATTTCACCTTCAAATTCTGTTACAAACATATTAAAACAGAATACAACGTTTGATTAGTTCTATAATCCATAGCTCTATATTTTAATTTCGGGTTATTTCCTAAGATTATTTTTAAAATTGGAAAATAACCATGTTTGTTACTTTAAGTGATAAATTTTTTTTTTAAAGAAAATAAATATGAATTATAGAATGTTTTGGAATTTTTCAAAACCTAAAAATTACAAATTAGGCCTAGAAAATGAGCATTGATCTGAAAAGTCATAGACCAAGAATAAATTATTAAGGCTTATGTACTGGAAACCTTTTTTAAAAAATGTAGATCAAAAGTCCATTACTAGAGCTGGATAGGCCGTAGGGCACAGATCGAAGGTCTGCCTGCGAATAGCAATCTTCTCCGGTAAGGAAGAGTACCTTCAGATTCAGCTTGTTTTTTCTATTTGATAAAAACTTTTGACCATAACTATGCTATACTTTTGTTCCGCTTAAACTTTGTCTTGCATCTTGATAAAGTTACTCATCAGGTTTTTTTTGATAAAATAACAATTTATATCTACAAAAAGTTTTCTTTAAACTTTCTCCCTTTGTTTTGTTATTTTGGTTTTACCTTAAGTTAGGCCCGATGCATGTTCACTATCTGAGCTCAACTAAAAGTTTTAATGTTCATTCATTATGAATTTATACACTCTAAACACATACATAATTACCTCACATTCGACATATTTAACTTTGGTTACTAAAAGTAGGAAGTCAACATTGTTTTATTTACAACTATGGATTTGTTTGATAGTTAAGAAAAAGATTCAGTCCCGTATTTTTCTTAAGGGCGAATGTTTCAAGACTTATTTATTTTGAATCAAAGGGAAAGAATAGGATTTAATAAGGAACTTTTTTATTTATTTGATATTTTGTTTCATATTTATTAAACAAACAGTAGGGATGAAATTGTATCATCTTCAGCAGTCCTGGACTATACGCGGCCTGAGTTCTACGCAGGGTTGCCACATCTGATACTCTCGTTCCAGATTTGGCACGTTTAGCATTAGGAAAGTATGTTTTTAATGTAAATCGCTCCTAGGTAGTACTTTTTTAAAAATAAAAACTACCAGGTTTTGAACCAAGGGAACATTTGCTAAAATAATTTTAGAAATTTTAGTCTTGTTCGGTTATGATCAAAGATCATTCTGCTACTTTAGCATGAGGAGTATTATTAGTTTTTCGCAAACCTGCCTTTATCCAGGCGGATCCCGACTTGATAATTAAATAGACGAAGTCAAGATTGTTAACAGTCGAGCAAACTGAGTAGAAGTATTATGGCTAAATAAACAGTTAACGCTTTTATTGTGACAACTTAACAAGGTGTAACTTGACCTCGTTCCTTTTGCGCTTTTTGGAAAGTCGTCGATAGATCGGATCAGTATAATTTCGTCACTCGTGTATCTTAAAACCGTCATGTTATCTTTGCATTATCCATTTTAATACTATATTTGCATATAACAAGGTCAAAAAACCTAAGTCGCGTGCTCTCAATTATTCTGATTTATGACCTTATAACCCTATGACCTTACGACCTTCAAAACTTCCAACAAGTGGGGCAATCCGACCCATAGTTAGTTTTCTTCTAATAATTCATGGACTACCCGTGAGAGGACCTAGGGAATTATATCATTTTAAGGAAAATGTAAAACAACATATAGGTTTCAAATTTCGTTAGAATCGGCCGAATGTTTACGATGTTATTGCCAAAAACACTCATTGGAAAGTAAAATGGCTGCCATCCCACAGACCGACTAAAAGATATTGTTCTGTCTACATTTTTTTTGCAATATTAATCCAAAATGAAAGATCAAAAATGTGTTAATGATAATACACAGCACTGATGAATTAGCCAAGCTCTTGGCAAAAAGAGCCTCTTAGCTCATAACCATAAATTACAAGCGAAGTCGCTCACAAGATGGGCGATTTAGTGGTTGGTTGGAAAAATGTTTAGGTGCAATAAAGACAAATCATTTTGCAAGGTCTGTAAGAAACAAGTTACTGGAAGTGTCAGGCTCCTTGACAGGAACAGTAAAACAGTAAAACTGTTTGAAAAATATGGCTGATTTAAATTAGTCAAAGGAATAAAGTTACGAATTCCATGCAACCTTCAAAATCCCTTGTGACTAATGTTAAAATGGCAGAATCGAAAGTGTGCGTATTGCTGAAAATAATCTTTCCATTTCCTTGATGGATAAATTACCAGGTTTGGTCGCAAATGTGTACACAGATTCACAAATTGACAAAGAATTGAAATTCAGAAGAACAAAGTCAATTGGTATGTTTCTAACTGTTATAGGGCACACATATATTAAGGATACTACGATGAATTAAAAGATACCAACGTTTCAATCATAGTTGATGAATCAATCAATCTGTCAACTACTATGTTTGTGGTTGTTTGATTTTAGGATAAGAGCTGTCGGAAAACGTGGTCATTTCTTTCACGGAAATGATATTCCGTTTCGTTTTTAATCGTTTCTTTATGTTTCAGTTTCTTTATTTTTTTTGTTTTAGCAGGTTTCTTTACGTTTTAGTTTGCTTACGTTTTGTTTTGGCTCGTTTCTTTACGTTTTGTTTCTTATTGTTTCTTTACGTTTCATTTCTGATCGTTTCTTTAGGTTTCGTTTCTGATCGTTTCTTTACCATTTGTTTTGGATCGTTTCTTTACGTTTCGTTTCTGATCGATTCATTACGTTTCACTTTTTTGTGTTTAACTGATTTTGAAACTTTTATAAAAAAAAATTATGTTGGGTAATTTTACAGATTAACAACTCCATCGCAATCTAAGTTCTTTGGATATAAATATTTGTATTTTGAAAAAGATACGCAAATATATATATATATATATATATATATATATATATATATATATATATATATATATATATATAACAGGCAATGGCTTCGCCACTGCCCCCTACGGGGAGAGCTTGCGCTTCACTACTAAGATTAAAATTTAAAATCTAAAAAAAAGCAGCCATGGTTAAATTTTTAGAAATTTTATGAACTTCGCCAATTATAATAATTTTAAAAAGGAACTCTAAACTAAATTTCCCTCCTTTCAAAATATCACGTTGCTAAAATATAGAGTTACAGAAGAAGAAGATACATAAAAATAAATTTTATGAAATTCACCATTTGTAATTCTTTGGGTTTTAAAAAATTCACAAAATTTCGATACTTATATTTATTTCTGAACTTAACTTTTTGATATTATAAAAGAATTATTAGAAATAACTTTGATGAAAAACATAAGTCATAACCAAACTGAGATGAAATTATTATTCAAATACTCCCAAAAATCCCCTTCTTAAATTATAGAGTTAGTGAAGTGATAATGATGATGATGATGACAATACATTAGTCTTTCTTATATACCTGATAATTACTTTTATCTCACCAGATAACTTTAGACCATTGTTCATGTGTCTAATTTTTGTTGCCTTTTTTTTTTATTCTGTTGACCTTAGATATCCATGCCTTCTTCCATGCATTTTTTTAGCACCTTTTGATCTTTAAGTCTTCCTCTAATTGTTTGGGGGAAGAATTTTGAACTTGAAGCTTCATCGAATTTCCCACCATGTTCAGATGTTTTTCTGCGATTCTGTAGTGAAAGCCTGAATGGTAAATCTGTTTTCTCTAGGTGCTGTATAATGTTCTCTCCCACTTTTCGTCCTCGATACGAGTACAAAGTTTTGTCTCTTGATATTGTTCTATCGTGGTTTGGAAAGTATATCTTGAACATTTTATTTTTTTAGCTGTTTTTACTTGTAATAGCCATTAGCTATGGAAGTTTGGATTCGTGTTCTGTGTATATCTATAAGTTCTTTAGTTTAAGTCATATTACTTATTTAGAGTGATATTGAATAGACAATATTTAAAAACTTAAGGTGAAACAAGATTAAGGTATAATAAAGAAAAGTATTTGTACATAACCTGATCATTTCATGTTTCATTTATTAATGAAGTTGAGTTCAATTAGTGCTTCAACTTCCAAGGTAAGTTATTTTGAAAATTATTCCAACATTTTTTTTTCCACTTTAGCAAAAAAACATTTATGCCATTAAAACCGTTAATCCACACATTCTGTTTTCCCCACCTATTTTTTTTTCTTTTGGGATTGTCAGTGTTATTTCCCATCGCCTCCATACCTTTCAGCAGAATTTGCCTCTCGACTTAGAAAAATAGACATTTGGAACCCTTATCACATATTGAGTCATAAAAAAATTGTAATAAATGCTCCTACATTTCAGCCCAACCTTGGAGGGTTAATTTATTGGAGAAAACCAGATCAGAAGTCATCAGAAGTCTTTTTCCTGTCAGCCACACTCCCCAAAACTTCATTACACTCTATTCACCAAAAAATGACTTAAACTAGCGTAAGTCCACTCAATTCACTTTGCTAAGCATTCCCTAGTGGACACAGGCAGGGAGTATTAACTCTGCGTAGATCTTCAGTCAACTTATTACTTTTAAAGTTGAGTATCATTTTCATATTAAATAGTATTGCAAATTACTTCTATTTCAACCTGCGTTTCAAGAAAAGGACTTTGATTCTGCTAACCGAATTGTTGCAGAGAACTTTTGCCAAACAAGACGAACATTTAAAAGTTGAAATTGTTGAACATTTAAAGTTGCAATTGTTGAAAATTTAAAAGTTGCAATTGTTGAAGATAACTTGCAATTATTGAACATTTAAAACTTGAAATTGTTGAACATTTAAAGTTGCAATCGTTGAACATTTAAAACTTGCAATTGGCGAACATTTAAAGTTACAATTGGTGAACATTTAATGTTGAAATTTGTGAACATTTAAAACTTGCAATTGTTGAACATTTAAAAGTTGCAATTACTGAAGATTTAAAAGTTGCAATTTTTGTACACTTAAAACTTGCAATTGTTGAACATTTAAAATTTTCAATTGTTGAACATTTAATGTTAAAATTTTTAAACATTTAAAACTTGCAATTGTTGAACATTTAACACTTTCAATTGTAGAACATTTAAAGTTGAAATTGGTGAACATTTGAAAGTTGTAATTGTTGAACATTTAAAAGTTGAAATTGTTGAACACTTAAAGTTGAAATTGGTCAACATTTAAAACTTGCAATTGTTGAACATTTAAAACTTGCACTTGTTGAACATTTAAAACTTTCAATTGTTGAACATTAAAAGTTGCAATTGTTGAACATATAGGGTAGATTAGAGATGAAGACTTATTCACACGCTGCAAACGTGATCCTTCAGACCGTTCATGTTGTAACCAAACACCATTTTTACTAGCTTAAAAAAAAAACGTCTAGGCATTATTACTACAGCTTAAAAAAAATGCCTAGGCCTATATTTACTTCGTTACTACTTTAAAAAGTTTGCGTCAAATTTAGAACAATTTATATAACTCATTGACTAGTTTATATCTCGTATAAAAGACATTAATTTCTCATTAATCTTTCAAATTGGAGAAATAATCTTATTTCCCCACTGTTCCATTCTGTTAACCATTGTTCGTGTACCATTAGGGGTTAAGTAAGGATTGTCATAGTATTCTGCTTCCTCTACCTCGCTTGAGTGTTTATATGAGTTTTTTTTTTGTAAAATACTCATTATCAGTTTCCCCGCAAAATATGTTTTCTGTAATTATAGTCAAATATTTCTCTTTTCTGTTATTGGTTTCATAATACTTTTACCAAAGTGTTATATTAAGGTAGATGTAGTCCTCTAAAGCCCTGAGGCTTGTAGCAATGTAATTGGATGTAGGAATCTCTTCCCTGTCTTCTTGGATAGAGTAACATAAGTTAGAGGCAAACCGCAAGACAAGCTTCTCCAGCCATACGTTTGGGTTGGTGTGGTGGTTTTCGCCCAAAGTCGTTCCCCCAGCAACTATGGACACATTTTTCTATTTTAATTTGGTCGCTCATAATACTCACTTTCAGTATGTTTTATGATGTTAGCATGATCTTCTGAAACCCTGAGGCTTGCGGTAATGTGAGGTATCCGAAATATGGCTTATTACAGGCTCACTATCCGTTTGTGTAGGATTCCCTTCATTGTCGTCTCTGAAACATTAGCAGCTGCAACTAACCCTCCACATATATGTTTTTTTAAAGGTGTGAGAGCAACTTTAGCATGCATTACTATGTTATATATAGCAGTTGGCAATAATTTAACTTTGATTCCACTTCTTAGTGCAATTTTCATTGATCAAGTGACAGTAAGCATATGATCAACTGCACAAAACTCTTGATGTTTATTCACTTGAATATTTCACTAATCTTGCTCCGATCGTCTTCTTTTGTCTTTACTAATTCCTTGTTGTTGTGCATTCTAAGAAGATGTGAAAAAATGTACGAGAAAACTGGTATAGAGAAAGATGCCTCTGTATAGGAATTCGATTTAGTAGCTCATTCCAGAAAGGTCTGTAAAATTACTAATTCTACTAAAAGGCCTTGGAACGATTTATTGGATTTAAATGTAATCTCAAAAATTCAGTTGCTGAAATTTAACAGGTATATAGATACATTGAAGCCAGATTTATAAATATGATTATAGTAATTCTGATATATATATATATATATATATATATATATATATATATATATATATATATATATATATAAATGTACAGTGGTGGTCTGGTCTATATGGTGTCATGGGCGAAACCCCCTTCCAAAACATTGAACTAAAAACTTATAAATAAACGTTGAAACGATTATGTACAGCCCGACTTGTTTAGAGTGAGACCAAATGAATTGCAATTTGTTTTGCTTCTATATGACTACCAGGCAATGGCTTGGCCACTCGGGGAGAGCTTGCGCTTTGCTACTAAGATTAAAATTTAAAATCTCAAAAAAAGCAGCCATGGTTAAATTTTTAGAAATTTTCTGAACTTTGCCAATTATAATCATTTTAAAAATGAACTCTGAACTAAATTTGCCCCCTCTCAAAATATCACGTTGCTAAAATATAGTTATAGAAGAAGATATATAAAAATAAATTTTGTGAACTTCATCATTTGTAATTCTTTGGGTTTTAAAAAATTCACAAAATTTCGATACTTATATTCATTTCTGAACTTCACCATTTTGATTTTGATATTATAAAAGAATTATTAGAAATAAATTTGATAAAAAACATAAGTCATATCCAAACTAAGATGAAATTATTATTCAAATACTCCCAAGAATCCCCTTCTTAAATTATAGAGTGAGTAATGATAATGATGATGATGATGATGATGATGATGGAAATACGGGGTTTCATTTATAGCTGATCAGTTATTAGCCTACATAGTACAAGTCTCCCTTTAGATAATACAATTTGAAAGTGAGGCGACGCTGCAGATTGGTCAAAGCTTTCACGTCCTCATCATGAACGAACCGTACACATACACACACACACACAGTTGATTCGGATGGTGTTCATTTCCGGTCAACACCTTGTGTGTTAGGGGATGGGTTGGTCGCTGCGGTGAGTTGCTCGAGACATACTCTGAAAGAAAGCATAGTGGCTACCTTCGGTATAAGGTGCTTGCTTTTTCCCCGGGTTTATTTACCCCCGGCAATCCATGCTGTTGATGGCCTGGGATTTGCCTGTACCCAAATCCCCCCCCCCTTCCTGTATATGCGTATATTTAATGGGTACAAATCGATACAAGCATCAATGGGGCCGCAAATCACCCGTCTTATATTGTACAAGCAATTTCGCGATCCATTTTTAGGATGCGAAATACACACAAGCTTCTAATTTTGACAATCTATCTATGTATATTTAAACTTCTCCCACAAACTATACATTCAGGCAGAGTGCACATAGAGATATAAAGACGAACATGAAGGTATACATACATATATACACGTGAGCAGAAAAATATTTCTCGTCCAAATTAGTTTTAAATAGTTTTGTTTTCTCTGTCAATTTTTGAACAGTTCACGAAGTAAACCACTGCGCAAAAAAAATCGTAAAAAAGGACGTTGAGGAAAGCGAAAATTACCCATGAACAAAAAGAAAACGAGTCAAACATTAAAAGAAAAAAAAGAGTTGAGGTTCCTATTCTCTGTCATGCATTATCCTCTTCCAATTATTCATTATTTCGTGGAAATCGGAAGCTTTGAACTCTTACACAGTTTGTAAATATGATAAAGAACCTTTGGAAAACGAACAATGAGTTTAAATTATTATTATTGCGACTTACCTTCGTGTTGAAAGAGTTGTCTTTTGGAGGTAAAAAAAACAGCCTGATCCCCCCCCCCCCCGAGTGGTTTCTAGCATGAGTTTAGTTTTCATATGACTATTAAATAGATTTTATTCTCTTTTGAACATTTAACTCCCTCTTTAAAACAAGGTCAACAGACAGAAGTTACGTGCTCTTAGTTATTCTGATTTATGAACTTATGACCATATGACCTTACAACCTTCAAAACTCCCAATAATTCCCGGACTAACCTTGGGAGGATCTTGCCAATTATATCATTCGAAAGAGAACGAAAAACAACATAATGGTTTCAAATTTCGTTAGAATTGGCCGAATAGTTACAAACTTAGTGTCAATTAATTCCCGGACTAACCTTAGGATAACCTTTGGGAATTATACCATTCGAATGAGAACGTAAAACAACATAAGGGTTTCAAATTCCGTTAGAATCAGCCGAATAGTTACGATGTTATTGCCAGAAAGCTCATTGAAAAGTAAAACGATTACCATCCAACCGACAAACCTACGGACCGACATAGTGACTTATAGAGTCGCGTGCAGGCGACTAAAAAAATGTTTACATCATCATTTTATTTCAACGATCGCTCCAAAGGGATTCAAAATCTATCACTTACAAGTTCTAACGACTCATTAAGATTATAAGTTTAATCAAGCTAATGAAAGCCTTCGGAATCTCTCTCATTTCTCAATCGCTTTTTGTCGTTCAAAGGCGAGAAACATTTCGACTAATGAGTCGATTTTTTCATTAATTTTCATTAAGGTGCTTTGCCATTTCTGGTGGTAAAATATGAAAGGTTAATTTATTGCCAGTTTCAAAAGGTAGACGGAAGGGGAGGGGCGTAGGGAAACGTGTATGGCGGAAACAGTAAAATCACCTTTTTTTCCACTTTTGAAGAGAAAGCTTTCTCATTTGTATCTTACGAATAATTGACAAGGTAAAATTGAAAACTGGACTGTGTTAGATTCTAATGAGGTCATATTTCGACACACGCAGGGAATAAATAGGCATCCTAAATTTTGAGATAAAATAGATCAATCTTAATTTGGGAATAAAATATATCAATCCTATCTTTTTTTTTGCAATCCTTAGTTTCATTTATAAAGATTTTAGTTCACCTAATTTGGAACGTGACTAAAAACAATTCCAAAGAAATTTGACGGTTCAAATGCCCAGGAACAAACACCCAGAAACCTCTAAATATCTAAATTTGATTTGACCAGACTACAACGAATGGCCAAACAAGGTTGTCTATCTACAGGGTGTCCCTAATGTCTGGGAATAGGAAATATAACAATGGTCTCCTAGTTTATTTACCTTATTTTACTCCTCTTGACTTTATTGCTCTGGTTTTATTACTAAAGAAACAAGCTTAATGAAATAAAGCTACGCGCCGCGTGGGCTAACAACACATCATAAATGAATGCGCTAAAATTGACAGAAATTCGGAGTTAATGAAAGCAAGGAGTCGATCGAATAAATCTCGCAAAACAAATCGAACTTTTCATCACAAATGGTGGAAGTCATATAGAAGATGTTATTTATTTATTAATATTTCAATTAAAAAAAACGTAGTTCTTTTTTTGTTCGTTGAAAGTATGCACTTTGCCTATATGACCAGTCTTTAGCTACCCTTTATTATGATTCAGGTAGGTGTGACCAAATTGCAAGGTTCACCTTGGATTTGTTTTTGTTTTTTTAAACGTTTCCTCTCTTCTACCCGCTCCTGGCTGTAACCATTTGTGATATTCCAGTATCGGGTGGTGGGAGTGGATGTGCCTGGCTGGGCTGGTCAATGTTTAGCAACTTTGGGTTCATTAAAAAATATTTCAGTAAAAATTGGAAGATGCCAGGTTGATCTAGTTGTAAGTTTTTATTACCGAGGAAAGTGATTATGGTTTGATAGTATTTTCTGGAGGTAGGGAGAATATGAAAGATGCTTACATTATTTTATTGATCATTGCGAGAAGCAGTTGTGAGGAAGATAGGGAATCAGGGGATAAGTTTAATATATTGTAATCTAGAAGTTCTAAAGCAAATTCATTAAGCATAGATTAGGATGGTGAATGTATTAATAATATGGAAAATATGGGATTGCTAAAGGTGATGATGGTAGAAAATAATATTGGAAGAAAAGGACACAGAATAAGAGGTGGGAAATGGTGCATTATTTACACCTGGAAAGAATGAACAGGGAAAGAATAAACACGAATAGAATGAACAAGGAGAGAACGGAAATGGAGAAAATAAACATGGAGAGAACGGAAATGGAGAGAATGAACATAGATAGAATGAACATGGATAGAACGAAAATGGAAAGAAGGAACATGGAGAGAACGGAAATGGAGATAATGAAAATGAAGAGAATGAACATGGAAAGAACGGAAATGGAGAGAATATAAATGGAGAGAATGAATAAGGGAAGAATAAACATGGAGAGAATGAACAAGGAAAAAATTAACATAGAAAGAATAAACATGAAGAGAATGAACAAGGAGAGACCGAAAATGGAGAGAATGAACATAGAAAGAATGAACATGGAAAGAATGAACATGGAAAGAATAAACATGGAGAGAATGAACAAGGAGAGAACGGAAATAGAGAGAATGAACATAGATACAATGAACATGGAAAGAATGAACATGGATAGAACGAAAATGGAGAGAATGAAAATGGAGAGAATGAACATGGGGAGAAGGAACATGGAAAAAATGAACATGGAAAGAATAAACATGGAGAGAATGAACAAGGAGAGAACGGAAATAGAGAGAATGAACATAGATACAATGAACATGGAAAGAATGAACATGGATGGAACGAAAATGGAGAGAATGAAAATGGATAGAATGAACATGGGGAGAAGGAACATGGAAAAAATGAACATGGAAAAAAATAAACATGGAGAGAATGAACAAGGAGAGAATGAACATAGATATAATGAACATGAAAAGAATGAACATGGATAGAACGAAAGTGAAGAGAATGAAAATGGAGAGAATGAACATGGGGAGAAGAAACATGGAAAAAAGGAACATGAAAAGAATGAACATGGAAAGAATTAACCTGAAAAGAATCAACATGGAAGGAATAAACATGGAAAGAAAGAACATGGAGATAACGAAAATTGAGAGAATAAACCTGGAGAGAATGAAAATGGAGAGAATTAACGTGGAGAGAATGAACATGAAGTGGATGAACAAGGAGCGAATGAATATGGAGAGAATGAACAGGAAGAGAATGGACATGGAAGAATAAAAATAGAGCGAATGAAAATGGAGAAAATTAACGTGGAGAGAATGAACATGAAGCGGATGAACAAGGAGCGAATGAATATGGAGAGAATGAACAGGAAGAGAATGAACATGGAGAGAATAAATATGAAGAGAATTAACAAGGAGAGAATGAACATGGAGTGAATGAATTTGGAGAAAATGGACAGGTGAAGAATGAAAATGGGGAGAAAGAACAGGGTGGGAATGAACAGGGAGAGAAAGAAAATGGAGAGAATAAATATGAAGAGAATTAACATGAATAGAATGAACAAGGAGAGATTTAACATGGAAAAAATGAACATTAAGAGAATGAACTTGGATTCAATGAACATGGAGAGAATGAAAATGAAGAGAATGAACATGGAGCAGATGAACATGGAGAGGATGAACATGGAGCAAATGAACATGGAAAGAATGAGCATGGCTAGAATGAAGATGAGGAAAATGAATATGGAGAGAATGAACATGGAGAGAATAAATATGAAGAGAATTAACATGCATAGAATGAACATGTACGGAATAAACATGGAGATAATGAACATAGAAAAATGAACAAGGAAAGAATGAACAGGGAGAGAATGAACAGGAAGAGAATGAAAATAGGGGGATAAACATGAAGCGAATAAACATGGAGAGAATGTATATCATTAACATGGAGATAATGGACATGGACAGAATGGAAATAGAGAGAATGAACATGAAGAGAATGAACATGGAGAGAATGAACATGGATCGGGAGGAACATAAAGCGAATGAACATAGAGAGAATGAACATGGATATAATGAATATCAAGAGCATAAAAATGGAGAAATTAACATGGAGAAAATGAACATCGAGAGAATTAAAATGGATAGAATACACATAAACGGAATAAACATGGATAGAATGAATACGGAGAGAAAAATGTAGAAAATGAACATCGAGAGAATGAACATGGATTGAATGAAGGAGAGAATGAACATGGAGACAATGAACATGAATGGAATAAACATAGACATAATGAATATAGAGAGAATGAATATGGAGTTAATGAACATGGAGAAAATGAACATCAAGAGAATAAACATCGAGAGAATGGACATAGGGAAAATGAACATCGAGAGGATGAACATTGAGAGGATGAACATGGATTGAATGAAGGAGAAAATGAACATGGAGACAATGAACATAGAGAGAATGAACAAAGGCAGAAGTTAATGGGTTTCTTTGCGGAAAAAACTGTTTTTCAACCAGAAGATGGTCAAAAGTACAAATGGATAACGAAGAAAAGTGTGTAAGAGTAAGATAATGAATATCCTGTGAGTTTTGTTTGATGTGAAATCTCAGAAGGGTATGATGGTGTAATGTTAAATCGGTTCATTCAATCCATATTCATTCTCACGATGTTCATTGTCTCCATTTTCATTCTCGCCATTTCATTCGCTCCATATGCATTCCTTCATGTTTATTTCGTCCATATCTATTCTCTACATTTTCATTATATCCAAGTTAATTATCTTCATGTTCATTCTAAGCATGTTAATTCTCTTCATATTTATTCTCTCCATGTTCATTCTCTCCATTTTCATTATATCCATATTAATTATCTTCATGTTCATTGTATCCATGTTAATTCTGTTTATATTTATTCTCTCCATGTTCATTCTCTCCATTTTCATTATATTCATGTCAATTATCTTCATGTTCATTGTATCCATGTTAATTCTCTTCATATTTATTCTCTCCATGTTCATTCTCTCCATTTTCATTATATTCATGTTAACTATCGTCATGTTCATTCTATCCATGTTAATTCTCTTCATATTTATTCTCTCCATGTTCATTCTCTCTATTTGCATTATATCCATGTTAATTATCTTCATGTTCATTTTATCCACGTTAATTCTCTTCATAGTTATTCTCTCCATTTTCATTCTCTCTATTTTCATTATATCCATGTTAATTATCTTCATGTTCATTGTATCCATGTTAATTCTCTTCATATTTATTCTCTTTATTATCATTCTCTCTATTTTCATTATATCCATGTTAATTATCTTCATGTTCATTCTATCCACGTTAATTCTCTTCATAGTTATTCTCTCCATGTTCATTCTCTCTATTTGCATTATATCCATGTTAATTATCTTCATGTTCATTCTATCCACGTTAATTCTCTTCATAGTTATTCTATCCATGTTCATTCTCTCCATTTTCATTATATCCATGTTAATTATCCTTATGTTCATTCTATCCATGTTAATTGTCTTCATAGTTATTCTCTCCATGTTCATTCTCTCTATTTTCATTATATCCATGTAAATTATCTTCATGTTCATTGTATCCACGTTAATTCTCTTCATAGTTATTCTCTATATGTTCATTCTCTCTATTTTCATTATATCCATGTTAATTATCTTCATGTTCAATCTATCCACGTTAATTCTCTTCATAGTTATTCTCTCCATGTTTATTCTCTCCATTTTTATTATATCCATGTTAATTATCTTCATGTTAAATTTATCCCTGTAAATTCTCTTTATATTTATTCTCTCCATGTTCATTCTCTCCATTTTCATTATATCCATATTAATTATCTTCATGTTCATTCTATACATGTTAATTCTCTTCATAGTTATTCTCTCCATGTTCATTCTCTCTATTTTCATTATATCCATGTTAATTATCTTCATGTTCATTCTATCCACGTTAATTCTCTTCATAGTTATTCTCTCCATTTCATTCTCTCTATTTTCATTATATCCATGTTAATTATCTTAATGTTGATTCTATCCACGTTAATTCTCTTCATAGTTATTCTATCCATGTTCATTCTCTCCATTTTCATTATATCCATATTAATTAGCTTCATGTTCATTCTATCCATGTTAATTCTCTTCATATTTATTCTCTCCATGTTCATTCTCCCCTTTTTTTATTATATCCAGGTTAATTATCTTCATGTTCATTGTATCCATGTTAATTCTCTTTATATTTATTCTCTATATGTTCATTTTCTCTATTTTCATTATATCCATGTTAATTATCTTCATGTGCATTCTATCCAAGTTAATTCTCTTCATAGGTATTCTCTCCATGTTTATTCTCTACGTTTTCATTATATCCATATTAATTATCTTCATGTTCATTCTATCCATGGTAATTCTCTTCATATTTATTCTCTCGATGTTCATTCTCTCTATTTTCATTATATCCATTTTAATTATCGTCATGTTCATTCTATCCATGTTAATTCTCTTCATATTTATTCTTTCCATGTTCATTCTCTCTATTATAATATATCGGTGTTAATTATCTACATGTTCATTCTATCCACGTTAATTCTCTTGATAGTTATTCTCTCCATGTTCATTCTCTCCATTTTCATTATATTGATGTTAATTATCGTCATGTTCATTCTATCCATGTTAATTCTCTTCATATTTATTTTCTTTATGTTCATTCTCTCTATTTTCATTATATCCATATTAATTATCTTTATGTTCATTCTATCCATGTTAATTCTCTTCATAGTTATTCTCTCCATGTTCATTCTCTCCATTTACATTATATCCATATTAATTATCTTCATGTTCATTGTATCCATGTTAATTCTCTTCATAGTTATTCTCTCCATGTTCATTCTCTCCAATTTCATTATATCCATATTAATTATTTTCATGTTTATTGCATCCATGTTAATTCTCTTGATATTTATTCTCTCCATGTTCATTCTCTCCATTTTCATTATATCCATACTAATTATCTTTATGTTCATTGTATCCATGTTAATTCTCTTCATCATTATTCTCTCCATGTTCATTCTCTCTATTTTCATTATATCCATGTTAATTATCTTCATGTTCATTCTATCCATGTTAATTTTCTTCATATTTATTCTCTCCATGTTCATTCTCTCAAATTTATTATATCAATATTAATTATCTTCATGTTCATTCTATCTCTGTTAATTCTCTTCATATTTATTCTCTCCATGTTCATTCTCTCCATTTTCATTTTATCCATATTAATTATCTTCATGTTTATTGTATCCATGTTAATTCTCTTCATAGTTATTCTCTCCATGTTCATTCTCTCTATTTTCATTATATCCATATTAATTATCTTCATGTTCATTGTATCCATGTTATTCTCTTCATCATTATTATCTCCATGTTCATTCTCTCTATTTTCATTATATCCATATTAATTATTTTCATGTTTATTCTATCCATGTTAATTCTCTTCATAGTTATTCTCTCCATGTTCATTCTCTCCATTTTCATTATATCCATATTAATTATCTTAATGTTCATTGTATCCATGTTAATTCTCCTTATAGTTATTTAATCCATGTTCATTCTCTCCATTTTCATTATATCCATATTAATTTTTTACATGTTTATTGTATCCATGTAATTCTCTTCATAGTTATTCTCTCCATGTTCATTCTCTCCATTTTTATATATCCATATTAATTATCTTCATGTTCATTCTATCCATGTTAATTCTCTTCATATTTATTCACTTCATGTTCATTCTCTCTATTTTCATTATATTCATGTTAATTATCGTCATGTTCATTCTATCCATGTTAATTCTCTTCATAGTTATTCTCTCCATGTTCATTCTCTCTATTTTCATCATATCCATATTAATTATCTTCATGTTCATTGTATCCATGTTATTCTCTTCATCATTATTATCTCCATGTTCATTCTCTCTATTTTCATTATATCCATATTAATTATTTTCATGTTTATTCTATCCATGTTAATTCTATTCATAGTTATTCTCTCCATGTTCATTCTCTCCATTTTCATTATATCCATATTAATTAACTTAATGTTCATTGTATCCATGTTAATTCTCCTTATAGTTATTTAATCCATGTTCATTCTCTCCATTTTCATTATATCCATATTAATTATTTTCATGTTTATTGTATCCATGTTAATTCTCTTCATAGTTATTCTCTCCATGTTCATTCTCTCCATTTTTATATATCCATATTAATTATCTTCATGTTCATTCTATCCATGTTAATTCTCTTCATATTTATTCACTTCATGTTCATTCTCTCTATTTTCATTATATTCATGTTAATTATCGTCATGTTCATTCTATCCATGTTAATTCTCTTAATATTTATTCTCTCTATGTTCATTCTCTTTATTTTCATTATATCCATGTTAATTATCTTCATGTTCATTGTATCCTTATTAATTCTCTTCATCATCATTCTCTCCATGTTCATTCTTTCTATTTTCATTATATCCATATTAATTATTTTCATGTTTATTCTATCCATGTTAATTCTTTTCATAGTTATTCTCTCCATGTTCATTCTCTCTATTTTCATTTTATCCATATTAATTATTTTCATGTTTATTGTATCCATGTTAATTCTCTTCATAATTATTCTCTCCATGTTCATTCTCTCCATTTTCATTATATCCATATTAATTATTTTCATGTTTATTGTAGCCATGTTAATTCTCTTCATAGTTATTCTCTCCATGTTCATTCTCTCTATTTTCATTATATCCATACTAATTATCTTCATGTTCATTGTATCCATGTTAATTTTCTTCATCATTATTCTCTCCATGTTCATTCTCTCTACTTTCATTATATCCATGTTAATTATCTTCATGTTCATTCTATCCATGTTATTTCTCTTCATATTTATCCTCTATATGTTTATTCTCTCTATTTTCATTATATCCATATTAATTATCTTCATGTTCATTCTATCCCTGTTAATTCTCTTCATATTTATTCTCTCAATGTTCATTCTCTTTATTTTCATTATATTCATGTTAATTATCGTCATGCTCATTCTATCCATGTTAATTCTCTTCATATTTATTCTATCCATGTTCATTCTCTCCATTTTCATTATATGCATGTTAATTATCTTCATGTTCATTCTATCCACGTTAATTCTCCTTATAGTTATTCTCTCCATGTTCATTCTCTCCATTTTCATTATATCCATATTAATTATCTTCATGTTTATTATATCCATGTAGATTCTCTTCATATTTATTCTCTCCATGTTTATTCTCTCTATTTTGATTATATCCATGTTAATTATCGTTATGTTTATTCTATCCATTTTAATTCTCTTCATAGTTATTCTCTCTATTTTCATTATATCTATGTTAATTATCTTCATGTTCATTCTATCCACGTTAATTCTCTTAATAGTTATTCTCTCCATGTTCATTCTCCCTATTTTCATTATATCCATATTAATTATCTTCATGTTCATTCTATCCATGTTACTTCTCTTCATATTTATTCTCTCCATGTTCATTCTCTCTATTTTCATTATATCCATGTTAATAAACTTCATGTTCATTGTATCCATGTTAATTGTCTTCATAGTTATTCTCTCTATTTTCATTCTCTCTATTTTCATTATATCCATGTTAATTATCTTCATGTTCATTCTATCCACGTTAATTCTCTTGATAGTTATTCTCTTCATGTTTATTCTCTCCATTTTCATTATATCCATATTAATTATCTTCATGTTCATTCTATCCATGTTAATTCTCTTCATATTTATTATCTCCATGTTCATTCTCTCTATTTTCATTATATCCATGTTAATTATCGTCATGTTTATTCTATCCATGTTACTTCTCTTCATATTTATTCTTTCCATGTTCATTTTCTCTATTTTCATTATATCCATGTTAATTATCTTCATGTTCATTCTATCCACGTTAATTCAATTCATAGTTATTCTCTCCATGTTCATTCTCTCCATTTTCATTATATTCATGTTAATTATCGTCATGTTCATTCTATCCATGTTAATTCTCTTCATATTTATTTTCTCCATGTTCATTCTCTCTATTTTCATTATATCCCTGTTAATTATCTTCATGTTCATTGTATCCATGTTAATTCTCCTTATCATTATTCTCTCCATGTTTATTCTCTACATTTTCATTATATCCATATTATTTATTTTCATGTTCATTCTATCCATGTTAATTCTTTTCATAGTTATTCTCTCCATGTTCATTCTCTCCATTTTCATTATATCCATATTAATTATTTTCATGTTTATTGTATCCATGTTAATTCTCTTCATAGCTATTCTGTCCATGTTCATTCTCTCCATTTTCATTATATCCATATTAATTATTTTCAAGTTTATTGTATCCATGTTAATTCTCTTCATAGTGTTTCTCCCTATGTTCATTCTCTCCATTTTCATTATATCCATACTAATAATCTTCATGTTCATTCTATCCATGTTAATTCTCTTCATAGTTATTCTCTCCATGTTCATTCTCTCCATTTACATTATATCCATATTAATTATCTTCATGTTCATCGTATCCATGTTAATTCTCTTCATAGTTATTCTCTCCATGTTCATTCTCTCCATTTTCATTATATCCATATTAATTATTTTCATGTTTATTGCATCCATGTTAATTCTCTTGATATTTATTCTCTCCATGTTCATTCTCTCCATTTTCATTATATCCATACTAATTATCTTTATGTTCATTGTATCCATGTTAATTCTCTTCATCATTATTCTCTCCATGTTCATTCTCTCTATTTTCATTATATCCATGTTAATTATCTTCATGTTCATTCTATCCATGTTAATTTTCTTCATATTTATTCTCTCCATGTTCATTCTCTCCATTTTTATTATATCAATATTAATTATCTTCATGTTCATTCTATCCCTGTTAATTCTCTTCATATTTATTCTCTCCATGTTCATTCTCTCCATTTTTATTTTATCCATATTAATTATCTTCATGTTTATTGTATCCATGTTAATTCTCTTCATAGTTATTCTCTCCATGTTCATTCTCTCTATTTTCATCATATCCATATTAATTATCTTCATGTTCATTGTATCCATGTTATTCTCTTTATCATTATTATCTCCATGTTCATTCTCTCTATTTTCATTATATCCATATTAATTATTTTCATGTTTATTTTATCCATGTTAATTCTCTTCATAGTTATTCTCTCCATGTTCATTCTCTCCATTTTCATTATATCCATATTAATTATCTTAATGTTCATTGTATCCATGTTAATTCTCCTTATAGTTATTTAATCCATGTTCATTCTCTCCATTTTTATTATATCCATATTAATTATTTTCATGTTTATTGTATCCATGTTAATTCTCTTCATAATTATTCTCTCCATGTTCATTCTCTCCATTTTTATATATCCATATTAATTATCTTCATGTTCATTCTATCCATGTTAATTCTCTTCATATTTATTCACTTCATGTTCATTCTCTCTATTTTCATTATATTCATGTTAATTATCGTCATGTTCATTCTATCCATGTTAATTCTCTTCATAGTTATTCTCTCCATGTTCATTCTCTCTATTTTCATCATATCCATATTAATTATCTTCATGTTCATTGTATCCATGTTATTCTCTTCATCATTATTATCTCCATGTTCATTCTCTCTATTTTCATTATATCCATATTAATTATTTTCATGTTTATTCTATCCATGTTAATTCTCTTCATAGTTATTCTCTCCATGTTCATTCTCTCCATTTTCATTATATCCAAATTAATTATCTTAATGTTCATTGTATCCATGTTAATTCTCCTTATAGTTATTTAATCCATGTTCATTCTCTCCATTTTCATTATATCCATATTAATTATTTTCATGTTTATTGTATCCATGTTAATTCTCTTCATAGTTATTCTCTCCATGTTCATTCTCTCTATTTTTATATATCCATATTAATTATCTTTATGTTCATTCTATCCATGTTAATTCTCTTCATATTTATTCACTTCATGTTCATTCTCTCTATTTTCATTATATTCATGTTAATTATCGTCATGTTTATTCTATCCATGTTAATTCTCTTAATATTTATTCTCTCTATGTTCATTCTCTCTATTTTCATTATATCCATGTTAATTATCTTCATGTTCATTGTATCCTTATTAATTCTCTTCATCATCATTCTCTCCATGTTCATTCTTTCTATTTTCATTATATCCATATTAATTATTTTCATGTTTATTCTATCCATGTTAATTCTTTTCATAGTTATTCTCTCCATGTTCATTCTCTCCATTTTCATTTTATCCATATTAATTATTTTCATGTTTATTGTATCCATGTTAATTCTCTTCATAATTATTCTCTCCATGTTCATTCTCTCCATTTTCATTATATCCATATTAATTATTTTCATGTTTATTGTAGCCATGTTAATTCTCTTTATAGTTATTCTCTCCATGTTCATTCTCTCTATTTTCATTATATCTATACTAATTATCTTCATGTTCATTGTATCCATGTTAATTTTCTTCATCATTATTCTCTCCATGTTCATTCTCTCTACTTTCATTATATCCATGTTAATTATCTTCATGTTCATTCTATCCATGTTATTTCTCTTTATATTTATCCTCTATATGTTTATTCTCTCTATTTTCATTATATCCATATTAATTATCTTCATGTTCATTCTATCCCTGTTAATTCTCTTCATATTTATTCTCTCAATGTTCATTCTCTTTATTTTCATTATATTCATGTTAATTATCGTCATGCTCATTCTATCCATGTTAATTCTCTTCATATTTATTCTATCCATGTTCATTCTCTCCATTTTCATTATATGCATGTTAATTATCTTCATGTTCATTCTATCCACGTTAATTCTCTTCATAGTTATTCTCTCCATGTTCATTCTCTCCATTTTCATTATATCCATATTAATTATCTTCATGTTCATTATATCCATGTAGATTCTCTTCATATTTATTCTCTCCATGTTTATTCTCTCTATTTTGATTATATCCATGTTAATTATCGTTATGTTTATTCTATCCATTTTAATTCTCTTCATAGTTATTCTCTCTATTTTCATTATATCTATGTTAATTATCTTCATGTTCATTCTATCCACGTTAATTCTCTTAATAGTTATTCTCTCCATGTTCATTCTCCCTATATTCATTATATCCATATTAATTATCTTCATGTTCATTCTATCCATGTTACTTCTCTTCATATTTATTCTCTCCATGTTCATTCTCTCTATTTTCATTATATCCATGTTAATAAACTTCATGTTCATTGTATCCATGTTAATTGTCTTCATAGTTATTCTCTCTATTTTCATTCTCTCTATTTTCATTATATCCATGTTAATTATCTTCATGTTCATTCTATCCACGTTAATTCTCTTGATAGTTATTCTCTTCATGTTTATTCTCTCCATTTTCATTATATCCATATTAATTATCTTTATGTTCATTCTATCCATGTTAATTCTCTTCATATTTATTATTTCCATGTTCATTCTCTCTACTTTCATTATATCCATGTTAATTATCGTCATGTTTATTCTATCCATGTTAATTCTCTTCATATTTATTCTTTCCATGTTCATTTTCTCTATTTTCATTATATCCATGTTAATTATCTTCATGTTCATTCTATCCACGTTAATTCAATTCAGAGTTATTCTCTCATGTTCATTCTCTCCATTTTCATTATATTCATGTTAATTATCGTCATGTTCATTCTATCCATGTTAATTCTCTTCATATTTATTTTCTCCATGTTCATTCTCTCTATTTTCATTATATCCCTGTTAATTATCTTCATGTTCATTGTATCCATGTTAATTCTCCTTATCATTATTCTCTCCATGTTTATTCTCTACATTTTCATTATATCCATATTATTTATTTTCATGTTTATTCTATCCATGTTAATTCTTTTCATAGTTATTCTCTCCATGTTCATTCTCTCCATTTTCATTATATCCATATTAATTATTTTCATGTTTATTGTATCCATGTTAATTCTCTTCATAGCTATTCTGTCCATGTTCATTCTCTCCATTTTCATTATATCCATATTAATTATTTTCAAGTTTATTGTATCCATGTTAATTCTCTTCATAGTGTTTCTCCCTATGTTCATTCTCTCCATTTTCATTATATCCATACTAATAATCTTCATGTTCATTGTATCCATATTAATTTTCTTCATCATTATTCTCTCCATGTTCATTCTCTCTATTTTCATTACATCAATGTTAATTATCTTCATGTTCTTTGTATCCATGTTAATTCTCTTCATATTTATTCTCTATATGTTTATTTTCTCTATTTTAATTATATCCATATTAATTATCTTCATGTTCATTCTATCCCTGTTAAATCTCTTTTTTTTTCTCTCAATGATCATTCTCTCTATTTTCATTATATTCATGTTAATTATCGTCATGTTTATTCTATCCATGTTAATTCTCTTCAAATTTATTCTATCCATGTTCATTCTTTCCATTTTCATTATATCTATGTTAATTATCTTCATGTTCATTCTATCCACGTTAATTCTCTTTTAGGTTATTCTCTCCATGTTCATTCTATCCACGTTAATTCTCTTCATAGTTATTCTCTCCATGTTCATTCTCTCCATTTTCATTATATCCATATTAATTATCTTCATGTTCATTCTATCCATGTTAATTCTCTTCATATTTATTCTCTCCATGTTCATTCTCTCTATTTTCATTATATCCATGTTAATTATCTTCATGTTTATTGTATCCATGTTAATTCTCTTCATAGTTATTCTTTCTATGTTCATTCTCTCTATTTTCATTATATCCATGTTAATTATCTTCATGTTCACTCTATCCACGTTAATTCTCTTCATAGTTATTCTCTCCATGTTCATTCTCTCTATTTTCATTATATCCATGTTAATTATCGTCATGTTCATTCTATCCATGTTAATTCTCTTCATATTTATTCTATCCATGTTCATTCTCTCCATTTTCATTATATCCATATTAATTATTTTCATGTTTATTCTATCCATGTTAATTCTCTTTATATTTATTCTCTCCATGTTCATTCTCTCTATTTTCATTATATCCATGTTAATTATCTTCATATTCATTGTATCCATGTTAATTCTCTTTATATTTATTCTCTATATGTTCATTCTCTCTATTTTCATTAAAACCATGTTAATTATCTTCATGTTCATTCTATCCACGTTATTCTCTTCATAGTTATTCTCTCCATGTTTATTCTCTTCATTTTCATTATATCCTTCTTAATTATCTTCATGTTCATTCTATCCATGGTAATTCTCTTCATATTTATTCTCTCCATGTTGATTCTCTCTATTTTTATTATATCCATGTTAATTATCGTCATGTTCATTCTATCCATGTTAATTCTCTTCATAGTTATTCTCTCTATTTTCATTGTATCCATGTTAATTATCGTCATGTTCATTCTATCCATGTTAATTCTCTTCATAGTTATTCTCTCTATGTTTATTCTCTCTATTTTCATCATATCTATGTTAATTATCTTCATGTTCATTCTATCCACGTTAATTCTCTTCATAGTTATTCTCTCCATGTTCATTCTCTCCATTTTCATTATATCCATATTAATTATCTTCATGTTCATTGTATCCATGTTAATTCTCTTCATATTTATTCTCTCCATGTTCATTCTCTCTATTTTTATTATATCCATCCTAATTATCTTCATGTTTATTGTATCCATGTTAATTCTCTTCATAGTTATTCTCTCTTGGTTCATTCTCTCTATTTTCATTATATCCATGTTAATTATCTTCATGTTCACTCTATCCACGTTAATTCTCTTCATAGTTATTCCCTCCATGTTCATTCTCTCTATTTTCATTATATCCATGTTAATTATCGTCATGTTCATTCTATCCATGTTAATTCTCTTCATATTTATTCTATCCATGTTCATTCTCTCCATTTTCATTATATCCATATTAATTATTTTCATGTTTATTCTATCCATGTTAATTCTCTTTATATTTATTCTCTCCATGTTCATTCTCTCTATTTTCATTATATCCATGTTAATTATCTTAATGTTCATTCTATCCATGTTAATTCTCTTCTATTTATTCTTTCCATGTTAATTTTCTCTATTTTCATTATATCCATGTTAATTATCTTCATGTTCATTCTATCCACGTTAATTCTCTTGATTGTTATTCTCTCCATGTCTTTTCTCTCCATTCTCATTATATTGATGTTAATTATCGTCATGTTCATTCTATACATGTTAATTCTCCTCATATTTATTCTCTCCATGTTCCTTCTTTCCATTTTCATTATATCCATATTAATTATTTTCATGTTTATTGTATCCATGTTAATTCTCTTCATAGTTATTCTCTCCATGTTCATTCTCTCCATTTTCATTATATCCATACTAATTATCTTCATGTTCATTGTATCCATGTTAATTCTCTTCATCATTATTCTCTTCATGTTCATTCTCTTTTTTTTCATTATATCTATGTTAATTATCTTCATGTTTATTCTATCCATGTTAATTCTCTTCATAGTTATTCTCTCCATGTTCATTCTCTCTATTTTCATTATATCCATATTAATTATTTTCATGTTTATTGTATCCATGTTAATTCTCTTCATAGTTATTTTCTCCATGTTCATTCTCTCCATTTTCATTATATCCATATTAATTATTTTCATGTTTATTGTATCCATGTTAATTCTCTTCATAGTTATTCTCTCCATGTTCATTCTCTCTTTTTTCATTATATCCATACTAATTATCTTCATGTTCATTGTATCCATGTTAATTTTCTTCATCATTATTCTCTCCATGTTCATTCTCTCTATTTTCATTATTTCCATGTTAATTATCTTCATGTTCATTCTATCCATGTTAATTCTCTTCATATTTATTCTCTATATGTTCATTCTCTCTATTTTCATTATATCCATATTGATTATCTTCATGTTCATTCTATCCCTGTTAATTCTCTTCATATTTATTCTCTCAATGTTCATTCTCTCTTTTTTTATTATATTCATGTTAATTATCGTCAAGTTCATTCTATCCATGTTAATTCTCTTAATATTTATTCTATCCATGTTCATTCTCTCCTTTTTTATTTAATCCATGTTAATTATCTTCATGTTCATTCTATCCACGTTAATTCTCTTCATAGTTATTCTCTCCATGTTCATTCTCCCTATTTTCATTATATCCATATTAATTATCTTTATGTTCATTCTATCCACGTTAATTCCCCTCATAGTTATTCTCTCCATGTTCATTCTCTCCATTTTCATTATATCCATATTAATTATCTTCATGTTCATTCTATCCATGTTAATTCTCTTCATATTTATTCTCTCCATGTTCATTCTCTCTATTTTGATTATATCCATGTTAATTATCGTCATGTTCATTCTATCAATGTTAATTCTCTTCATAGTTATTCTCTCTTTGTTCATTCTCTCTATTTTCATTATATCTATGTTAATTATCTTCATGTTCATTCTATCCACGTTAATTCTCTTCTTAGTTATTCTCTCCATGTTCATTCTCCCTATTTTCATTATATCCATATTAATTATCTTCATGTTTATTCTATCCATGTTACTTCTCTTCATATTTATTCTCTCCATGTTCATTCTCTCTATTTTCATTATATCCATGTTAATTATCTTCATGTTCATTGTATCCATGTTAATTCTCTTCATAGTTATTCTCTCTATGTTCATTCTCTCTATTTTCATTATATCTATGTTAATTATCTTCATGTTCATTCTATCCACGTTAATTCTCTTCATAGTTATTCTCTCCATGTTCATTCTCTCGAAAAGTTTGAATTGAAGGGGAAATCGAGAGTGAATTGCGGTTGAATAAGTGAGAAAGTGTTAAAATATATGAAGGTGCTTGATGTTAGAAGATTGAAAATGGAAGGTCAGGTTTGAGAAAATTTGGAAATGGTTTTGGAAAATCATTATGTGTAGTGCCAAGGTGTATAGGTGTGCTAGAACTTTTAAGAGAAAGTGGAATACGCACTGAAGTAATAGCGATGTATGTACATGTTTTTTTCACACTTTCGAACCAATTTTAACCAAGTTAGTATATTTGTTTTGTTGTCTTATATGGTGTAGTAATTCTTTTCAAAATTCACTTTTACGTATTTTCATACATTTATGTACATTTTTCCATGCTTTTTAACCTAAAAATGCCGGAACTCGCAACTCTTTTGACCTTGGATGTTGGGAAGCATTGCCGCGTGGAGCTTTGAATTTTCTGCCTTGAATTCGGCCAAAAGCACCGATTCCTGAGTCTCTTAAAACATGTTTTGAATTAAAACTTTTGATCTAAAACAAGATAGAGAAACAAATTAAGTATCTAATGAAAAAGCATAAAATTATTACATAATAAGCATAGATAAATAATAATTAATCATAATTATTTATCATTATTTTTAGAAATTAATGTAGATTCAATCAGAATCTAGAAAAACCATCTATAGGTTACAAGTTCACAATGGCCTTAAAGCAAGGAGCTGAAGGGGTTCGGTGGACGCACATTGATATCTTCAAACCTCCACATACTGTCTACTGAAACTTTTCTGGTTCTATACCTTTCAGCTTGTACCAATGGTTCCCAGATTCCCACCGGCAGACAAGCGTTCCAATATTTGCTTAATCTTCAGAAATTACCGGAAAAAGCAAGGATGCACAAGGTTCATGACTTTGCATATGAAACAGTTGAACCTATCTTCTCATTCTGATAGATGGTTAGGATCGAAATAATGACCAAGTAAAACGCAATGAGCATCTTCATGAAACTACATGAGAAATATCGCAATATGGGGAAAATCAAAGGAAAAGCAAATACACTGGAAGAAAAAGAGGAACATTTGTGCTAGAATTAAACAACCTGTAGGATATAGGAGTTCCCGATTCAATACAGGGAATATAGAACAATAGACTGTTATCCAGAGAAAAGAAAGTTGAGGATATCAGATTCTACGAAGACCAAAAGCATAAGGGGAGAGGTCACATGTCTGGTCATGACAAGATTTTCGAGACTAGATCCAAGCAACAAGTGTCGAGGAATAAGAGGCTGCAGCATAGACAAGAACAAGGTAAAACTAGTTACTTCGAACGTCACACAAAAAAAATTATATCTTACTCCATAGCGATATTTAGCATGTACTTAATAATTACTTTCTTAACATGTTTTACTATTTTACAGCTTCAGCAGAACAAGAAGCAGTTGTTCATATAGCTGATATTACCTGAGGTGATTCATTTGAAAATGGCGCTAAGACAGAGGACATCGATTACCACCAGCCTCGTACTGAATGTTCTCACCCCTTTCGACTGCTGTGATTTTAACGTCTCCATCAAAGGCTATGGAATGTGATTGTCGTGGTATGACATTACTTTATATCAATGCCATATTATATCTATGTGGGAGGGACCAATAACTTGAAAGCGAACCGACAAAAGGGACGGAAAACCACGAGTTCAGACGGGCTGAGTAGCGAGAGAGTGCAACGAGGTCAGGTAAATTATGGACAATGGCAAAGTTCAAGGTTATTTAAAGAGACATGTACAAAAATAGAATTTTATTTACACAAAAAAAATAATAAGAGAATTGAAGGGTAAAATTACCTCAGAGAATTAACGGGCAAAATCACATCAGTAAATGAAAGGGGGAATTGTAGTTATAAATCAGGCTATGAAGTTAGAACTTAAGGTATTCCCGGAGGAGACTATTCAAATGGGGAAGGGGGGGATTAACTAAATTTGGTTACTAAAAGGGGGAGAGGGGTCAGCTTACGGATGTCTTCTGCACTTGGGTTGAGGCCGCTCTGACTTCAAAGCGGGAGGTTGGAGTGATGACGGTTCTCCAAAGGCAAGGGGGGGGGAGTAACTTCCGGTCCAGGGGAGAGTATTTCGGCTACCCGAAATGAGGAGGGCTTCGAAAGGAGTTGGTGAAAGAAGTTGGGAAAATCACTCGGGGCGATCGTTCAGTGGAATTACCTCCTGGCTGGGGCTAATTTCAAATACACAAAATAGTCCAGCTGTCACTTTGCTTTGTTGCTAGCACTTGACTTGGAACCATGGGGAAATCTTCTGGGTTCTGGGCGAGACTTCTCAACTCTGTGTCTCTTCTGGGGAGTCGAGCGTTATTTATGTCCGAGGCTCTCCCCAGGGTTGGGGGTTAGCGGGAAACAGCTCTACTCTCGAAGGGCCTCGAATCTTCTTGCAGAGATATTTTAGCCCGCATAAAGGTGAATCGTGGGGGACTCGATTCGAGGCTACCGCTTGTGGAAGGAGGGGGGGGGGGTAGGCTTACCACTTTAGGCTTAGCCGGGCCTTCTGCTAAAGATCTTCCACGTGGGGATTCCCTCACAGTGATGTCATGTGCAATAAATCTGATCGTCTTTGTTTATCAAACAGTCAATTTAATGCCATGGTTTCTGTCACCTTGAAAGCTGGAGGGGCTAAGCTGAATAACTTTTTCATATCAACCTCAACAACACGTCGCGACAGAATCTTGCCCAGGTATAATATCTACCAGAGTCACATGTCCAAGTTGTGTGAAACCCTCCATTGCACGCTGCCCTACACTGGAATGGAAAAATAAAACTGCTCAAAGATGTATTGGGCAGTGAACCTGGAAGTAACACAGAAACTTTAGCTGACATTGTTTGGTCTACCTTCTTACACTAAAGGAAAGTTAATGAGAGTTCCTGTCTTCGACCATTCTTCTGGCACAACTCAGGCTGAGGCTTGAATAGGTTGACTAAAGAGATGGGAACTTACGAATAATGCTACTGCCCTTGTTTTTTACACTACATCCAATAACAGTGGATTTCACAGTGGAGCTGCAAAACTGCTAGAAAAAATGCTGAATTAGAAGGCCTTTTATCTGCACTGTCGACATCACATCCTAGAAGTCCTATCAGTAGCAGTTTGGCAGAAGCTGTACGAGAAGGTGAAAAGGGCCAGGCAATCCTTGGTTTGAGCATCTGAAGTAGGTTTAGACAGGTCCGCCAAAAGATAAATAGTACTCAGTACAAGACAAAATTTGGCCCCCTACCCAGGTTTCACAAAACAAAAGTAACATATATACTTCTTTTACAGTGTGGACAATATTTATTTCTTTTTGCAAGTGTTCATACTGTATATTAGTAACCAATTTCTTTACTTAAAAAAAATCATATACAATGCAGAAAGAAAAATATCATTAGTAGAATTTTTTTTAATATAGGGCGACTTTGGGGCTATCCTGTACAGTGGACAATAAAATAAATTAAAAAATAATCATATACTGAATAATGCTTTTCGAGCTTTCATGACAGCAAAGTTTTTGAGGACATCATCAAATTGGATTTTTCGTGCAAGTTTACATTCAATGCTAAGTCTCTTTACATTCAGGTTTACCTCATTCCCCATGCTTGATGAAACATGTTTTGCTTCATTCCAGAGTTTCTTCTAGTTCCCACGAAGATCTTTCAAACTTGCTATCAACTCGTTGATATTTGTGACTTCACCATCACCTGTAGCATGTCTTGTTTGCAGAATCTAGTTGCAGATGAAAATTTGGTGCCAAAATCTTGAACCAAATTGCTGACATAATCACACAAGTAAGCGATGAGACATATTTAATAGCGCCGTGTTTTTCAGTCCTTGTTTTAGGTGCCAGATTCAATGTTAACAGTTCTTTAAGTGCAGCCCAAATGTTGTTAAGGTTTGCTGCAAATGGTTTTACACAATCTATTCCCGAAGACCATCTTGTATCGGACTTGTTGTGAAGCGACTGATTCCCTGTCTTGTTCAGAAGAATCTCCCAATGTCGTGGACTGGAGCTGGAGAAAGTGTATGTTGTCTGAATTGTTCCGAAAAATGTGATGGCTCTAGAGCAACATTCAGGAGGGTCTGTTTAACATAAATTTAAAGTATGGCATCCGTAGGGTGAAAAGAGTGCCAAATCATTTTCAAACTGAAGACATGTCTGTACCCCTTTGTGTTTTCTCGCCATATTGGATTCATTGTCGTAGCTTTCCCCCTGCAATCTGAGAAAGGGACGTTGTCTTTCAAAGTTTCCAATACCATTTTCGCAATATCTTTTCCAGTTTTGTTACTGCAATCAACAAACTTCAAAAATCGCTCTTCGATAACATATGCAAAATCGTCTTTCACAAGATATCGTAGTATAAAGGCGGTTTGATCAACATGAGAGGAGTCTGGTGTTGCACCCACCATAATTGAAAAGTATTTCGAGAAGCTTCTACCAAAAAGAGTTGGTTGTGCAACAAGTTCTGAGCACAGAGAAACGAATTTGTTTGGAATCTTTGCTGAGAGATAGTGCACCTGTAGTTTCCCTCTTTCGGCTGCAATTCCTTCACCTTTAGCACATGTTCTTTTAGAACAGGATCCCACCGAGACAACAGTTCTACCAAGCCACAAAAGTTTCCATTTCTTTCATCGCCAATTCTTTTCGAAGATCCTCTAAATGCTAATCCCTCTCTTCCCTAGAACAAGAAGGAAAGTCTCTTTAATGAGCTGCGGCGTTTTGTGATAAGATGATAAATGGTTATTGCATTGATGGTTTCCCATGGTTCAAATCACTTACAAGTGCCTTTAAATGGCTAAATGAGGCTTCGGTCACTAGATGGCACCACCCTTGGCCAAATCCGATGGCAAATCTGAAATCTCCAGGGTGAATAACCATATGTCCCGCGGTCATATGTGTCATTTCATGGCTCTAAATGGGTACAATTGAACTTTACTCCTTTAAAAAAAAAACGACGCCTTGACTTGGCGCTCCGCCGCAGATAAAAAGAACAATGTCTATGATCCGCCTCAAAATATTGTGCTATCTTGCTTCTTCAGATTCAATGGAAGTTTCCAAAAGATTTTCAATGCAATTGTCTGATTTCGATCGTCTTTCAAAATCACGCCAGGCCAAATAACACTCTCTATGGGCACTGCATCTTTTCTGTTCAGGAATTTTGATAACTATTTTTCTTCATTTTCCGCCGCTTGCAACGTAGCCCTGTGATGTTGCTAGACGCGAATGCGATTTTGAAGTTTCGTTTTCTTTTTGAAAGATACGGTACGGAAAACAATAGAGGGTCTGTTGCAATGGACTCCATACCAGCCAGTTTCGTCTTGAAATTTTACCATTTTGATTTCGTACTGAGAGTATACTCTCAGGGAATACCTGTTGATTACTTTCACGTGGAAATGAAGTTGGGCAATTGAGATGGCCCTTTCTGACACATTCTTCAACCCTCTCCGCAGTTAATTTCTCATGAACACCAATATCAACACCCACATCTGGCATACAGCCTGTCATTGTACTTGCAGCAGGAAACGTGGCATTATTTGTCCTTTTTCTGAATACTGTACCAGTAGGTGCCACTTCTGTTCTTTGATCATCTTCATTCATCTGACTTACTGCTCCTTTATATTTATCTAAACTTAAAAGCATTTCAGCAATCTGTTCCTCAGAAAATGAGACGGTATTAATAACTTGTTACAACTCACAACATGACAATTAACAACTTAATAACAACCAGTATACCCTCACCCATATTTTGTTCCGTAATTTCGGGTATATTTGCTCCACTTCTCAGATTATATAGCAATGATATATTTAATACATAATTTATATATATTACAGTTTATTTTATTTTAATGTAAAAAAAAGGGAAAAAAATTATTATAAAATATTTTAATTGGTAGAAAACTAATGGGGACGCCCCGCGCCAAAATAAATCACTAAAATTATGTCATTACGAAAGAACATTTGTCGCAATGACAATTTTCGCAGCGTCAATCACTCTCCTTCTTCGGCCTCTTCTTCTTTTAATATTGACGAAATATTATTATCAACGTCTCGAAATCAAGGCGCCCATCTGGCGACTTCTACCATGGGCATAATCCGCACTAATTTAATTCAATTATATTAATAGGCTACATTAAAAAACTAAACAAAAATAAAAACAAAACAGGGGGAAAGGGGTAGGCACGCTTCTACGTCAGGGGAAGGCGGGTCTCCCACCGGAGCATGCAACCAACACCAGTTAAATGTAATGGTGAGCAGCCTACTCCAGGAAATCTTCGTGCCCTTAAGTATGTGTACGATTTCGTCCCAACTATGAGGAAAAAGCTTTAGCGATCTCGCTAATCCCGGTGCCGGGAGAGGTAACATCCGCGAAGATCATCCAGACTTAGACAATCAACAAGAATGTGCCGAACAGTCTGGGGAACAACGCAGTCGTCACAATATGGTGCAGGCCAGCGCTCCATCAAATAGCAATGCGTCTCGCGAGTGTGTCCAATTCGGAGTCGACAGAAAGCGACCTGAACCCGTCGTGGCATTGATGGAGAGGGGTAGGTCCACAAAAACAGTCGCGGCGCAATGGCACGCAACGTTACGTTCCCTTCGACCGTCTTCCATCCTTTTTGCCAAGCAGCTCGGAAAACTAACCTGGTTCCTGCCATGTAGTAAGTGTGAGAAAGATCGGTCTGTTCACCTGGACTTTTTCACGCTCTCATATCCCGCAATCACTACATGTCCACGGAACACAGCAGTAAATATTATCAACGTCCGCCCAGTCGGGACCAGAGCGCCCTGCCAGTTTCCCCATTTAGTCCACTTCATCGGATCTCCGTTAGCCCCCCCCCCCTTCATCCCCAACTCTCTTCGGAGCTGGAGATGTCCTCTTTTGATGTTTTTATTGGGGGGGAGGGCACCTCATAAAGTATAGTAAGTGCCACCTCTAAACTGAAAAGGGAGCCAATCCCAAAGAATAGGTGGTAAAAGGGAGGCTTCTGTACAAAATAGTACAGGAGAGGATAAAACTATTCGTTGCTATGAGAAATTGTGAGCGGCTTCTGAAAAAGCAAAGGTGCGAGGCAGCTTCTCATTAGTGAAGGAGCTGCTTGATTAGGCCACAGAAAAGGTACAGACGAAGCCCCTTTACTCACGGACAGGAGGAAACTCCATCCACGTCGGAGAATTTTTAAGCCTACTTTCCGATAGAGTAAAAGGGGGTCACACACTGACGAAGGAGGTCTGCTTAAGCGTGCCCTTACAAAATATAAAAATGGGGTAAACTGGAATCCCCTTTACCCTAATCTTTTACACATGGGACACAAAGGCAAAACGGCCAACTCCAGTTGCCTTCTACAAAGTGAGCGCATAGGGTATGCCGGTCGAATAGGCTGGGCATCACTTTGGAACACATCTGCCGCTTGATGCCAAACGTTCCGCGGGCGTGGCCCACCCACGAGAGGGTGGGTTAAAAGATGGGACACTGGAAAGGAGGAGAGGAAAGGAGATGTACTTAGAAACCACCGCACCCCATCGGAAACAGATGAGGGTGATAATTCCCCCTCCCAGAGCAGACCGGAGGTAAATATCGAAAAAGATTAGCACATGTCCACATCCAACCATCACCCTTTCCAAGAAAGACAGGTGAGGAGGGGCTTGTGAAGAAGTGGCAAAAATGGAGTCAAGGAAAGTTCCACCAGAGTCTTGCCACAGTATTCTCCTTCAAGTTTTAGAGACACCTGAAGCCAGTGCGGCCAGGATGGTCTACCGTTCCACCAGATGCAGATCTAAGTCTACACGCAGTAGCCCCTTGTAGGAAGATCCAACACCGTGGTTTCCTAAAAGCCCTTAGTGAAAATGGTGTCTTGCAAGCAGTTGAGACTAGCTTTAAGAGGACGAGCAGTGCCCAGGTAGCCAGACGAACAGGATCTTAAAGCATGGACCTATCCGTCTGGGGGCTAGAAATCAAGCCTCTCTTTTGAGGATATGTCATGGAGTGCCTTGAAAAGTGGCTCTTGGTTTGATGGCAACGAAGCCGATGAGGAGGAGGATCTTAGTGCCAGAAAACGGTTAATGGAGAAAACTAGAAATAAAAGCTGTGTTAGAAAAGAGGCGGCGGATATTCAGATGGCGTTTGATTCCGTATATCTTGCGGGGATTGGGAAAGTCGAGAAGGTGGGTCAGGGAAAGGAGAGGCTATCGGGTTCGGAAGGGAGGGTATAGATGTTAAGAAGAGTGAGGGGAAAGGGGTGAAGGCGGGGGCAGTAAGGGAGAGCAATGGGACAGGGGGAGGTGAGGTATAATCAGCTGCATCGCCTAGGGTGACGCCATGACAAGGGCATGGGTAAATCTATGTGGGCGGAAGCTACCTCAATCGGCCCTTCGTAAATTCCTTGTAATCGCTCCATTACCATTAATGATGACGTCGCCCCATAGGTATGGCGTACATTAAAATCACCCTATAATAATAACAACAGCGTGGATATTTGTTCCAACAGAAGACTTGGTCGCCGTCAAATCGGATGAAAACATTAAAGAATAAATGTTTAAAAGTTTGGATAAGAAAATCTACTGTCTGGTTGAGCAGTGCAGAGAGGAGTAAGTAGACTTTTCGCTACTAAAATAGGTAATCCTTCTCGATGTGGTAGAGGGAGGTGGGTTAGAATCCAGGAATCAGCGCATATGGCTCAATCACCCCCATCTGTATGAAATGATTGCGTTTATACCACCCCACTTGGATGAATCCATTGAGTTTATACGACCCCACCTGGATGAAATCATTGAGTTTATACCACTCCACTTGGATGAAATCATTGAGTTTATGCCACCCCACTTGGATAAAATCATTGAGTTTATACCACCCCACTTAGATGCAATCATTGATGTCGTAGCTCAGGTATGAGCTCCCTGACCCTTGCTTGCCCTCTGAAGCGGGGAAATAGGTGACAAGCAGGCACGGGGGAATTCCCTTATTTGGCGTGGGTCACAACGAAATTATATACGAGTGCTTATTCTAACTTTGGCTGATTTCAGTCAAATAGCTATGTGGTTCCGGGAATCAAACAGGGGGAAAAAATCATCTTTACTACTATTCAAACAATAAAATTTAATTACGAAGGAGACACTGTGGGAAATACACCAGACTAATTGGAAAGCAAAATTGATTTAAATGGATGTTTCGGCACCTGCCGCGAACATGCACAAACGACTAACCTTAAGAAAACGGGACGAGGGGATCATGGGTGAATCTTTGAGGTCAAATTGCGTCACGCCTCTTCGAAGTTGATAGAGAGAAAACGTAATTGTCTTACAATTTCCGTGGTGAGCCTCAATGGTTTGGAACTAGGGAGTATTCTTGCCGGAAGGAGCTGAGCTGGTATTGCAGAAGGACTAGTCTTGACTGTCGTTAATTCTGAATAAATGTTTCTTGCCTGCGAGCCCTTGGAGTATGGGAGTCGCTTGAGAATTTGCGCGTCGTGGCCTAGGCTGATTCGGGCGAATACTGGAGAATACTGATTTTCTCATGCCCGTGCTGGGAATTATATATGGGGTCGCCGGAAGCGATTTCGCAGGCCGACGGAAGCGGGTCCCACTCCATCTGAAGAGGCGCGGCAGACGTGAACTTTGGACCTCCTCGCTGATCTTTTCCCGCCTCCAGTTTGGCTTGTCTCAGCTTGTCTTATCGCCTTGGAAGTTTACCCAAAGACGCCGATTGAAGGTCTTCTCGTATGTGAGATACTTCCTAGGCCTCTGCGTCCGCGTGAATATATCTCTCTCTCTCTCTCTCTCTCTCTCTCTCTCTCTCTCTCTCTCTCTCTCTCTCTCTCTCTCTCTCTCTCTCTCTCTCTCTCTCTCTCTCTCTCTCTCTCTCTCTCTGACATCTCCTCCCCCCTTAAGATGAAACTTCCGAAAGAAGTGACATCCCGGGTAATGGAAAAAGGGTTGTGCATAATAAATTCGCATCACAAAATAAGAAGAAAAAAAAAGAATACATGGTACTAAATTAAAAAAAGAAACACAAAATAAATATCAATAGAGGGACTGATAAAATATATATGGGTCAATCATTGTCATAAAGAAAAGAACTAATTTACAATAATCACAATTATTAACAATTAATTTCAGGAGAGAGGCACATCTGCCTCGGTTCCATAATAATTTAAAGTTAGTTTAACAGAAAGATAAATGCAAAAGGAGTACATGTTTCCTTAACCTAACAGAGATTTAGACTGAACATATACACATAGAATTAAAAAAAAAAGTAGGCTCAAGATTCGTTTGTAGGGAAATCCAACGGATTCCGGCTTAAACTGCCAGCCATACACTTTTCAGAGCCTTTGATATACAATATTCTGAATGAAAATTCCTGAAGGAACAAGCTCCAGCGCACTAATCGGTCATTATTATTTTTAATGTTTCTGAGATAAGACAAAGATAAAACATTTTGAATTTTTAAATTCCCCAAATTATTGCGAGGGCTTCTCGCTCAATCACAGCATAGTCCTTCTCGCGGAGTGACAACTTCAGACTGGCGTAAACGATAGGAAAACTCTCGTTGTTGTTCCGGTAGTGGATTAACACACAACCTATACCATCATTGATGGCGTCTGTCCGGATGTCAAATGGTTCGGAGGGATTGGGCAACAGGAATATCTGGGCCGACGCTAATTTATCTTTGAGTTGGTTGAAACTGTTGATTGACAACGGAATCCACAAGAGTTGTTCTGGTCCCTTCTTTTTCAAGAGTTTGCACAGAGGAGCGGAAAGGGTGGCAAAACTCTGGATGAATGGCCGATAAAATGAGGCGGAACCCATGAATGACCTCAATGTTTCTTGGTCGTGGGCAGCGGCATTTTGACGATGGCTTGGATCTTTTCTACTTGAGTAGCTAGTTGGTTATTCCTTATGCGGAAGCCTAAATAGTCTATGGTGCTAAATGCAAAATGGCATTTACTCGGACCAAATGTTAAATTATGTTCCCTGAGCCTTTGCAACAGTGCTTGGAGGGCGGTCAGGTGCTGGTCCCATTCCTTTGTTGCCACGTAAATGTTGTCAAAATAGAACGATATATTGGGTAGCCTATCTAGTATTCGTCTCATCATTCTATTATAGTTGCTGCAGGTGGTGGCGAGACTTAAGGAAAGCCGACGAAATTGGATTACCCCTTTTTCGGTTGGGAAAGCGGTGTACCTTTTAATCTCTTCCCTTAATGGGATCTGGTAAAAGGGCCTTAAACAAGTCCAGTTCGGTTATAAACTTGGCTTTCTCAAACAAATGGAGATTTTGATCAATAAGGGTTATCGGCTCTGCATCGAACACAGTAACAGCATGTAGCTTCCTAAAGTCGATGCACATCCGATAAGAATGATCGGTTTCTTGACCACAACGACGAGAGAGCAATAGTCGGATTTTGAGGGTTAAAATATTTTAAAATTTAACAATTTATCAACTTCGGCATTAAAGGCTCCTCTCAAATGTACGGGTAGCGGATACGACTTGGAGCTAATAGCCTCTTGTGTGGTCAGCTGAATATTGTGTTCAAATTGGCGAGCACAACCTGGAATTTCCTAAATGACGTCGCCGAATCGATTTAGGAGCGATTGTAGCTGGTTCCTCTGAGCGGACGATAGCTGGTCGTTTATCTTGAGCTCGGCTGACGAGGATTCCATAACATCTGGCAAAACGAGCAAGGGGTATTCTCTATATTGCTTTACTCAAGCAATTTGCACTACGCTTAAGGGATCCAGGTGATATAATTCGATTCCACGGGCGATTCTTCATTTATCGCTGCAATTTGGTTAACTCCTGCGCGCTTGTGATACTTCTTAAGGAGGTTTATATGAAAAAACTTCCTTTCTGATGGTGTTTCAACCAAATAATCGACGGGACGCCTTTCTCGATTATTTGGTAGGGGCCTCATTGACTTAGCAATTTGTTGTTGTCGGTCGGGAGTAATAATAAAACTTCTTCGCCTGGCTTAAACCTTCTGTCTTTGAACTTGTAGTCGAAATAAGTTTTGTATTTTTCCATGTTAATGTCTACATTTTGGTATACTACATTTTCTGATCTGACAAAATTCGATCAGGTACGAATACGAAGATTGGGCTTCCTGATCCAAATTTTGGTTGGTCAAAAGCTCTTTAAGAATGCTTAAGGGGCCTCGTAAGTTCCTATCGCATAACAATTCAAATGGAGCGAACCCAAATGTGCGATGTGGTATCTCTCCGTAGGCAAAGAGAGCCACCGGAAGATAACGATGCCACTATTTGGGCTGCTCGGCACATGCGTTCTGCAAGATGGCCTTGAGATTAGCAATCAGCCTCGCGCACATTAAATTTCCGGCAGGGTGAAACGGGGTGGTAAATAAAGACTTTACCATAAGCAACTTGTCCACTTGATCCATCAAATGGGATGTAAATTGACGGCCACGATCCGACAATACTTCCTTTGGTAATCCGACACGGGAGAAAATGGTAATAAGGGCTTCGGCACACGAGATGCTGTCGATCTTCTTGAGCGGTATAACCTTGGGGAATCTGGTGGCAAAATCGACCAGAGTGAGTAAGTAGCTATGGCCCTCACTGGACGGTGAGTGGATTGGTCCGATCAAATCGATTGCCACTCGGGAGAAGGGTTCTGAAATTACTGGGCCCTTCTGCAATGAGGTCGGCTTAAATCGTCCCTCAATTGCAGTCTGCTGGCATATGTCACATGATCGACAATAGCGCAGGATTTCATCCGAAACTCCGGACCAATAAAAATACTTGAAAATTCTTTGGGCAGTCTTTGTGTGGCTAAAATGACCCGAGAAGAGACTGTCATGTGCGGTTTGCAAAATAAGTTGAACATGAGAGCGGGGAATACATAATGCTCGGGACTCAGTGTTATTTCCTTCTGAGCATATGTGATATAGGAGGTTACCCTTAACGAGGAAATAAATTACTTTGTTGCCCCTAATAGACTCTTGTGTCCTATTTTGGGCCTTTCACAGAGGGCGGAAGAATGCACAATCCTTCTGTTTTTTTTTAGAAAAGTCTTCGTTCACGGCATTGCTGCATTCTGAAGAGCCGGTAGTTCCCAGGGGTGCGGTCGCTTCCAAATCTTCCTTTGCTTGTGAGCGGGTGATCACGGGTTGACCCACAGGGGGTGTGGAAACCTTAGGACTCTGACCAATAAGAACAGAACAAAATTTGATGGGTGCTGCTACGATTTCGGCCCAACCAGTAAAGTAGGCGCAGGCGATAGGGTACTTAACGAGGGCGAATCGATTAGCGTGGCACGCCCCAGGTAGTCGTCGGCAATTGCGAACCCGTCGGAGTCCGGAGCTACAGTTGAGAGTAGTTTATCCGAAAAAAAATACACATACAACTTGTATCTCGTACGAGTGTAGAGATACGGCAGCCGTTCACCGCTGCCGTCTCGAATTGGAGGTCCCCAGGGATGTTTTTGTCGAACAAAAAGTTCACCTGGTGGCCGGCGGGAGTCGGTCCGTTTAAGGGAGAGGAGTTTCCGGTTAAGACGTGGTTTGAGAAGGTGTGGCACTTGCATAGTGCACCAGGTAGGGGTGGTTATTCCTCAAGTGAGAGTTCTGAGGGTAATTAGTTCTTACGTGACCCTCAACTCCACAAGAGTATCAAACGATAATCCTCTTGGGGAACACTGACGCAGGGGGATTAGAGGAGAAAGGCTGGATTTCACGTTTGACAGACGATGGAACAGATTTATATTTACAATCACCTGTTATCTTAATAAATTTATCCCTGTTGTAGGGACTGAATTTATGTTTGTTTACCTTAGATTTGGGAGAGGATAATTCTATTTTCTTTACTTCTTTGGGGTAACAATTGTGGCTTATTGGGTAGAAATCAGCTTTTTCTACGCATTCTTTAAAAGTGATGTATCTCCTGTCCTTGACGAAAGATCTAATTTCTGATGGGAGAAATTGAGGTGTCGTTGCAAGGTATAACCGAACTGACGGAAAGTCTGATTTGGCTGAATGCGGCAATGTCTAAACTTTGCGCGTTAAAAATCTGGTGTCATATTGTAAGCGGCAAGTAACTCTGCCTTCAATGTGGAATATTCAATAGTTGCCTCCAACGGGAGTGAAATAAAGATATCCCTCAGTTGGGTGTTAAGTATGGATAACAATTTAGCTACGCTGTCCGTTTCGATATCCCAGTGATTTACTTCAAAGATCTTTTGAAGTGGGTTAGATATGAATCGAAGTCTTCCACTTCCTTGAAGACAGGCAGTTTGATTGATGCGGGTTGTTGTATCCCGGTCCCCGAATTGATAGAGAGTGTTTCGCGCTTTGCCCTTGTCATTTCTAATTAGTGCAAATGAATTTTCTCCCTTTCTTCTATTTCTTTCTCTTCCCTTCTTTCTTCACGTTTTTTCTCTTCTTTCAGCTCTTACTGTTCAGACTTCTTCTTGAATATAGGACATTAATTCTTTTCCCTCAGACCGAGATATTCTCCTTGTGCCTTAAGGGTTTTGAATAAAGACATGCTCAGAGGCGGGAAGTATTTAAATACATTGATGTATTTAAAATTGTATTTGTAAATACATTTGAAATCATGTAGTTAAATACTTTTGAAAGTATTTAAATACAATATATTTAAATACTTTACTAATAAAAGATTTATATAGCTGTTAAGAACGTGCAATGCATGTTTAAGCATGTCGCAATTTGTATGACACAAACGGTTGACTGCGTGAGCCGGTGAGGGAAGATTGCTTGCATCAGTTAAAATTCAGTTAACAGATGGTCACAGTTGTATTCAGTGGAATAGTGAGAGCGTTAAGCGTTATTTCAACTGATGCATGAAAACTTCAGCTTCTTCAAAAGAGTGTGAAATGGAGAGTTAGGCAATAATAATTATTGTAGAAGTTTGAATACCGCGTACATAGGTGTACGCAGAAATACTCCGACACAAGCTACGTGTCCCTCCCGTATTTCCAAATGCACCACCCTTGAATTCTCTATCTCCCCTTTTTGCACCATCGTAAACTGCGAGGTGGCTCGAAGGCGTGAAAGAAATATCGTTAGCCCAAAGATGAAAAAAGGTCTTTCGCGCGACGATATAGATTTTACGAGAATTCGATTCGTTCTCTCGATTTTTGCTCGTGGGGGGAATAAAAGGAAGACTTCTCCCTGGAATCAGGCAGAAGCCCTTGGACTTACGTCGAGTTTGTGTGAAACTCGGTCCACATAAGAAACCGTTTGCCCGCTACAAGGAGGAACCTGTCAGGAAATTGGTTGTTGCCGTCACGGTACTTGTAGGTGCCAAACTTCTCGTAGCCCCCTCTTCCTTCAGAGTCTGAGGTTACACAGGACCTCCCTCTGTGGATTACCCTAGACGTAGCTAGGTAATCGGTTTTGGCTACCCACTCTAGGGGCCGAATAATCGGACAGGTACTTCGAGGAAGAAAGAAGTCCGATTGAGTCACCGCTTGGCTCACCTTCGTGATTCGGCAAAGGATCAGTATATAGCCGGTCTAGGATAACCCTCTCATTCGGTAACCTCGGATGGCCTGACTAGGTGTGATCATCGTCACCAGAAGAAGATCTTCACCGCCCACCCGCTTCAAAATACTTACGAACTCAAAGGTATCGTTAATTGAATTATCCCCTCCCCTAACTTCACCAGTTTATTTGTATACTAGAATTGTCATCCTGATCACATACCCTCGAATATTAGAAGTGCTTATTCAATCCAGTGTTTAACTCAATAATAATATTCCCTTCGTTCTGTCTGGTGTCATTAAGGCGCAAACATCCCAGTGAGTAATCTGCAAGTAATCCCCACGACATTTTGTAGACTTATTTATTCAGTGCAAGATTAATCCTATTTATATTTATATACGCTGTGTTTATTTCAAATTCATGTACATTAAATATTATTTTTGTTTCTGTGTGTTTAACTATTTTGGACAATCCTTTGGAAATTATTAAGCAATCCACTCGGCTTAAATCTCAATATTCCACCGACCTACCCATGGTTGGCTTTTGCTGAGTGGGAAACACACTCAGGGGATCATCATCTTAGTTTTGATCAAAAGGGTACGCACTGGGGTTATTCTTATTCGCCGGAAGTGGCTAAGGTAGGTGTATTGGATACGCTTCACCTCCACTTCACCTCGCTGCGGTAATAAAATATATGTCCAGGAAGTGGGACTGGGATTACCCACTCACTAAACCTCGAAAATTATAGTAATCCTTTATAGATGGTAATTTTTTTAGAGTGAATTCTTCTGACGAAAAAAAGTGAAGTGTGTATGTATATCATGCAATGGCGAAATCTCTGCGGCGAGCAATGGTACTTCCAATCTACGAATTCATTTGAAGGCAAGAATTTATTAAAGTTAATTATATGATACTTAATTGAATTGACAAGTTTCACTATTTCTCATTTCAAAGAAGTGGGAAAATTTCTCGTAGCTAACAATAATGTTAAGTAGCGTAGGTTTACCATGCACGAATCTACCTGCTTCCTTTTGCAACACCTTTATTTATAGTAAATGGTCTTTCGACAAAGACGCTCGAGCTTTATCAGGCGATAGTGGTCATGTTGTTAAAGCGACATCTGGCAACCTCACTGTTAACTGTTCAGTAGTACTTGGCAAGTCATCATGGAAGGTTATAGCGTTAAACAGCGTGTGAAAATCATTAAATGCTATCAAAATCAGTGCTCCGTTCGACAAACGCTCCGAGCATTACGTGATTTCTATCCTCGCCACAATCGTCCTGTCTAGTCCACTGTTCGACGCTTGGTGGGCAAATTCGGGGCAAAAGGGTCGATCAACAATCAGCCAACACCCGTACGTCACCGAAGCGCAAGGTCTGCCTAAACATCGCTGCCATAAATGAGAGTGTACGGTAAAATCCGAGTCAGTCAATTTCTCGTCGTTCACAAGAACTTGGCCTTTCTGCGACTTTAGTTTGGCGAATTATGCGTAGGAACTTGTTTCTGGACTCGTACAAAATCCAACTTACATAGGAACTTAAGGTGAATGACCATAGACAACGCCGTGTGTTCGCTGATTGGGCTCTAGAGCAGTTGGATTTCCCCCAAATTTCCCCAAAAAAATCATCTTCAGCGATGAGGCCCATTTTTAGATGAATGGATTTGTGAACAAGCAAAATTGTCGGATTTGGGACGAAAACAATCCACATGAGATACACCAGCACCAATTGCATCCCAACAAAGTCACTGTTTGGTGCGGATTTTCGTCTAACGGAATCATCGGTCCGTATTTTTTTGAGAACCAAGATGGGATTGCCATAACCGTCAACGGCGAGACCTACAGATCGATGATAGGCAACTTCTTGTGTGGCCTCAACTGGATTATATGCCTGATATGGATACTGACGACATGTGGATCCAACAGGACGGCGATACGTGCCACACTGCGCACGCCACGATAGACATTTTGCAACAGCGATTTCAGGGCAGGGTCATCTCGCACGGCGGCGACGTCAACTGGCCACCGAGATCATGGGATTTAACGCCATTAGACTACTTGCATATAACACACACAACTTGTTTTATTTACATTTAAAAGTCGAGCGACTTTATTGAAAGACCCTTCATATGCTGATTGGATTTAACGTGAATTATGGCAACATGAAACAAATGTCCTTCACTTATCTGATCATGTAGATTTATCAACAGAGAAACCATCCTGCTTTAGTTCAAAAAGCGGTTAACTACGTGACAGCTCAAAGAAAAGATTTAAAAATAAAATGTTCAGTATTAGACGATGGTCCTTCATACAGTGGTTTAAAGTAAAAACATTACCGGAGTGTTATGCAGTGAATACTAAGAAGGTCAAACAATCTGTTGTTGATAAGCTATTGCAGATTTTACCATACAAGGTCTGCATCCCCCATCAACCATGGAGTAACCAGCTTGTGTGAGATTAATTAAAGGTGAGTTCTGAGTTACAAATGTTGTTTACAATTATAGTATTAGTAGCGCAGGTTAAGCTCTTATAACGACCAAATACTAAAGCGTTCGCATCATTGGTCACTACGTAGGCTATATAACGAAAATAAATAAAGGAAGACATATACAAACAACAGAGGTTAATATATTGCAATAATTTCATGAGAATCCACAGACATGTATTCTTAAAGCGCGCTATCATTTACTTGAAGATATTATTAAATAAAAAATTTTCATGAATAATTAGTACAATTATTGATAAATTATATGTAGTTGTTAGATGAATTCCTATAACGATGTATTTCGTTATAGTAGCAATACATTTATATCATTATGTCAAAACTAGCATGCCCGCCCGTCAAAAATGTAGGAAATAAAGCTTGATAATGTATATATTCCTAACAATACTGAAAGTCAATATTTTACTATGTAATTCTGAATATGAAGGACTAATAATATATTTATGAATTAATGTACCAGGCCTATATAGTTATAGGATATTCATATAGCTACATTTTATATATAAAATTTTATATGCATACCATATATTCTCATTTCGCTGTGAAAATCAATTTCACTCACAATAATCACACATTCCACAACCGCAGATCTAAATTCTTCAGTTGCGTCATTTCAAGGCGGACGCCATGCCGAAATCTTACAGAAGAAGAGAAAGTGACAAGAGCTCTACTGAAGAATAAACTAGACAGCAACTCTTACTTGTCTTACTGCAGATATTTGGTCAACTCGTCACCGTTTTGGGGGGCATTAAGGTTCATTGGGTATGTTAAGATTTTGCTCTTTATGAAATATGAAATTGAAAATGTTTTTTACAGTTAGGGAGTTATCAGCTCTTGGCTGAAAACAGACCTATTTGGTGGTGGAATTTATTTCGATTATATTAATATGTAAAATTTATGGAACCATTTATGAGACAAACATTGGACTGTTATTTCATTTTTTTCAGCTTGATGAATCTGCTCTTGTCCGTCACAGTGTAGTATTGGTATGCTGTCGCTTCAAAGAAGAACATAACTACATTAAGATTGCTGAACATATGGAGAATATCATCAATGAATACGATATCCCCATGCAGAAAATTACGAGCACCGTCACTGATAACGGCTCTAATTTTATTAAAGCGTTTAAGGAATTTGCAGTCTCTGCTGCGAATGTGTCCACAGATTCAGAAAATGGAATCCAGGTAGGTGAAGAAGATCAGGGTGAGCACGAGCTGGAGGATAGTTTGTTAATGAGAAGTGCCTAAGATCAGGAAGAAGACCTTGTAGCGTGCGAGAATTTCAGGCGAGCGCCTTAAATGCTTTGCTTGAATGAGTCTTTTTGGGGACTCAGGATAACCGAATGGTTTAAGGCTCTCGCTAACGGCTGTCCAGCGACGTGGGAAGCGCGTTCGAAACTCGTTTCGCTACTTTTCTTTCTTTATTTTTCTTTGCCCCTTTCCTACACAAAGCTATCTAGAACCTTTCGCCTGATCCATGCAGCTTCAGCCTATCTAAGCATGTGCGCTGTGCTTCACACACACTCAGTCTCATCGCTACAACCGATGCAAAATAGGCAATGAAAATATCTTCTTTTGCAAATATCAATCATGCTGCGATGGGGAAATGCTCAGCATTATGAAACAAAAGAGGTCGTCCAAAATCAGCAGAGATTATCATAACTGTTATCAACTGCTCATTAAAGGTGCCTTATATTACAAGGTGGAACACTCTGTTTGATGCATTGTCATTATTTTTAAAACACAAGACAAATTACATCAACTCATAACGTCCCTTGAACTTCAGTGTTCAGAAGTCACGAAATTGAATTTCTTGGGGAGTATGTCTCAGTTTTGGCTCCTATTGCAGTGGCAATTGATCGCATACAGGGAGAACAAAACTGTTTTTGTGCAGAATTGCTACCTACATCACTGTGGAGAAGAAGCTGAAGAGCCTTCAGTCACGTTCTCTGAAATTTTGCCAACCTCTTCTAAGTACAGTCCCTAAGGGCTTTTGGAAAGCGCTACTAAGCTTATTTGACCTTGGCAAATGAAGCCAGCGTTACAGATGCCATTATTGCATCAACAAGCCATCCATTCTTCAAACACCGCTGGTTAGATATCAGTATTTCATGGAACAGTTCAAGCTACCAAGACTCTGTTAAAAATATTATGATTCAAGTGATTGAGAATTTAGCAGAGGGAGCCGAAGCTGAATTATCCGGTGACGATTATTTTGGATTTACAAAACCCTTCAAACACCATCAACCGCAAATTTAGAATTGTTCAGTTACCTTCAGGATTCAAATAAAACACTTAAAGTTTAGATAGATATCAAACATGCTAAAGATATTTATTAAATACAACACCACCCTTCCGTCGTCAGACCCTGTGGAACGGCTCTCCTCTTTAGGAGGATTGACCTTATCTCCAAAACGGAGTTCTTATCTAACGAAATATTTCAGCAACTAATATTACTTAAATGTAATGCTGATATAAATAGCTCACTGAAATTTCATTCTATGAAACTTTCTCTTTTTTTTGTAGTACTTAAGTACAGTTGTCATCAAATCCTACATTAGTAATTAAAATATACAATTTCATTTTAATGGATATTTTTTGGTTGTGATACCAATGGTCCTTATCTATTGTCATATATCATGTATTTGAAAATGTATCTAAAAACATTTAATGTATTTAGTATTTAAATACTAAATCCATTTTCAAAATGTATTTAGTATCTAAATCCATTTTTCTCATGTATTTAATATTTAAATATTTTAAATGTATTTAGTGCCCCCCTCTGTAAACCACCCCACTTGGATGCAATCAGTTTATACCACCCCACTTGGATGCAATCATTGAGTTTATACCACCCTACTTTGATGCAATCATTGAGTTTATATCACCCCACTTGAAGTTAAGTTTCAATAGAACTACATCCTAGCTGTTGTATGGGCGGCTAGCAAAAAGGGGTGCTATAAAACTCCCTCCACCAGCCTAGTTCCTCAAGAGACCCTCACAGAAAGTGTAGCCCCATTTAATCGCAGTGACGTTTGTCGGTTCCTATAGATCATGTTGTATGATTAAAGCTTTCTGTCGTGGTACAACCATTCTATACCATACACTACTCCTATATTATGTGTGTGTGGGAGGGGGGGGACTCAATCACCTCCTGCAACGTGAACCATTGAAGGACTGTTCGCAGGGGTTAACGACCAACTAGGAGGTCACACTTGAGGCGTTGGGTTTCAAATCCTTAATAATCAAACAGAGTGCATAAATGGTTGGCGAGATTTACTTGAATAGGGCGAGAGTATCGTTCAAGGTTAGGTAAAGATGAAACAACAAAAATATAATTTTATTTACACAGATCAAAATAAGAATAATAATAGGCAAAAGGGAATTATTCAAATTAAAATAGTCTCTTGATCATTATTATGAGGAGGGATTCTCAAATGGAATTAATGATTAATGTAACTAGGCTCAGATCAAAAGGGGGAACATGACAATACTAATAATGGAGGGGGTTTCAGTCTTACGGCTCGATGACTTCGAGGAAAGTACTTCTTGGGATAAGGCGAGTGGGGAACGATCCGATGAGGCAAGTGGGGCACGATCCGAATGAGGTAGGTGGGGCACGATCTGAACCTACATTCCGATGAAGATAGCCAAACTTCAAAGATGACGTTCGACGGGGAATGTGGGAATTCTCGTAATTCCAACTAAAAGAGGAAACTTCTTTTCCTCAAAGGTAATCGATGGAGATTTTATTCAGTTCAATTAAACGAAGGGAGACTGTTGCGCAAATTCAAAGGCTTGCCGTTGACAGAAAATATCAATTGACTTGGATAGAATAACGGCTGAAGAAGGCTTTCTATCTGATGAACGCTCGCGGGACGAGACGATAAGGACGGCCTTGAGGTGAGGGCTAGACTCGTCGAGCTACAGAATAACCCGAGTATTTGTATGCCCGATTCTGAAGGGGAATGGGGTTTGGAGAAAGGAGTCACAAGCTCCAGAAATCTTAATCCGGAGGCGGAGTCGATTCATCATTTAACAACAAGGGGCGAGACAGAGTGGTTCTTTCACACCTCGTCACTGGGGGGGGGGGGGCTTGGGACGAGTTGGCAGGATTGTGAAATATTTTTCCAACGTGCTCAGGAGTCGAAAATTCAAGAATGTTTGAACAGGAAATTATGTCGCCCATGGCGTGATACCATAGCACGTTGTCTCCGATAAATTGTGGGGGGGGGGGGGAGTAAGAGGTTGTTCTTTTACAATTTCTAAGACCTCAAAAGAGGTCAGGAGATTTCATAAGCTCCCGGTAGCTATAAACATGGGGGCGAAGCCCGAGCTTATTCTCCTGAAGACAAATAGAAGGTTGAATGTTGGCCAAAAGCACTGTTGAGCTTTTCCCATTTGGGAAAAGCTCAATTGAATCTTATTGTTATTTGGGAGAGGAAGTTTTTATTGCTCCAGTAATAAGAGTAGACGACGAACATCCAGTCGAAAGGTGCGGCGACGAAAAACCACTTACCATTCCTGCAGGGTGGCTAGAGTTTAATACTGTGAGGGAATAGATGCCCCCTCCCCCTCACAAGCGAGCCTCTGGTCGTTAACCACAACATCCTGGCGGTGGAGACGCCGTAGCTCGCCCACTTAACCTCTTTCCTTCTCGACCATCGTCCCGCTGAAAAAGCTCAACGGCCGGCCGAAACCACAGAATGCGCTAATCAGCTCAGGTCGGTCCCGAGACCCGAACATCGGTTAAGAACAGCAAGATTTCCCCTAAGAGCGGGTATTCAATTTCACCTCAGCTTCGAAAATAAATGAGCGTCTCGCTAAAGCCAGAAGGTCCCTCAGGACCAGAGGTACGACGCTCTGAGGAAAACCGTTTGAGGAGGAACCTTCATGCGGCCTGTCCACAAATCCCCCCCCCCCACCTCCTACCCCTACCCCAGCGGAAGGGCGACGTATAAAAGCAAATATCTTTAGAAAAACTAGGTAGATTACGTTAGTCATCAAGGCGATAAAGTTCCCGGCAAGAGCCCCGGGCTACCAACAGAATGAACTAAGAAGAAACTCACCCTCGAGCTCGTTCCTGGTGGTCAGACCGAACTTTAAGTAACTTGATTTAAGAATCAAGTTCAACTTACTCTCGTCAGAGAAACACCCCCCAATTCTGGTGTATCCCAAAGCACCAAGATAGTCCTCGCCCTTGAGGAATACCGGAACTAAGAAAAAGCTCATCCTCGAGCCCATTCCTGGTGGTCACACCGAACTTTAAATTAACTTGATTTAAGAAGCAAGTTCAACTTACTCTCTTCAGAGAAACCCCTCTATCCTGGTGCATCCCAAAGCACAGAGATAGTCCTCGCCCTTGAGGAAGACCCCCGAGTGAACTCCCTCCAGCCCTCCCCTGAGTCTAAGGATCCAAGCATTGACTCATCGCTCGCCAGTGCGAACTATTCCCCAGAGTAATCCGAAGAGAAGAAAGAAACATTCGTTCACTGTCCCGTGGTGATAACATTTCTTGCAGAAGGCGTGTGGCTTTCTCATCTGACACACGCGCCAAAGGCCTCCGTGGCTTTAAAGCTATTTCCTCCCGTACAAACATATCTGGACAAGCGGCACGCGTCATCCAAGCAACATTATTGAGGTGACGTAACCATTGAGTTCAAGGTCTGACTCAAACCCGATCCTAGTCGGAAGTTATAAAGGTATTTAAGCCCCGGTGTCCGTTTCTGTAAAGTCCGTTTGCATTTTTTTTATATTAAAGTGAGCTGTGGGTCAACCATCACTATAATTTCATGTATATCATTTTAGAAAGCCTCACTTAAATTTACTGAATTCATCTCTGTGTAATTAAGGTGTCAAATTTCGTTCGTTCATGTTTCTTTTTTTTAATTAAAGTTGTAGTTGATTTAACAAATTTTTTTATTCAATCCTCGAAACGCTAAGCAAGGCACTAGGAACCCTCAATGTTTAGAGAATAAATAATCAAGATAATAATAAATAATCAATAATAATCAAATATATAGCACTCTTAGAGATAAAAAGGAATCGAGTTTTGACGTACGTAAACAACCCATACGTACGAACTCCAGCCATCACTCGGTCCTTCTTATACCACGAAAAATACTATAACGTTGTTTGCTAGGCGTTAGCTTCTAATCGAAGGAATAAGAAATAAAATTGTTTCCTCCCCGCCCCCTGAATATCTTCCTGTATAAAGCGCCTTGAAATGGACGGGATCGAAATCTATCTTAATCAAAATAAAATAAAGGGATTCCTATCCTACTACGAATGTTCAATAAAATCTTATTTGGGAAAATGTATTATGAGGGGAGGGGGGTATACTGAAGGCACTTGACACGAACCAATGTCCATTTCAAAGCCTGACCCCGAATTGAAATGTGTATAGATTTTTAGGAAACGAGAAAGCCATGGGAGAGTATTTAGGGATTTTCGAGGTGGAAGGTGAATAAATGAGTGTTGCGAAATAGTGTTGTTTTTCTCTTTATCTTTTTCCGTTTTCCTCTCCCTTTTCCGGTTTATTTTTCCTTTTCTTATCCTTTCATCTCACGTATTAATTCGGGTATGGGCAGTTTATACGTCGCCATTGATCTAAATAAACTCCTTTCACTTTCTCATTCTCCCACGACTAGACTCAGAAGGGAGCTAAAGGTCTTTGCTAATCTGCAATAGTGTAATTTTATCTTTATTTTTCTCTTTGCTTTTTACCCTTTTCCGGTTTATCTTTCCTTTGCTTATCCTTTCATTTACTTTTTTTCCGTTTTCATTTTGTCGGGCATCTCTCCTCTTGGTGTAGATTGGTAGGGTTCTGAACGTATTCCTCTGGATGCAGATTTTGGAGGGAGAAAGGTTTTTTTTAATAGTTTTATATATTAAATTGTTGATATTGTGTTTTGTAGCTGCATGATTTAGTCTTCGACAAACCCATGCTGGTGATGTTCTTTCAAGCAGTTTTGGATGCAGTTTATGGGGAGTGGGTTGCCTGGGATGACTTCTGATAGGCCCTTGCGGCTTTTGTCATCCGTTGAATTATGTTAGGTGCTGGCTAACATCGTGTTGGTGCTCTGGAAGAAGTCGAAGAACTAGTAGGAGGCAGGGTTGAATGAGCTACAAACACAGGGGATAAAGTCCCAAACGGACTGCCTCCTCATAGGTTTTAGTACTAGACGATGCATAAATTAAGTCAATAGGTGAATTGGGGCGATCGGAATCGTCGGACAAACTAGTTGATAGGAGACATTCCCGAAGCAGAGTGTGGGTTATGCCCAAAGTATCTCCAGTATTAGGCTATGATGGGGGAACCTGAGACGGAGGTAGGTTATTAGGCATCGGATGCAACTCATTAGAGCTCAGAATAAGGAAGGACGCCTCGGCCTCAATAGTTTGCAGAAAGAGCAAGTATCAGGCAGCATTTTTTTGTAGAACCAGCTGTCTCAGTATCGATATCGATAGCTTCGCACTTGGGCGCTGAAGCGGACAGAAGGATCCTGCCTCTTACACCGGGACTTGGAGATGGCTGCATGAGTCGTGGCTCGGCTACTAGCCTGGTAGATATCCTTCAACGTCTCCAGGACTTTCATCATAGGTCGAGAGATAGGGGTTTAGGGCACTCTAAGCACAGACGAAATCCAATGCAAAATCCCGTCGCTCACCCTGCCCCGATACAAAGTGAGCAAGATCACACGAATGTTCCATGGGTAGACCAAAGGGTACACGAGATGTGCGATTAGTTCCAGCTTCACGTAGAACATCTGATTAGAGACCCACAGATGGGAAAAGCTGACTTAGAGCAAGATATAAGACCTCCCTAATATCTTGGGAACGTAAATTCTACAGCGAAAGAATCCGACCTTGGACAAGCTGCAGCATGAGATAAACCACAATTGGGAAAGTGCGGAGCTCTATTTTTTTTTTTTGGGGGGGGGGCTATCTGGCGACTGCTGCCTTAGGCATGAGTCGCCGTAAACAAACAGCCTAGTTCTAGGCTACTTTAAAAAAATTGAACAAGAAACAAAAATAAAAAGAAATAACAATAACAAAACAATAACAAAAACAATTAAACCTGCTTAAATGAAAGGGAGAAGGCCGGCCTCCCCCCAAAGGTCAACAAGTCCACAAGTCAATGTGCACGAATCTGTCCCGAGTACAAGGGACAGGTCGTAGCGACCACGCCAGTCCCGGCATCGGGACAGGTATCGTGCGCGAAGATCACCTAGACTGGGACATTCGACAAGAATGTGCCGAACAGTCTGGGGGACCACACAGTGGTTGGAATAGGGCGCAGGCGAGCGCTCCATCAAATAGCGATGCGTCACACGAGTGTGTCCAAGTCGGAGACGACAGAAAGCAACCTGAAGCTGCCGCGGCATTGGGGGATAGGTCCATGGGAACAGTCGCAGCGCAATGGCACGCAACTTTAAGTTCCCTTCGACCGTCTCCCATCTTCTTTGCCAAGCAGTCCAAAGAGCTGCCCGTATTCCTGCCATGTAGTCGGTGTGAGGAAGAGCGAAACGCTGGTTCGGTCGTAGAGTCCTCGCGGACTCTTTGGCGCCCTCATCGGCACGCTCATTCCCCGCAATTCCTACATGTCCAGGAACCCAGCAGAAGATAATCTCGACATCTGCCCGGCTCGCCACAACCGTGGCGTCACGGATATCGCGAACCAGGGGATGCGGAGATTCCAATGCCCCAAAAGCACTCAGGGCGCTTTGTGAGTCGCTATAGATCACAATCCGGTCTCCGAACCGGGCACGTCGCGTAATCTCCCGTACCAAGTGGTGTATTGCCACCAGCTCGGCCGTGAAGACAGACGCAGCGCCTGGTAGAGCCCCGCTGACTTCAAACAGATGGGATACGGCGTGGAAGCCGACCCCCTCTTGGGACTTGGAGCCATCCGTATACACTGGCACAGTTCCAGCGTGACACAATGTGTGCTCCAAAAAGGTTGAACGCAATACTCCCGGCGCCGTACAAGCTTTGGGAGCAGAGGCGTGGCGACAAATAGCCAAATGCGGTACCCTCCAGGGTGACGTCCTGGGCAGAACCAGGGGCGCCAACGGCCCGAGAGCTATATCTACCTCTCGGAGGAGTTTCCCGGACCTAAACCCAAAGGGCTTAGGGTATGAGTGGCGTCTCTCGGCGGCATAGGCACCATCGAAATCAGCTGCGGATGCAGTGAGAGCTGTTGGCGACTGAGGGAGACGCCGGGCTCGCGTGTACAGGCGAGTGATGCACTGCACGCGGCACAGAGCGAGTGGCATCTCCCCAGCATCGACCAACAGGCTCTCAATGGGGAAAGTGCGGAAGGCACCGGTCGCAAGGCGAAGGCCGGTGTGGTGTATCGAATCCACCTTCCGCAATAAACGCTCGGCTGCAGATGCATAAAACTCGCATCCGTAGTCGAGCTTCGAACGAACAAAGGATCGATAAAAAAGTAGGGCAGTAGCCCTATATGCGCCCCAAGCGCTAAACGTCACGGAACGGAGAATGTCCATGGCGCGGGTACAAGAGACCCTAAGGCTGCGAATATGAGCCTCCCAGGTGAGGCGTCGGTCCAATACAAGACCAAGGAAACGGTGCGACTCAACCACATCCAGGCGCACCCCATTAAGAAACAAATCTGGGTCGGAGTGAAGCCATCGATGGCGGCAGAAGTGCACCACCTTAGTCTTAGTCAAAGAAAACCGAAACCTGTGCGCTTCGGCATAGCGAGAGACGCGGTTCAGTGCCTGTTGGAGTCGACGCTCCAGAGTTGGCATCTGGGCCGCGCCAAAAGAGATCGAGGGGTCATCCACGTAGAGCGTAGCGAGAACATCTTCCGGCGGCACCGAGGTGATGCCGTTGATGCTTAGGGCAAAGAGTGTGACACTGAGGACACTTCCTTGCGGGACACCCTTTTCCTGCTCCTTTGGGCCGGAGAGGGCTCCCCCCCGCCCAGGACGCGGAATCGACGATCTGGCAAAAATTCAGATATAAACATTGGGAGGCGTCCCTTCGTACCCATCGTGTGGAGAGTCTCCATGATACCGTATCGCCATGCGGTATCATAGGCCTTCTCCAGATCGAAAAAGACCGTGGCGTAGTGCTGTCTACGAAGGAAAGCCTCGCAGACGGCATTTTCCAGTCGGAGCAGAGCATCCGACGTGGTGTGGAACTTGCGGAAGCCGCACTGAGCGGAAAACAGATGGCCTCCGCTGTCCAGGAAAAAGGCTAATCTAACATTTATCAATTTCTCCATCAACTTGCACACGCAAGAGGTTAGAGAGATTGGGCGGAAACCAGTCGGAGTAGAGTGATCTCTCCCCGGTTTGCGAAAGGTGAGCACAGTAGCGATTCGCCAGGAGTCTGGGAAAAGACCTTCCACCCAGATCCTGTTGAACAAATCTAACAGAAAGGTCATGCCTCGCTCAACCAGGTGTCGAAGCATGGCGTACGGGACATCGTCCGGACCATGGGCGGTGTCCGCGCACGAAGCGGAGCAGGACGCAACTCACTTACGGTAAACTTGTCGTTGAAGGGTTCTCCGCCTCTGGAGGTAAAGTCCAGCCAGCGTTCTTCCGCGACATCACGACGTGCATTGAATGCTGACGGAGCAGCATCATGGCTAGAGAATGCGGAAAAAGCAGTCGCGAAGGATTCCGCCACGGACGCGGGGTCCGAGATTGCAGTCCCATTCTCCTGGAGAACGGGAGAGGGGTCCTGCGAGAACTTGCCCTGAATCCTTTTGACTCGCTTCCACACCTCAGCTAAAGGGGTCTTCCCGTTAAGTGAAGAGCGGCGGGCGTGCTTCGAAAAATATACCGGAACCTAGCCCTAGCCCGACGAAATTCAGCGACAGTGAAATCATTCGGGCGGCGCTTATAGCGCATGTAGGCATAACGCTTCTGTTTGAGGGCCGTCTCACACTCGGCCAACGACCATGTGAGTGATCGACGTGCACAACGGCCAGACGTCCTAGGAATAGTAGTCAGGCCCACGGCGATAAGGTTGCCGGAGAAGAACTCAACGGCCTCATCTACCGACCTAAACTCCTCGACTGAGATAGAGAATTCAGTCATTTCCTGAAATGCAGGCCCCCGCGCCCGCGCCAAGCACCACCGAGGTGGTCTCTCAGGCGGCAGTTGCCCTGAAAATGATATTTGAATGGGAAAGTGATCACTACCATGGAGGTCATCGACCATCCCCCAATCAAAATCAGGCTGTGCATCCGAAGAGCACAAAGATAGGTCAAGGCAAGAAAATGAAGCGGTTCTCGGACAGTGATGCGTAAACTCATCCACGTTTAGGACACCCATCTCAAGCTCTTCGATCAGATCGGCAAGGACTTGTCCCCTGGGATTTATGGAGTAATCTCCCCAGAGAGGATGCCTGCCGTTGAGATCTCCAAGCAAGATATAGGGCCTCGGCAACCGTGCCACGACGCGGCGGAAGTCCCCCGCGTCGAAGTCAGCTGACGGTGGAATGTACGCAGAAATCAGAGTATACCTCCTATCCAGGTGCAGCTGCACAGCCACTGCCTGAAAGGAGGTATCTAAAGAGAAAGGAAGAACGGAGACATCATGCCGGGTGTAAACCGCGCATCTCCCAGCCTGGCCATCTCGCGGTGGTGGGGTTGCGAGACCTTTATACCCCGGGAGGGCGGGCAGGGGGCACGCGCCTAGCATGGTCTCCTGCAAAAAGATAGCTAACGGGGAACGGGACGAGACGAGACTCCGCAGCTCCTCCCAGTTGGCCCGGAGTCCACGGCAATTCCATTGAAGGAATATGCCCTCCAGGCCTAGCTCGGAGGAGACGCGGGGGCCCTCCTCGAACTAAAAACCCTCATGGGAATGGCGCTGTTGGCCAGACAAAGCGCTGACGGCGCTGTCGCCTTCGATGACCTATTGGGGTAGGTTGGGCTCGCCATGCGAGTCTTTTCCTCCCTCCGCCTCGAAACCTTAGGCGGGCGTTGCGGCTTCGGAGGCGGGGGAGGGGCCCTCTTTTCGAGGAACCACCGTCTCCGAGCCACTCGCTCCACCTCCGGGCGTGGGCGAAGGAGCCGAAGCTCCTTTGTTGCTGTCCTTGTTTCGGGGAACAACTTTAGGAACCCCGGAAGACGGCCTAGCGACCATCTTCAGGGATGTTGCCTCCTGTAAGTCTAACGACTCGGTGGAGGCGCGTGGCCGTTTCGCCTTATGGGAAACGGTCACGCTCGGGGAAGAGGGGGGAGCCTGGTTTCAGCCGGGGCTGGGTATGAACCCCTTTTGCCGCTAGCTTTACCAGGGGAGCTCCCGGGTTGGGTAGAGCCTGCAGAAGGGCTCCGAATATGCGCGGAAACAACCATGCTCGTTGGCCTGGATGGGCCAGGAGCAGAGGGTGCTTTTCTAACTATTGAGGCATATGACGTCCCAGGCAGAGCCGGGCGCGCCAGGACCAAGTCCTTAGCCTCGCGGAATGAGAGTCGATCCTGGGCCTGAACGGCCAAGATTTCTTTGTCAAGGAAATATGCACCACATTGCTTCGAAGAAGCAGGGTGCGGCTCTCCGCAATTGACACACTTGGCCACACACGATTTGGACTTATCGTGTGCGACCTTGGAGCAATTTACACAGACTTCGGGTGACCCCGACTTTGCACGTCCACATGAGCGATTCGTATGGCCGAAACGGTGACAGTAATAGCACCGCCGCGGCAGTGGCACAAATGCCTTCACACGGTAGCGGTACCAACCGGCACGCACCGACTCAGGGATCTTGTCACAGTCGAACGTGACGAAGAGTGTAGGGGTGGGTCTCGAAGCCCCTCCGTTTTCTCATCACACGTTCGACCTTGACCGCCCCATGGTCGGCCAGCTCTAGGGTGATGTCCTCAATGGAGTAGTCAACGAGTTCCCTCGCATAAACTACTCCTTTCACAAAGTTCATGGTAGAGTGCGGCGTCACACTCACCGGGGTGCTATGAAGTGTCCGAAGAGCACTTATCTTGGCCGCCTCAGCGGGATTCGCCGCATTCGCCAGAAGGCTCCCGTCCGAGAAACGGGTCACCTTCGGCTCTCTACTAATTGCACTAGCTAATCCTCTCCTCTAAAGGATCATGTTGCCCTTGGACAACATGGTGCCATCAGTGGAGCGAATAACGAGGAAGCGTTTGAAGCCAGCGGGCTCGAAAACGCCAGGTAACCTCTGAATCAGGGGCCCCGATGTCATCGAGGCACATCCAGCCCCTCTGCCCCGGGGGGGCAGAGGGGCTGGATGTGCCGATCTTGGCTTGGTCGCTTACCAGAGTGGAAGCAGACCCATCCGTCCCCGCATCCCCCGCGGGTGGAGAGGAGCCCTGAGTCTTCTTTGTCTTTTTGGTCTTTGTCTTCTTTTTTGGAGAGGCGGGCGGGGAATGAACCCGCTTCTCACCCCTGCCGGCAGAAGCCCCTAAGCCAGATGTACCGGCCTCAGCTAGGTCCTTCTCCGAAATGGAGAAGGTCCTGGTGGTCGCAGGAGCATCATCATGAGGAGATCTCTCCCCTCCTTGTACTGCCTGAGAATCCCCAGCCGTTTGAAGAGGACCTTGCATAGGGGCGGATTCGGGTTCGGTGCTTGGCGCCGATCCCGGATTCCCCCCCATGGAAGACCGTACCGTCTGAGGCTGGTTTTCCTCAAGGACCATGTCTATCACAGGGGGGGCCTCCAGCTGGCCATCCCCTCCCAGGACATCGCAGGTTCCCTTGGCAGCGTCATGAGTCTTCAGTGGGAAGGCACAGGCCTTGACCCCGGCAAGGTTTAATATTCTTGCCAGCAGGTCTTTTGAGGGAAGCGACCGAAGGGGCCTGGCTTCCCTCTCCCCCCTAAGGGGGTTTGCCCTACCGAGCCGCTTACACGAGGGGCGGTCGGCAGTGCAGTGGGCTGCCTACTGGCTTTCTTGGCAGTCCCCTTGGAAAGAAAAGAGGGGACTGCCACTGGAAAAGGGTAGGGTCCCGAGAGCACCTGTAGAGAAGGGGGTGAGGGGGAGTCCCCTGCACCCGTAAGCGAAGGAGAGGAGTAAGCCTCCTCTCCGGTTAGAGAAATATGGAGGGTTCCCTGCGCAAGCACAGGGGGGAGGGGACCTCCATCTTTCCTGTGGAGCTGCACGAGGGCGGCTCCGTTGTTGTTATAGGGGGAATTAAGGAGATGGTTTTTTTTTTTTGCATCATTGGGCATGGTGACCCTCTCTGTTTTACAGGACGCAATCGCTCACCACCTCTTGCAGTAGCCCGCACTGCAAGAGGTGCTCACAGGCCCGGCAGAGCCAGGCGCCGCCATTTCGGACCACCCCTCCCGCCTGGTGGCATGGCAGTCCTTCGGCATGGCGGCTCCACCTTGAACACGGCGTAAAAAAGATAGATTTTGAAGACGAGAGGAAAAGGGATGTGAGGAAGGTATGGGTGGGGATGAAGCAGGTTGTTAAAAGCCAACCACCCCAGACCGGAGCTCAGGGGTTAGGGGTCATTGTCCCCTACCCCCTCAGCCCCGATCTGGGACGATTGGCTGAGAAGGTCAGCTTCTACCCTGTGAAATTAGAGGCTGACCAGAGAAAGTTGTGGGAGAGGTTGTATGAAAAGCGACGAGGTAGGATAGGAATACAGGCTATCTGAAGGAAGGAAGAGATGCTAAGCTGGGGCCAGACGGGGCGCTGGATCCCGTCAGCACGGTGGCCAGGATGGCATATCGACGCGCCCCTTAAGGGGGTGCGGGGCTCTATTAGACAGTGGATCACGGCAAGCGTAGGTACGAAATGCACACGTCTGTTTACACCTGCGGCCCAATTACTCGTTTTGTTACCAATTGAAACTGGGTGATCACGGCAGACGAGGTTTCTAGTTAGCCATACCCGACATTCAAAGAAAAACAAGCAATGTGGGGGGAAGATAGGATGAACAAAAGGACAGAAAAAGCGAAGGTAGATAGGAAATCACGGGAAATAATGCGACATAAAATGGCACTTCATACCCTGACCAAAGCAAGGGCAGCCCCTATCCAGAGTTGAATTACTGACTCTGAACGCTTATCAGTGTGGAGCAGCGTCCAACTTTTACCATGCACAATTGGAATATTCAATAAAAGGGAAAACCGACATTTTTTTTTATAAATCACTCCTCTGGTGAGGAATAGCAGAATTTTACACCTCCCGAAGTGTAAAGACAGGACGAGCACTCAGAAGTGTGCTGTCTCATGGGCGACAACCAGGGAAAGCGTAAGACAATCACAAACGCTCATAATGTGTAGAAAGAGTGAGGGGGGAAAGGCGGAGGGAGATAGGAAGTACATAATAAAAGTACTTACAAGCAAGGCTATTAAACTCACCCCCTAGGATGGGGTCCTGTTAGCAGGAAGCCCAAGAAAGATCGAGGGATGCGAGTGATAAAAGTACACCTATATCCAACGTTAGAACTATTTAGAAAGGTAGCCTATACAAAAACAAGGTCTGCTGACCAAAATAGCGCGTCTCTCACATATTCTGATTTATGACCTTACGAATTTCAATAATTCCCGGACTAACCTTGGGAAGAACTTGGCAAATATATAATTCGAGAGAATTTAAATCGACATCAGGCTTTCAAATTTCGTTAGAATGTGCGAATAGTTATGTTTATCGCCACAACATTCCAGGACTAACCTTGGGACGACATTGGCAATTATATCATTGGAAAGAATGTAAAAATATAAGGGTTTCAAATTTCGTTAGAATCGGCGAATAATTGTTATTGCCAAAACAAAATAATTCCCGGGGTAATCTTGGGAGGACTTTGGCAATTATATCATTCGAAAAAGAATGTAAAACAACATAAGGGTTTCAAATTTCGTTAGGATTAGCGAAGTTATTCCCAAAACAAAATAATTCCCGTTTTAACCTTGGCAATTATATCATTGTAAAGAATGTCAAACTATTTTCAATTTCTTTAGAATTGACCGAAGTTACGTTATTACTAAAAGACAAAAAAGCAAAACGGGGACCGACAGTACGGTTAAGAGTCGCCCGCGACTAAAAACCGCTCCTTAAATAGTTTGTTTATTTGCCTACATATTTTAATCTATCTTTCTGCCAGTTACACTGGAATGTATGGTTAGTAAGCAAAGTAGCTCCAGAGTCTGACAGAATTGATGATTAGCAAGAAAATTCAAGTTTCTCAACAAACTGACATCCGCAAAAGAGCACAATTTTTTTTGCTTTGCCTATACAAAGAGCTACATAATCGTATGCCAGAAAACATAAATATCTTGAAGAACATCAACTTATTCAATAGAATAGCATCCATTTGGTTAAATGGACTAATATTGAAACTACTGAGGGGTTTTGGTCTGAAGTATCTGCCTATAGAGATGCTTCTGGGGAAAACCCATTTAAGGAAGTTTCAGAATTTGCTATCAGTCTGTTAATCTTGCCAAATTCTAACGCTGAAGTAGAGCGGTTATTCAGCAGCATGAATATCGTGAAAAATAAACTGAGAAACAAAATGCAGCTGTCAATGTTTTCAGCTATTCTTGCAGTAAAAAATGGCTTAAAGAGACACAACAAATGCTGCAAAAACTTTGAATTGCCAAAAGTTGTCATCAACAAAATTGGGACAATTGGAGTCTTATGACTCCAGTAAAGCTCCAGAAGATGTGCTGTCTGCTTTCGCAAATTATGATGACAATTTCTTGGAAGTTTAATTAAAAAAGCAATTGGTGAGTAAAATACAATTTTCAGCATTTTTTTGGTATAAACAAATATTTTTTAGCATTTTTTCTCCTACAATCTAGCATTAAAGGATGAATCACATTTGGCCACACTGCTCCAGACACACCTGGTCGGGGACGATCTTAGTCTAATCCAAATGGCTCTATCCATTAGATACCTAAAACGTTTGTCTTTTAAAGGCTCTTAATTTAAACTCACTCAATCGTAGGAGCGTTCTGTTTATAGCCCTAAAAAAATTGAATCTTTCTTTTTAGGAGTTAGATTAGTCAATCGCATAGTCTGTTGGCTTGAATGAAGAGAGCAGCTCCAAAAGTTGCTACTTATTGTTATACGAGGGGCGGTCAATAAGTTTTGCAAGTCGGATATAAGGAAAAGTGTTTTATTATTTTTCAATATAACTACCCTCGACTTCAATGCACTTGCGGAACTTGTCCCTGAGGTTTCGAATTCCCGACAACCAGAAATCTTCCGACTGCTGTTCAATCCACTCCTGGACATCTTCATCGTCCCCAAACCAGCGTCCACGCAGTGCAGCCTTGAGCTGGCGGAATAAAAAGTAGTCGCTAGGGGCCAGATCTGGACTTTAGGGGGGATGGTTGAGCTCCTCGAATCCGCACTCGCGCAGGGCAGCTTGTGCAACTCTGGCCTTGTGGAGAGGGGCATTGTCGTGGAGGAGCAGGACACCACGTGTCAACTTGCCGCGCCACTTCTTCGGCGTAATATTGGCCTGTGATGGTCCTTCCACGAGGCGCATAGTCCACCATCAACACTCCCTTAGAATCCCAGAAGATGGTGGCCATGATCTTGCCGGCTGAGGGTTGGGTCCGGAACTTGATGGGGGTCGGAGAGCCACCGTGCTTCCAGGCCATGCTTTCGAGCTTGGTCTTGGGATCCTAGTGATGGACCCACGTTTCATCACCTGTCACTCTGTGTGACTCGAATCCCGTCGGGTCTTGGTTGTACAGGAGCAACAGCTCCTCCGAACTTTGACGACGTTTGAGTAGACCATGGGGCGTGGTTTCTAGGGACCCAACGGGCAGAGACCTTGGTCACGGCCAAATTATCGTGGATGATGTTGATAACACTTCCATGTCATATTCCAAGTTCTCGCTCGATTTCTTCGATCTTTACCCGTCGATTTGCGAGGATCATCCTCTCTACAAGGGCCACATTGTACTCGTTGGTCACTAACGACCATGGCGGAACTCCCTATTCCAGCGAGCAATGGTTGCATAGGAAGGGGCATTGTCCGTGTACACTGCAAACATGCGTTCATGGATCTCTTGCATTCTTGCCTTCTTTGGTCAATATTTTTTATCGCTGCGCGGTGCTCAACCTTCTCCATTGTTGAAAAATGTCATTGACGATCTGCGATCAGCTATTGCTTCTTAAATAGACGAGGTAGGAGCGTGCGGCTGCAGGTCCTGACTAGTCATAACTTGTCCTAACACCCATCGCCTTCCTGTTTTGCTCTACCGATTCGCAAAACTTTTTGACCGCCCCTCGTAGTAACCGAATTTCTGCTATAGGTTCGTCCCCCATGAAAAACCCTTTTCTAGTTAATCAAGAAAATCATTAAATCTTTCCATATAAGAATGACGGGTTCGTAAGATACCTCGTCTTATTCTGTGCTTTCAAGTTAGTCGGTCAGTACCGCACCGGAAATCACAATCAAAGTCCTTTTAGAACTTTAAGTTATTCAAAAAGAATAAACCGATTCCATGACGCATTGCTTCATTTTTCAAGCATCGTGATGGAATAAGTCAGTGACTATTTGAAAGAGGAGTTATCTAAGTTTTGAATGGCTGACACAGGGGCGGCGTGTGCTAAGACGTCTACATTCGAAACCATAGACTACGCCTCGTTCAAGCACTTACCAAAGAAGCGGATAGAATTTTGCGATTCGATGCTAAAGATGATTGGAAGACGAAACCTTCATTTAACTTAATTTTTAGTGAGGAAGAGACTTTTCACTTGCGCTGCACATTCAATCGTCGCAATGTGCATATTGGGAGTACAGAGCACCCACATGAAACAAATTCCCCTAAGGTGAACTGACTCTTCACTGCAAGCAGATTCGCATACCCATTTTTCAAAAAGATGGATCACCGTCCCATTGTCACCACCTGATGGTTCGAACTTTTTTTTTAAATGAAAAAAGCCCCCCCACACACAAGACCTTTGTACCTGGTCTGCGAGATCCCCAGACCTCACCGTATGCCATTTTTTCTTGTGGCGATATGTAAAAGATTGCGTTTATGTTCCACCGCTACCCACTAACCTCGAGGACCTTAAACATCGAATAAAAACAGCGATCAACTCGTTGGATCATGATATGCTGGTACTCGTCTGGGAGGAATTATCTTATCGCATTGATTTTGCCCAAGCTGCAGATGGTGGCCGCAATCAACACTTGTAAGACAGGAAATAAAAGTTGCTGCAAGTAGAATACTCGACTTTTCCTTAATAAAATATTGCGGAATGAAATCAGTTTTCTTTTTGAATAACCCTGTACAATGAAGGGTTCTATGAAAGTAAATTCGGAAAAAAAATTTATTATAAAAACTGCACAAATATCTTTTAACACGGGTCATCAGCTGATCGATATGGCTTGGCAGAAAATAATAAAGGAAATAGTCGAAATTGTCAAACTGGCATATATAGGCGCACAATATAAAGGACACGATCAGATCGCACTAGGTACAACAGACGAAATTAAGTCGGAATGGATAACGAGATAACAATAAGCAACTCTATCACCGGATGTTAGTTCCTCAAAATGAAAACCGTTTTTCAAAAGCTTCAGAAACTATGAAAGTTGATGGAATGACGATGCCTCGATGACCTTAATTACCAAAACATTAAAATGGGGTTATAGCATAAACTCCATTTGAAGAACATGTTCATTCAAAATAGTGTCTGGCTCAAATCAAACCAGTAAAACTTGTTCAATTCGACTGGAACGAAGTAATGCCACATCAGCCGTTAATTGCTAGAGTTGCCAATCGGATCGCCTGCACAACAGCGGTTGCCATACGCTGTAAATACGTGGTTCAAACTCCACGCTAAATTGTCGGTCCCCTCTGAGAACAAGATTTTTAGACGAGTGCAGATGGATGGTAAAACCCTACCATTTCTTTTATTAAATACTAAGAAAATAATACAAGCAATCTGGACAATAGAAGAAATTCTAGCCCGAAATATCATTTTGTCTACAAGCAATTTCATAAGACTCAAATGACCCAATTTCTTAGGAATGCAAACAAGATCTCTTGACTGCACAACACAACGGAGAATATAAGAGGAAAGCATCAGGTGAACAATTAAAACCATTTCTATTTAAATTTTCTTTTAGATTTGATAAAAAATAAGAATTATCTATTGTGTTGGTAGGCCTAATAAAGGGACCACTAACGTTGAAGGGGACCAAGAATCACCTGTGGGAAAAAAAAATTTTTTTTTTAGTTCCTCGAATTGTGCAACCCAAGAAGAATCAAAGTAGATATAAGGATAGGTAACCTCGATTTGGGGGGACGAAAGTCGACTATAAGAAAACGAGGAGGCTAATTAATAGCCTGTTCCCATTTATCAAGTTCAGTCCTACCTCACACCATCATCCATAAATTTATCCAGGCTTTTTAAAACTTAGCAGAGAGGAGGTTTCTTACTCACATCACAACTGCTTATTGCAATCATCTACCTCTCGATTTATAAACCAATTTCTACCACTCTTTCCTAAACCTAACTTGTCCAGCTACCCATCGCTACGTGTTCTATCCTGTTCACTATAATGAAGAACCTTACACAATTAATTTAAGGATTTATAGACCTTTTTTGCCCTTTAGTGTCATCTGGCTTTAGTTAAAAAAAGGGGGATAAAGTATGTAATGCAAGCGAAAGAGGCAATCAAAGAATGTGGAAATATCGCTTCAGTTAAAAGATTAAAAATAAGAACCTTACTCGTCTCGCCTATTATAACCTTTTACCCACTTGACTTTAATCTAGTCTCACCCCCCGTTCTACCTAATGTAGATTTAGTCTCCTAAGCCTTTCACCATAAGGTAATCCACTCGACCCTCGAATCATCTTTCTTTGCAGACTCGAGCACAGCAATATCCATCCTATAATACGGTGACCGAAATTGCAATCAGTCAAGATGAGGCCAAACTAAGTAGTCTCAGAATGAGACAGCGCTACTATTTCTCACACTCCTTTCAATAAACCCCAATACCTCTTTCCCGAGCACTTAAGGATTGCTTCTAAGCAGGAGGTCGGAACTTAAAAGGACACCCGGGTCTATTTCGCATTCTAACCTTCCTAAAACCGATGCAATTTATAATTATTCGGCAGATTACACCTACCTATAATGAGTACACTACACTTGCTTATATAAATATCCATTTGACATTGCTCAGGTAACTGGAATAGCTTTCATCTTGAAATACCTCAGCAAACTTGCTCAGGTCGGTACTTATACCTATAACGAGATCATTGATATATCTCAAGAACGAGGCCCGAGAACACCCTTCCCCCCGACTCGTACCATTACCCAACTGATATTTAATATTCCATCTATACTAACTCTTTACTGACTGAATCCACCAAAAAATCCTTCAACAATCCCATGCACTTAACTTTAATCCGAGAAACGAAAGCCGAACTAAAATGAAAGACAATATCTTAATTCTCATCTCTATCGGCAAAATCGTAAGCTTTCTATAAAAAAAACTACAAAGTAACGCGATTAGCCGTAGTGGAATTCCTTAATCAACTTGTCGGGTTTTGCAAAAGTTATGTTATACTCGGTTTTTATCTTTCGAGAAGTTTACGTGTGCGATAGAAACAGTTCCGTCAAATAAACTTAAAGTTCTACTTGTCCAGCACGTGTCATTAGGTCTTTTCTATTGTGTGTCGAGATGGGAGTGAAAAGAAGAGATCTGCTCTCCTGCACGCGGGCCACAAGCCCGACATCGCCAATCGGCTCAACGTGAGCCGGGTGTTCGTCAACAGAGGCGCTCAAGAACGGGAAAGACTTGAAAGATCGACGTATCGATCGCGTTCAGACAGACAAGTTCTCACCGTTTAACTGAGAAAGGTCTTCGAAAGTGTTCAGTATCTTATAAATGACTGCGCTCACTATAAGGAAATATGAGTGGTCAGTGTCCAGAGCCATCAAAGAGGGCGGCAAGAACCTTGAGGTACGTGGGAAAGCCACTGCTCACCGACCGTATGCGAGAACAAGGTCGGGAGCGGTCGTCGGCTCTTCAAAGACCAAGAGTAATGTCAATCGAATTCTCATTTTTTCTGATGCAAGAACCTTCACGGTCGATCCGATTACCAACAAGCAGAACGGCCGTGTGGTAAGTTTCGGGCAGGACGTCTCCGCTACGTGTCCACGACCAAGCAGCCGACCTCTTGCGATGGCGCTCGGCGTCGTGGCTTCGAGAAAATGCAGCCGATTACAAGAACATCCTCGTGACGAAAGTTCTGCCTTGGCTGAGAAAGATCACGAAGACGGCAGACTACATCCTTTAGCAGGAGGGTGGGCCAAGACCGCGAAAGAGTTGGAGACGAACATGAACTTCTGGCCGAGGAGAACAGGGACTTCGTTTGCAACTTGTGCGCAGCTTTAAGGTCTCGCCTGGGGCGCGGGGTCACCACAGAAGGGCGGCCCCTGATTAATATTACAATTTATATGTTCAAATAAAAACTTAACCAACAAAACTATCATTGTGCCCTTTGTTGAGAGCGTAGTAAAGAGTAAAAGGAGTTTTGCAATACCCAGCAATAGGCTGACCGATTCTGTACTTAGGCCTACTATCTCCACATCCTTAACACCGGCAACCCTAGCTACTTTTTCCTTCCTCCCTTTACCTTCCTCCACTAGGTCTACTCCTCATTAACCTAAAAATCCCTATAACTCTCCTCGAGTCTTTTACTAAACCGAGTGGACTAACTACCCCAAACTAGCTAGCCTGTCTAAATTTTTTCGCTCTTCCCTCTTCTAAATCCTCTTGCAGGCCAAGACAATGCAACCAGTCCCTACTCTCTATCATTCCATGTGTACCCAATATCTTTACAAAAATCCTTGACATATAAATAAGGAATAAATACAATCACAAGAGAGAATAGGCAGCACACTAATAAACAGTTTAAAGAGAGCGGAAAAGAAACACACTAATTCACTATATGATTTTAACTTGGCAATCTAGTAAGGCGAGCTTCATCATAAACGAGGACACAGTCACATGGCAACACAAATCACGCTTTTATATTCACAAGGAAAAAGTAAATCAAAGCAAATGTATTATTCGCAGACATTACCAAAACTCAGCCAGATCAAACGCGCCCTTCAAAAATTAAGGAATATTGAAATGGGATCGAGCTTCCAAAAATGAAACCCAAGAGGAAGCCAAGTTAGCGGAAGAAAAGCGAAAAGGATAAAAGGGGAGGAAAAGGGATAGAAGGGATAAGATCTGGGGGGGGGGGGGGGAATGATCGAAGGGAGAAGATCTGGGGGGGAAATGATCGAAGGGAGAAGATCTGGGGGGGGGAAATGATCGAAGGGAGAAGATCGGGGGGGGGGAAATGATCGAAGGGAGAAGATCGGGGGGGGGGGAAATGATCGAAGGGAGAAGATCTGGGGGGGGGGAAATGATCGAAGGGAGAAGATCTGGGGTGAAAATGATCGAAGGGAGAAGATCGGGGGGGGGAAATGATCGAAGGGAGAAGATCTGGGGTGAAAATGATCGAAGGGAGAAGATCGGGGGGGGGAAATGATCGAAGGGAGAAGATCTGGGGTGAAAATGATCGAAGGGAGAAGATCGGGGGGGGGGGAAATGATCGACGGGAGAAGATCTGGGGGGGGGAAATGATCGAAGGGAGAAGATCTGGGGGGGGGAAATGATCGAAGGGAGAAGATCTGGGGTGAAAATGATCGAAGTGGGAGAAGATGGGGGGAATGGGAGGGAGAAAATTGAGGGGGGGAGAACGGGAGGGTGAAAATGATAGAAGGGGAGAGGAAGATCGGGGGGAAATGATAGAAGAGGTGCAACTTAAAGTCCCCCACCCCTCTTATAAGAGGCGCTCATCTGGAAACCGGCGCCAAGAGTAATGCAACTTAAAGATCAGTACCAAAAACCGAAGGTCGCCTACATATGGGGGAGGAAGAATACCCATACCGTCTCTCATAGCACAATACCATGGATAGGGTTTTTCGCCCAAAAGAATCCAGCAAGAGGAAAATCCCCGGAACAAACCTGACGTTCGCGAGGCGAAAGGGAGGAATTGAGGCCCCGCAGAAGGCGCCCACTAACGCATCTTGTAGCTGTGGCATTCCCTGCACTGAGACAGCTCGCCCTGAAATTCGATCTCAATCTGGAAGTCAAGATCTCGGTTGTTCCTCTCGTTTGGTTTCATGCTGAAGGTACCAAAGATCTCCTCGCCCGATTTCACTGTCAGGTACTCATTCAAGTAGAACACAGTTTGCTTCCAGTGTGTGTAGCGAGATTCAGGAGCTGCAGAGATAGAAATTCATAAGACGTCACAGATGTACTGTAAACCAATTCGTGATGGCTATAAAATTTGTCAATCAACAAAAAAAAATTTACTATGGACACGAGTCTTTGTACAGCACTGACACTACAGATAATAAACTGGCATTTGAAAATAAGGCTCTGCGACGAATATTGGGAGTTAAATGGTGGTGGGACAGTGTCAAATACCAGAATCAGAGAAATAACGGGGGTACAACAGGTCGATGAGTTTGTTAGATTTTCCCGTTGGAAATGGTTAGGTCATGTTTATAGAAAGCAGGGTATAGTTCGGGATACACCAGGGTTGGTGGCCCCTGGTAGAAGAGGTAGGCCTAGGGAAACTTGGATAAGGACTATGAGGCGGGAAGCAGATGATTGTTGGGAAGATCTTGACGCATTAGCTCAAGATAGAGCGTGGTGGCGTGAGTTCATTGAGGCCCTATGCGGCCCCGTGGGTGCCACAGGAAATGATTGATTCAGGATATATTATTCATGGACATGCATTATGATGTATTAAACCCAATTTATAATGAACGTGAAAGTTGCAACTATAGTGAAATGGTATTTATGGACTGTTGCATTTGTTGACCCAGTAAAGAGCACATCCCTAATTAATCCTACACCAGCATCATTTGGGAAAGCGAACTTTAAAAAAAATGACGATTGCTTTACTGTGTTGGCATTGACGTGTATTCCTTTTGCTATATTTTTATGCCTTCTATGAAAACCTTGTACCCATTTGATGTCCATCTTTGTGGAGTTGCACCCTTGGACAAAAGTATAAAGAAGCCTATTTAATCATTCATATGTAATCAGAAATGTGGTATATGTAATCAGTATATATATATTTTTAATATTTGAATACTTAATTGGACCCCCCTTTTGCCTTAAATTCTGCGTGGTATTGATTTCACCAAATTTCCGAGGCCATCTTCATACCCCAATCAACTGGTAATTTTTCATAGTCGTTTTATTTGTACTTGGGGTACTTCTTATTGCTTTTCCAAACAATACCAAAAGAGTTCATTAGATAAGTCTGGGCTCTGCCTTGAGTACTCTATAGGGGTGATCCCCATTTATCCAAACCAATTCTTGAAGTGGTTGGGAGATGCGATAGGGAGGCATAGTTCTGCTGAAATATAACCATTTCTTTGGTCTTGTGGTAGGGAATTTCTGGATAGATGGCTCCTAAACCTTTATTCATTCTTCCTGGTCGTGATGAAGACCTGCAGCCCCATACCCTGACAAAACCAGACCCATGCTTTACAGTTGGTACCACACAAACAGGGTCAAATGCCTCTACACCTCATTCAACTAAGGTAGTGCAGAATATCACCATTTTCTCGGGAAACCAAGTTCTCCTCTTTCTTATTATTATTAAAAATAGGCGTCACACCTCATCCTTCTCCTCCTCTCTTTATTCTTCTTGACAAATGTTTAAAGCCAACAATTTATTATTTTGCTCAGGAAACATTCTTACAAAAAAAGGTTAAATAACTTTTTCCACGATATGTAAAAGAACAATACACAGGTCTCTTACATACCTAATAATTAGTTTCATTTGACCAAATAACTTAGTACCATTGTTGCATCCAATTTTGTTATCTTTGGCCAACTGAAAACGCTTCTCTGACCTCAGATATCCATGACTTCTTTCTCAACTTGAATCCTTTAAGCCCCTGATCTTTAAGTCTCTCTTTTGGGGTGATTTTTTTTAACTTCCCAACAACTGAAGTTTTTCAGCGATTGTATGAATCCAGAATGGCAGATGGCTTCTCTAGGCATTGTAAGATGTTTTCTGCCACTTCTCAGTGGATACAAAGCTCTTGATATCATTTTATCGTGTTTGGAGATCTTATCTTGAACTTTTTTCTTTCTTTTAGTAATTTCTACTTCTTGTGATAACCAATGATTATGGATATATTTGATTTGTATTCTCTATGCTTCCTTGAGTTATTTAATTTTATATTTAGAATGATATTGAATACAGAAGTTACAAATATAAGCCAAAACAAGAAATATTAACTTATGAATTTTTAAAGACCCATTTATTCATTACACATTTTAGTAGAACTTTTTACTTAAGAATGTCACCACACTCCCCGAGTGAGTCCAGGGGGTCTTTATGAGAGGAGATACTGTGTGTAGCGAGTGGTTGTTTGAGGTTTGGGCAGTCTATAAGTAGGTGTTTGATGTTGCTTGGTCTTTGGGGAAAGGGTTTGTATTTGTAGTTGTAGTACGGAGGAGTGGTGTGACCTGAGTTGAGAAAGGATTACTCCTTGTGTTCTGTGTAGTGATTTTTCTGATAAGTTTTAGTAGGGGGGAGGGGATCACTTAAAATGTTGTTTGGTGGTAGTGTGTTCAAGCATCTTCGGATAAAGGTAGTGCGGATGTGTTTGGTGGAGGGGGAACAGGTCATTGTAGAGCTGTTGGCAGTAGCTGTCAGATGGGTGGGGGATGGGTCAATGCCCTGCTGAAGTGTTGGGTTTCAATCATGTCTAGATGTATTTTTATCTCAGGATGTAGGTGTGGGAAGGATGTGCAGCGTGTACATCCTGTAAGTGTTCTATGTGGTTTGGAGTGTGTTCATGTGAGGGACTTGGCTGTGGCTGGGTGCCATGCTGGTGCTGCATAGTTGAGGGTGGTGTGGATGAATTGTGTGTATAGGGTGGTGAGAGGCTCTTTCTGTTGTCCAAATGTAATGTTAAGATGGTGCTTTGAGGGCGTTGATTTTCTTTGTGACTGTTTGTAATGTTATTGTGTGGGTTTTGAATGTCATGTGGGTGTCTAGTGAGAGACATTAGAAGGGTGGAGGTTTTGTTTAGTCTGATTTTGGGGTGTGTTCGAGTGCGGGAGTAAAGTAATTCAGAGAAAATATTTCAACATAAAATACATAACATACATATAAATAAAATAAATTCAGTTCATTAAATGTTAAATATATAAATCTACAAGCCATGGCTTCGCCACTCCACCCCTACTACTTTATATATACCTTAGAAAAAGAATGTATTTTTGAAGAAAGAGAGAGCAAATTATTAGGTAGAAAAATAGAGATTCAGATTAAATTCCTGCCAATCTTTTAACAAATGCTACACATAACCAAAGGTTACAAACTGGAATTACCGCAATTCCATACTTAGCATTTGCGGAAACTTCTTCTCATACAAAATCTGCAGAATGTGGAACCGTCTACCGCCAGAAATGGTAAACAGTTCAAATCTCGACTTGACAAGATAATCCACACCCTGACCTAGATCGAGTAAAGTAGATAGTTTTCAACTTTTTTGATAAAAATTTCTTGTTTGTTCTTTTTTTCAGCACTTTCAGGTATCGTTTCAGCTTTCTGGCTGGCAAATGCGGGTGGGAGCGCCTTCATCTATGCTATAGGTTAGGGCCTTCCCAAAATAGTACCTCCACAGTATGGTCAGCAATGGCCTTTGAGGTATTACTATTCCTTGTGACTACAAAAGGACATCCAAACCAAGATTTTTTTTTCATCCTGTTCTTAAAATCTCCTTATAAGATGAAGGGCGCTTATACTTTTTGGCCATGGCTGTATAATAAAATACACAAGTATAGTGAGGTAACGCTTAATATTTGGACACTCAAAAAAGCTAAATTATTTCCAAATATATTTTATGTTATATCATACACCTATATTAAGCTTCTTATTACATTTGGATTTTCTTAAAATGTTTATGCATTATAAAAATAAACATTCGTTGCACCACCATTGTTTATTATATAACTGCTCTCATGTATTTCCTATAAGACATTAAACCAATTTTATGTTGGAATATTTGCCAACTTCTGGATACGATTTCAAATGGGCGAGGCTTGCACAGTTTTTCTTTTTACTTAAATAGTCGGCAACAAATTTTCAATTTAATTCTCGTCAAAGGAGCCACAGTAGAATATTAATATTGTTCAGTTGGAACCAGTCACATTGTTTCGCCCTGTTGATGCAATCACCCTGCTTACCAAACTTCTTCCCAGTTGACGTTCAATTATTGGCCGATATTTGCCACTACCCGACTCCATTCATTGTTCTATCAATTACATCCCTTTAAAAGAAAAGCAGCTCCACACCATAATGCTACAATGACCATCAAAGCGTCATGTATGTCAATCTACCAATTTGGGTATCAAAGTAAAGCATATTCATAACAAATTTAACAGGACTCTCGGTGTGCTCCTGAACAAACTTCCATCGTGGTAACAAATAATCATTCTTCAGAAAATTGGCCTTACAGAGTTATAAGGATCTGAGAACTTGTCTATTGACGACCTCATTACTAAATATTCTGCCCTACCCTAGGGTTCTTTGATACCAATTTTAGTCGGCATCTGTAGACAAGCTTGCCGAGATAGTTTCAAAGGAAGTCCACGGCAAGGAAGGTTTTGTTTGCAGTCATCCTAAAACTTTTCCATTCTTTTTAACAATCCAACCTGCACTGCTGCAGATTATGTAAGGCTGTAAAAATAAATACTTGTATAGATTTAACCTTCACTGTAATATTCAAATATCTTGCATTTCCAATCAGTTGAGAGCTCACTTTAACTATATGGTGGCACAATGTTATATTATAAAGATCAGATGTTAAATGAGGTTATGCAATAAACCATACAATTAAATAATTGGGTGAGTAGTGAAGATTGGACTGGCTTCGTTAGCACCATAAGAGAACCAGATTTTACACCCAGTTGGCCCTACCATTCTGTAGCATGGTGCGCTATTTGGACTTGGGTGTAAAAGAACTACAAAAAGATTGTATCAGAAAGGATGAATGAATGGTACATAAAAGGAGAATGCTGCATAGGTCCAAGTGGACAAACTCTTAGCCATTTACAAAAGTATCAGAAAGGATAAGGTGGGATGAATGCAGGGAGAAAAAAAACCCACAACCAGAGCCAAGTGGGGAGGGGGGGGGGGGGCTAGACATAAGGGCACTAATAATCACGAATGTTGCACAAGGAATTTGATTAAAAATGAGAATCAAAAATCAATGGGGCATCTTCCAACAGTTTGAGATGAAAAGTATATTAGCCCAAGTAGTCACTTACAAGTGGGAGCCTCAGAATGTACCCAACTTTCATAATTATACATGTGTGTGGCCAGGACATGGAACTGAGCATGTCAGCTCCAGCACACTTACCCATACCACACATTCACTTGCAAGGGAAAAATATACGCAGGTAAACACCAGGAACTTACCTGTTGAGAAACCAGTTCGCTTGTGACATTTGGTAAATTCAATGTTGAAGTAGGTGATGAGAGCATGGATGTAATCATTGCGACGTATCTGCAACATTGGGAATCTTTTTTTTTTACACCCAAATAAATTGAATCTATTCTTTTTTTTACTATGAATTACTGAAAACCATTAAAATAGTTAGGGGGAGAAAGGAAAGATATAATTAAGCAAGATAGAAATAACTAAAGAGAAGAATAATTGTCAATTAGCATGTATCAAGGCGACTTTTATTTATTTAAAAAATAAGTTAAAATTTATGGGGAGATCTCCAAAAGGGTTTTTGAAAAAGTCAATAAATGAAATTATGGAAAAATGAATGTGTGGAAAGTACAAGAAAGGGCACACTAGACAAAAAAAAATACCCATCTAGCAAAGAGTTGCGCCCGATGCACCCTCCATACTATACAGAGATTCCAAGAAATCCCTAACAACAAAACTAGGCCCTCATCCAAAAAACTATCCACATGCAACATCATTACACCGGACATCAACCCAGAGGAAATATTCCATACGCACCACAAATAGGTGAACCTGCCAGGAGTGCAGTGCAGTGCAGGTGCTACCTAAAGCTAAATATTGCACCCAACTGACACACACAAACACCTGCTTGCATTGCCACTAGGAATGGACACAGTTTAACACTAATTTACAACATGAGAGACAACAGCACAGCCGAGAGACAATACCCCTAGATATACAGCGTGCAGGATCGCTGTCGGCCTTAGGGGAGGGACCATAAAGGAAGCAAAGGCTGTGGAAAAACACTATTGTATAATAATTCAGTGCCAAAAGACCTAATAGTCCAGAAACTTCTGCCCACTAAGTCATTGTTTTCATACTTTCATTTTTTGTTCGTATCCTCATAGCATTGTTATATGCACTTCACTATTAACGCTTAATTCCTTAAAAAAAAATGATGCGAAAATAAAAATGATTAGCCCCTACAGCAGGGTAAAAGTTAATTCACATTTGCCTCTCAAAAAGTTAGCTAGGAGATCTAGAGGGGCAGTTCGACCACTTGGTAGAATTTGCCAGAACTTGAGAGAAGGAAATCGTCACCAATTATTGGACCAAAAGAAAAACACCAACCTGAAGATGAAATGGCGATGAAAAATTTAGGTCAGTTTTTTGTACTGTATACAAGTCAACTTCTTTTACCAAGCAGCAATTAGTTACAACCTGAGAAAAGGACATCAAAAGTGAGTAAACTTTCTTATTTTTTTTTAAGATCACTTTACAATGAGCAAGAAAGATACCCAACCCTTACTACTTTTTTTTAATATAAAATAACTCACCTGCTTAGATTCAACCACATCCACCAATGGTTCAGTCATAGCCACTTCCCTAATGCTAGACATATTAAATCCATATACATTGTCCCACCAATTTATTTTGTCATCTTTGTACTGCCGATCCTGCAAAGGTAAAAAGAGTCACTTAATAAGGAACAAAAAACAAACTTCTTTATTTAAACAAAATTCAATAAAAAAAAAAAAATTTAAGAGCACATCTGGCGACTGCCTACTTGGGCATACGTTGCCGTACTCACCAGAACAGCCAAGTACTAGGCTACTTTAGAATAACAAAAAAAAAAACAATAAAGGCAACAAGCAGCAGACTCGAGCGTCGGGGGAGGTCAGCCTCCCCCTTACAGAGAAAACAAGAAAAAACCCACCTAGTTAAATAAACGGGAGAAGGCCGGCCTCCCTCCAAAAGTCTATAAGTCCACCAGTCAATGTGCACGAACTAGTTCCAAGTACAAGGGAGAGGCGGTAGTGACCCCCCCCCCCATCCTGGTACAGGGGCAGGTAACGTGCGCGGAGATCGCCCAGACGATAAAATTTAACCATCAAGGAACCAGAAAAAGTAACAAAAACAAAAAGAACGGAGGCGGCTCATCTTCCCAAACATTTTAGCACAAAAGTCAGGTGTGTAGGAACCCAACATGACGATGGGAGACTATGAATAGTGAAGCTCTATCAAAGTAAAGCAGTAAAAAAAGTGTACCACCATCCGTGAGATGGTAGTCTTCACAAAAAGGTTTTAGTAGTGCTTAAATCACATAGCACTACATCCTGCAAGTGTGTGATTTGGAGATGACAAAATAACTTGATACTATCGAGACTTGAGATCTTACTCGCAACGCTTCTATTTTTAAAGTGCCACCTATCTGGCAACTTCAAGCCACCCTAAGGGGTGTACTGATCTGTCATGCAATACAGAAAGAACAAAAACGCTGGCTTAGTTGTGCAGACTGGGGAAGCGGAGTCTAAGATTATTCCACAACTACCAGGAGAGTAGCGGGGACAGGGAATAACCGGGAGAAGGGTTTCAAAGTGTAATGACATCTCAGGGGGCGTAGCAAATAGCCTTGATACAGCAGTGAATACGACCAGCTCGCACAAACTCTGAACCAATCACAATCTAATGTGATGAGTAAAAATGATTGAACCAGGAAGTTCCAATCTGAGGAACTGGTGTCCGGTTCTTTACCAAGTAGCCTAAATAGAGCCTGACCTAGATGGAACGAGTCCTTTGGACCCAATGCTGAAAACGAGGAAGGGCTTTAAGCGAACATGATAGTAAATACCCATCAATGTCTTGATAAGGGGCCTTTCATGCCCTTAGGGTACACTCACCTCGCTACTTTTGTTGTTATCCGAGACTTACCCTTCACACCCTGAGGGCACCCAGTGGCCATAAGTGCCATCCTTGGCCTGACCATATGCCCATCTCTTCTCGAGGGAGAGGAACCCCTGGTCCTTTTCCTGGGGGAGGGGGTTGAACCCTTTTATCATTCCCCTTAGAAGGGGCCCAGATGCCTCAACTTGTCCAAAATGGGGAATGAATGGTACAAAACAAACGGGTGCTGCGTAAGTCCAAGTGGGCAAGCTCTCAGCCATTTTCAGAAAAGCCTCATTAAAATTTCAAAATTTCTTTAGAAACATAGACTAGGGTTAACAATCTAAAAGATATATAAAAAAAAAGGAAGAGGGAGTAAAAACGTAGAAAAATAAATGCTTCTAGAATGCTGTAAAATCATAAGACACGTCTATCTGGTTCTCAAAATGATAAAACATTAAATTTCCTTTAAGAGATTTGTCTCTGATAAATTTTAAACAGTCGATTCATGTTAAAGGGGGACTCATGTTCCGAAATGATGCTCCTCAGAACCTCCTAAGGACACATCCCTTAGCAAATAAAAGGAAAAAGACTTTGCCTCAGAGTATGGAATCGTAGGCATTCAGCAAATAGGTGGAGTACAGACAGTAGTACTCCACAATGAGTGCACATTGGAGGCTGCTGAAGGCCTTCCATCAGAAAGCCATGTGTCAGACGACAATGCCCAATTATCAGATGGCATAGAATAACATCCTAAGTACGAGTCCTAGTAGTGCGTGGCCAGGGGTGGACTGACCGTTTGATGGCATGCAGTTTAGTTGGGGGGAGTTCATCCTAAGTCCTCTGCCACTGGCCGACCACATACTCACGGAAAGGAAGAGCGGCAGGGGTGGAGGTTCCTAGAGATGCAGCTGCTCTCTCATTTCCTTCTATACCTATGTGGCTAGGAGGTACCCAACAGAATAAAACTTGGTGGAACGAGGATAAATAAAAAAAAAACCTCTGTTGGATCTTTGAGACCAGCGGGGGATCTGGAAATAAAATGACTAAAGCCTCCAAAGTGTCGAGGGAATCAGAGAATATTGTATGAGATCCCGGTGATGAAGAAGCGATGGTATACAGTGCAGCCAGTATCGCGACAAGCCCAGCCGTGAAGATAGAGGCTGTATTGGGCAGGCACACAGACACATGACGGGGAAAGGGGAGGGGGGGATATAGCAGAAGCTCCGTCATTAGAAGATTTAGATCCATCTGTGTAGATAAAAGTGCTTGATTTGTGGCACAAAGTGTGTTCATAAAAGTGGCTTTCGTAGAACCGAGGGCAAGAACTTAGTCTTCGGTTCGCCTGTCAGCACCTTGCAAACCCTCACAGGTGGCAATAGCCATGGGGGTACTTAAGGGATATGATATGGAATAACTGATGATTCCCTCAGTTGGCATGTAGGGTGTACTTGTTTGGTGATTTTGAATTCAAGGGCTTTTTTAAAAATAATCAAGGACGGATTTTAGCCATTGTTTTTTTTCTTTAAATTAAAAAAGTGAAATAAACATTATGGGACATTGATGAAGGTGAGGTATTTAAGGGGAAAATGGGTAATGAGCAAAGCATAACCAAAATCAACTCACCAATACAAAAAACACAAGAACAAGGTATCCAAGCGAGTCACACAAGTATAGCGAGCATCCATCATAAAATACAATGCATCCATTTTTTGTAAGAGCTCATCTGGCGACTGCCTACTTGAGCATTAGTCGACGTATTAAAAAGCTGCGTAGTACTAGGCTACTTTAAAATTAAATTAAAAACAAAAAAACAACAAACCCAGCACCAAAAATTAAAAAAAGGGGAAAAGGTAACGAGCAGGAAACAAGCTCCTGTGTCGGGGAAGGCCCCCAGGCGCAGGAAGGTGAGACCTAAAAGAAAAACAAAACAAAACAAAACAAGTTAAATAAAAGGAAGAAGGCCGATCTTCCCCCAAGAGTCTACAAGTCCACCAGTAAATGAGCACGCACTCGTCCCGAGTACAAGGGACAGGCGGTAGCGAATCCGCCCATCCCGGTACCGGGACAGCTAACGTGCGCAAAGATCGCCCAGACTGGAACATTCAATAAGAATGTGCCCAACAGTCTGGGGGACAACATAGTCTTCACAGTAAGGCGCAGGCGAGCGCTCCATCAAATGGCGGTGCGTCTAGTGAGTGTCCAATTAGGAGACGACAGAAAGCAACCTGAAGCCGTCGCGGCATTGGGGGATAGGTCCATGGGGACAGTCGCGGCGCAATGGCACGCAACTTTAAGTTCCCTTCAACCGTCTCCCATCTTTTTTGCCAAGAGGCCCGTATTCTTGCCATGCAGTGGGTGTGAGGAAGAGCGAAACGCTGGTCCGGTCGCAGAGTCCTAGCGGACTCTTTGGCGCCCTCATTCCCCGCAATTCCTACATGTCCAGAAACCCACAAGATAATCTCGACATCTGCTCGGCTCGCCAAAACCGTGGCGTCACGGATATCGCGAACCAGGGGATGCGGAGATTCCAATGCCACGAGAGCAATCAGGGCGCTTTGTGAGTCGCTATAGATCACAATCCGCTCTCCGAACCGGGCACATCGCATAATCTCCCGTACCGAGTGGTGTATTGCCACCAGCTCGGCTGTGAAGACAGAAGCAGCGCCTGGCAGAGCCCCGCTGAATTCAAACAGAGGGGATACGGCGTGGAAGCCAACCCCCTTTTTGGGACTTGGAGCCATCCGTATACACTGGCACGGTTCCAGCGTGACACGAGGTGTGCTCCAAAATGGTCGAACGCAATACTCCGGCGCCATACAAGCTTTGGGAGACGAGGCGTGGCGACAAATAGTTAAAGGTGGTACCCTCCAGGGTAGAGTCCTGGGCAGAACAAGGGGCGCCACCGGCACGAGAGCTATACCTAGCTCTCAAAGGAGTTTCCTGGCTCTAAACCCAAAGGGCTTAGGGTATGACTGGCGTCTCTCGGCGGCATAGGCAACGTCGAAATCGGCTGCGGATGCAGTGAAAGCTGTTGGCGACTGAGGGAGGCGCCGGGCTGGCGCGTAGAGGCGAATAATGCACTGTACATGGCGTAGAGCGTATGGCATCTCCCCAGCATCGACTAGTAGGCTCTCAATGGGAAAAGTGCGCAAGGCACCGGTGGCCAGGCCAAGGCGGGTATAGTGCATCGAGTCCACCTTCCGCAATAAACGCTCGGCTGCGGATGCATAAAAATCGCATCGGTAGTCGAGCTTCGAACGAACAAAGGATCGATAAAAGCCCTATCAGCGGCCCAAGCGCTGAACGCCACGGAACGGAGAATATCCATGGCTCGGGTACAAGAGACCCTAAGGCTGCGAATATGAGCCTCCCAGGTGAGGCGTCGGTCAAATACAAGACCAAAGGAACGGTGCGATTAGACCACTTCCAGGCGTACCCCATTAAGAAACAAGTCTGGGTCAGGGTGGAGCCGTGGATGGCGGCAGAAGTGCACCAACTTAGTCTGGGCCAAGGAAACCCGAAACCTGAGCGCTTCGACATAGCGAGAGACGCGGTTCAATGCCTGTTGGAGTCGACGCTCCAGAGTTGGCATCTGGCCCGCGCCAAGAGAGATCGAAAGGTCGTCCACGTAGAGCGTAGCGAGAACATCTTCCCGCAGCACCGAGGTGATGCATTGATGCTCAGGGCAAATTGTGATATTGAGGACACTTTCCTGCTCCATTGGGCCGGAGAGGGCTCCCCCCACACGTAGGCGGAATCGACGATCTCGCAAAAATTCGGTATCATAGGCCTTCTCCATCCAGATCGAAAAACACTGGCGTAGAGCTGTCTACGAAGGAAGGCCTCGCAGACGGCATTTTCCAGTCGGAGCACAGCATCCGACGTGGAGTGGAACTTGCGGAAGCCGCACTATGCACAAGACAGATGGCCTCCGCTGTCCAGAAGAAAGGCTAATCTAACATTTTACCAATCTCTCCATCAACTTGCACACGCAAGAGGTTAGAGAGATTGGGCGGAAACCAGCCGGAGTAGTTATCTCTACCCAGTTTGCGAAAGGTGAGCACATTAGCGATTCGCCAGGAATCCGGGAGACCCTCCACCTAGATCCTGTTGAACAAATCTAAGAGAAATGCCATGCCTCGCTTACCTAGATGTCGAACCATGACGTACGGTACATCGTCCGGACCATGGGCGGTGTCCGCGCACGAAGACGGAGCGGAACGCAACTCACTCACAGTAAACCTGTCGTTGAAGGGTTCTCCTCCGCCTCTTAGAAGTGAAGTCTAGTCGGCGGCCTTCCGCGGCATCACGACGTGCAATGAATGCTGGCGGAGCATCCCGGCTAGAGAATGCGGCCGCGAAGGATTCCGCCACGGACGCGGGGTCCGAGATTGTGGTCCCATTCTCCTGGAGAACTTGCCCCCGAATCCTTTTGACTTGCTTCCACACCTCTGCTAGAGGGGGTCTTCCCGTTAAGCGAAGACACATATACCTGCCAAGAAGAGCGGCGGGCGTGCTTCGATTTATACTGGAACCTAGCCCGACGAAATTGAGACAGTGAAATCGTTCGTGTGGCGCTTATAGCGGATGTAGGCTTAACGCTTCTGTTTGAGGGCCGTCTCACACTCGGCCAACCACCATGGGAGTGGTCGGCGTGCAAAACGGCCAGACGTTCTGGAAATAGTAGTCAGGCCCGCGGCGATGAGGTTGCCGGAGAACTCAACAGCCTCATCTACCAACCTAAACTCCTCGACTATGATAGAGAATTCAGTCATTTCCTGAAATGCAGGCCAGCGCGCCAGCGCCAAGCACCACAGAGGTGGGCTCTCAGGCGGTAGTTGCCCTGAAAATATTTGAATGGGATAGTGATCACTACCATGTAGGTCATCGACCACCCCCCAATCAAAATCAGGCTGTGCATCCGAAGAGCACAAAGATAGGTCAAGGCAAGAAAATGAAGCGGTTCTCGGACAGTGATGCGTAAACTCATCCACGTTTAAGACGCCCATCTCAAGCTCTTCGATCAGATCGGCAAGGACTTGTCCCCTGGAATTTATTGAGTAGTGTGTACTGGTAGGTAGTAATGTCGAGAGATGGTACCGAGTCATTCTGAGAGGTGGTTGGTGGGTCAGCTGGGGTGGGTGAAGAAACCCCAGAAGGCTGTTTCTCCTCTTCCAAAAGGACCACAGCCAAAGCTGGATCAGAAAAAAATCCATTCAGCTTCTTCTGGAGTTACTGATGTTGTGAAGGTAATAGGCTGGCTAGTTGTAACTGATGGACTCAAGGCAGATTCAGTGTCCAAAATGGGGAAGGATTTGACCCACCTAACCTGGAGGAGGTCAATCCTCTCCTTAAGTTCCTGTGGTCTTGCGCTGATCGGGAAGGACGGACCTTTGCCATCCCCATGTTGAGTATCTCAACAAGAAATGTAATCGGGGGTGACAAGCCATCAACTCCATCAGCAAAAGTGGGTCGGGGTGGGGTGCATACCAGTCTCTATAAAGGTCATAGAATTTGGGTCAATTAGTTTATAAATCCAGAGGCAGATAGAATCTCTGCCCCTCCGACCCCTTAAGGGAGAAACTTTGGTCCTTCAGCCTGTGCTGTAGGAGGCCCCACCAACCTTACCACAATCAAGTGGGGCTGAGCTTTCAATGGAGCTGCCCTGAGGAGACCAGAGTGGAGGGAAGCTGTTGCATGCTGTGGCAATTTTTCCAGCAACTAGGAACTGGGAGTTCAATTGCAACTCACGCGGAGTACATCCAAGTGAGGTGGCACCACTCCAGGATTGCATGCAGTATCAACTGGGCAATGACAAGGGAATGTACAAAAGAGAGGCGGGTCGACATAGGAGGAGGGTGGGTGATCACATTTATTATAATATCCAAGGACAAAGTTGGGTGTGTGTCATGCCTGTCCTCCGGGTTTGAGTTGCAGCAGTGGTGTTAACCCACAAGAAACTGGGTGCCTATGGGGAACGCACTGGGCTCCCCAGCCATTGTGAGGACATGCAACTTCTTCAAGTACCGTCAGCTGTGACTCGTGAGCGAGGAGGATGTCCTCAGGTGGCCACTGGCACCATTTCTCCCACATCTAGCAGATGGTGCCGGGCGAAGAAGGTACCAGGTTTAGGTAGAAACCTGCTACTGCCCTTGGAAGCCCTCCAACTAAAAGGCCACTTAGCCTTTTGGTTTTTCAAGCTTAAATGAACAATGAAACAATTGGTGGTGGAATGTGAAATTGAAATGAAGGCGATGAATGGCAAATTTTTCATGACTCACGATAGGTAAATTGCATGAATAGAGAAAAGTAATATTTGCCTCATAATTTCATGCACATATATGGGGAACCCCTTCTTACCTAAGAAAAGCCCCCAAAGTTGCTGCAGGTGAGAAGGGGCAAGGGAAGGGGAGGGCTCCATAAAATCATAAACTACTACTTTATTATGTTCATGCAGTTCACCTATCTATTGTAAAGTTGTACAACTTCATTGTGTGCATTTGTGAGCAATGAAAAACAACCCTCATCACATTTCAATTTTTCAGCGCAACCACCAATTATCGGTTCATCAAATTCATTACTAAATAGTAACCTAAAAAAAAAGGCTGATACCAAAAGGGGTGACAGATGAATATTTTACTCCATATAACTTAAAAAATCAGTATTCACTTTGTATATTCTAAGTGGCCACTAATGGGTTAAACAGTCATGTCTGGATTACACACCTCAATTGCGGATACGTAGAGAGTTGCTCGGTCTGGGAAAAGCATGCCACCTGGTGCCAACCACTTATCCCGCGCAAAAAGAACAGTGTCCAGCATCGACTCGTAAAACAAACAGTATCCCATCCACTCGCTGATTATGATGTCTACTTTCTCAACAGGGAGGGTCACATCTTCAACTTTCCCCTGGATTATTTCAACTGAAACAAAAAAAGAATGTTATCAAAGATCACAATACACCATTGAGAACTTAATCAATTTAATTAGAAAGATCAATTTCAGTAGGAAATTTATGGAAAATGGGCTTTTATGTTTATTAGTGACACCTAAAATCAAGTATAAACAAACGCATCAACCAGAAATATTTCAAAGGAGGTTTCACAAACTGCATTGAAGTTACAGAGTTGTGAAATTTTTTTTTTTTTTTTTTAAGAGCTCATCTGGCGACTGCCTACTTGGGCATTAGTCGCCGTATTAAAACTGGCCTAGTTCTAGGCTACTTTAAAATGAAATTAAAGAGAAAAAAAAAAACAACAACACCCAAAAAGGGGGAAAGGAAGCAAGCTGGTGCGTCGGGGAGAGGTCCCCCCGGCGCAGGAGCGTGCAACTAAAGAAAAAAAAACAAAGAAAAAACAAAAAATGCAAAAAAAAACAACAAAAAACAAAACAAACAAACCTTGCTTAAATAATAGGGAGAAGGCCGGCCTCCCCCAAGAAGTCAAAAGGTGCACAAGTCAGTGTGCACGAATCTGTCCCGAGCACAAGGGACAGGCGGTAGCGACCCCGCCCATCCCGGTACTAGGACAGGTGTCGTGCGCGAAGATCACCCAGACTGGGACATTCGACAAGAATATGCCGAACAGTCTGGGGGACGACGCAGTCGTTGCAATAGGGCGCAGGCGAGCGCTCCATCAGATAGCGATGCGTCACACGAGTGTGTCCGATTCGGAGACGACAGAAAGCAACCTGAAGCCGCCGCGGCATTGGGGGATAGGTCCATGGGGACAGTCGCGGCGCAATGGCACGCAACTTTAAGTTCCCTTCGACCGTCTCCCATCTTCTTTGCCAAGCAGTCCGAAGAGCTGCCCGTATTCCTGCCATGTAGTCGGTGTGAGGAAGAGCGAAACGCTGGTCCGGTCGCAGAGTCCTCGCGGACTCTTTGGCGCCCTCATCGGCGCGCTCATTCCCCGCAATTCCTACATGTCCAGGAACCCAGCATAAGATAATCTCGACATCTGCCCGGCTCGCCAAAACCGTGGCGTCACGGATATCGCGAACCAGGGGATGCGGAGATTCCAATGCCCCGAGAGCACTCAGGGCGCTTTGTGAGTCGCTATAGATCACAATCCGGTCTCCGAACCGGGCACGTCGCGTAATCTCCCGTACCGAGTGGTGTATTGCCACCAGCTCGGCCGTGAAGACAGACGCAGCGCCTGGTAGAGCCCCGCTGACTTCAAACAGAGGGGATACGGCGTGGAAGCCGAGCCCCTCTTGGGACTTGGAGCCATCCGTATACACTGGCACGGTACCAGCGTGACACGATGTGTGCTCCAAAAAGGTCGAACGCAATACTCCCGGCGCAGTACAAGCTTTGAGAGCAGAGGCGTGGCGACAAATAGCCAAATGTGGTACCCTCCAGGGTGGCGTCCTGGGCAGAACCAGGGGCGCCACCGGCCCGAGAGCTATATCTACCTCTCGAAGGAGTTTCCCGGACCTAAACCCAAAGGGCTTAGGGTATGACTGGCGTCTCTCGGCGGCATAGGCACCATCGAGATCAGCTGCGGATGCAGTGAGACTGTTGGCGACTGAGGGAGGCGACGGGCTCGCGCGTACCGGCGAGTGATGCACTGCACGCGGCGCAGAGCGAGTGGCATCTCCCCAGCATCGACCAACAGGCTCTCAATGGGGGAAGTGCGGAAGGCACCGGTCGCAAGGCGAAGGCCGGTATGGTGGATTGAATCCACCTTCCGCAATAAACGCTCGGCTGCGGATGCATAAAACTCGCATCCGTAGTCGAGCTTCGAGCGAACAAAGGATCGATAAAAAAGTAAGGCGGTAGCCCTATCAGCGCCCCAAGCGCTGAACGTCACGGAACGGAGAATGTCCATGGCGCGGGTACAAGAGACCCTAAGGCTGCGAATATGAGCCTCCCAGGTGAGGCGTCGGTCGAATACAAGACCAAGGAAACGGTGCGACTCAACCACATCCAGGCGCACCCCATTAAGAAACAAATCTGGGTCGGGGTGAAGCCGTGGATGGCGGCAGAAGTGCACCACCTTAGTCTTGGCCAAAGAAAACCGAAACCTGTGCGCTTCGGCATAGCGAGAGACGCGGTTCAATGCCTGTTGGAGTCGACGCTCCAGAGTTGGCATCTGGGCCGCGCCAAAAGACATCGAAAGGTCGTCCACGTAGAGCGTAGCGAGAACATCTTCCGGCAGCACCGAGGTGATGCCGTTGATGCTCAGGGCAAAGAGTGTGACACTGAGGACACTTCCCTGCGGGACACCCTCTTCCTGCTCCTTTGGGCCGGAGAGGGCTCCCCCCACCCGTACGCGGAATCGACGATCTCGCAAAAATTCAGATATAAAAATTGGGAGGCGTCCCCTCGCCCCCAGCGTGTGGAGAGTCTCCATGATACCGTATCGCCATGCGGTATCATAGGCCTTCTCCAGATCAAAAAACACCGTGGCGTAGTGCTGTCTACGAAGGAAAGCCTCGCAGACGGCATTTTCCAGTCGGAGCAGAGCATCCGACGTGGAGTGAAACTTATGGAAGCCGCACTGTGCAGAAGACAGATGGCCTCCGCTATCCAGGAAATAGGCTAATCTAACATTTACCAATTTCTCCATCAACTTGCACACGCAAGAGGTTAGAGAGATTGGGCGGAAACCGGTCGGAGTAGAGTGATCTCTCCCCGGCTTGCGAAAGGCGAGCACAGTAGCGATTCGCCAGGAGTCTGGGAGAAGACCTTCCACCCAGATCCTGTTGAACATATCTAACAGAAAGGCCATGCCTCGCTCACCCAGGTGTCGAAGCATGGCGTACGGGACATCGTCCGGACCATGGGCGGTGTCCGCGCACGAAGCGAGAGCGGAACGCAACTCACTCACAGTAAACTTGTCGTTGAAGGGTTCTCCGACACTGGAGGTTAAGTCCAGCCGGCGGCCTTCCGCGACATCACGACGTGCATTGAATGCTGGCGGAGCAGCATCACGGCTAGAGAATGCGGAGAAAGCGGTCGCTAAGGATTCCGCCACGGACGCGGGGTCCGAGATTGCGGTCCCATTCTCCTGGAGAACGGGAGGGGGATCCTGCGAGAACTTGCCCCGAATCCTTTTGACTCGCTTCCACACCTCAGCTAAAGGGGTCTTCCCGTTAAGTGAAGACACGTATGCACGCCAAGAAGAGCGGCGGGCGTGCTTCGAAATATACCGGAACCTAGCCCTAGCCCGACGAAATTCAGCGACAGTGAAATCGTTCGGGCGGCGCTTATAGCGCATGTAGGCATAACGCTTCTGTTTGAGGGCCGTCTCACACTCGGCCGACCACCATGGGAGTGGTCGGCGTGCAAAACGGCCAGACGTCCTAGGAATAGTAGTCAGGCCCACGGCGATGAGGTTGCCGGAGAAGAACTCAACGGCCTCATCTACCGACCTAAACTCCTCGACTGAGATAGAGAATTCAGTCATTTCCTGAAATGCAGGCCACCGCGCCCGCGCCAAGCAACACAGGGGGGGGCTCTTAGGCGGCAGTTGCCCTGAAAATGATATTTGAATGGGAAAGTGATCACTACCATGGAGGTCATCGACCATCCCCCAATCAAAATCAGGCTGTGCATCCGAAGAGCACAAAGATAGGTCAAGGCAAGAAAATGAAGCGGTTCTCGGACAGTGATGCGTAAACTCATCCACGTTTAGGACACCCATCTCAAGCTCTTCGATCAGATCGGCAAGGACTTGTCCCCTGGGATTTATGGAGTAATCTCCTCAGAGAGGATGCCTGCCGTTCAGATCTCCAAGCAAGAGATAGGGCTTCGGCAACCGTGCCACGACGCGGCGGAAGTCCCCCGCGTCGAAGTCAGCTGACGGTGGAATGTACGCAGAAATGATAGTATACCTCCTATCCAGGTGTAGCTGCACAGCCACTGCCTGAAAGGAGGTATCTAAAGAGAAAGGAAGAACGGAGACATCATGCCGGGTGTAAACCGCGCATCCCCCAGCACGCGGTGGTGGGGTCGCAAGACCCTTATACCCCGGGAGGGCAGGCAGGGGGCACGCGCCTAGCATGGTCTCCTGCAAAAAAATAGCTAACGGGGAACGGGACGAGGCGAGCTCCTCCCAGTTGGCCCGGAGTCCACGGCAATTCCATTGAAGGAATATACCCTCCAGGCCTAGCTCGGAGGAAACGCGGGGGCCCTCCTCGAATTGAAGACCCTCACGGGAATGGCCGTACGCTTCCCGGGGGCAGAACCCCGGGCGCTGTTGGCCGGACAAAGCGCTGAAGGCGCTGTCGCCTTCGAGGACTTATTGGGGGAGGTTGGGCTCGCCATGCGAGTCTTTTCCTCCCTCCGCCTCGAAACCTTAGGCGGGCGCTGCGGCTTCGGAGGCGGGGGGGCCTCTTTTCGAGGAACCACCGTCTCCGAGCCACTCGCTCCACCTCGGGGCGTGGGCGAAGGAGCCGAAGCTCCTTTGTTGCTGTCCTCCTTTCGGTGGACAGCTTTAGGAACCCCTGAAGATGGCCTAGCGACCATCTTCAGGGGTGTTGCCTCCTGTGAGTCTAACGACTCGGTGGAGGCGCGTGGCCGTTTCGCCTTGCGGGAAACGGTCACGCTGGGGGAAGAGGGGGGAGCCCTGGTTTTAGCCGGGGCTGGGTATGAACCCTTTTTGCCGCCAGCTTTACCAGGGGAGCGCCCGGGTTGGGTAGAGCCCGCAGAAGGGCTCCGAATGGGCGCGGAAACAACCGTGCTCGTTGGCCTGGATGGGCCAGGAGCAGAGGGTGCCTTTCGAACTACTGAGGCATATGACGTCCCAGGCAGAGCTGGGCGCGCCAGGACCAAGTCCTTAGCCTCGCGGAATGAGAGTCTATCCTGGGCCTGAACGGCCAGGATTTCTTTCTCCAGGAGATATGCACCACATTGCTTCGAAGAAGCAGGGTGCGGCTCTCCGCAATTGACACACTTGGCCACACACGATTTGGACTTATCGTTTGCGACCTTGGAGCAATTTACACAGACCTCGGGTGACCCCGACTTTGCACGTCTACATGAGCGATTCGTATGGCCGAAGCGGTGACAGTAATAGCACCGCCGCGGCAGTGGCACGAATGCCTTCACGCGGTAGCGGTACCGACCGGCACGCACCGACTCAGGGAGCTTGTCACAGTCGAACGTGACGAAGAGAGTAGGGGTGGGTCTCGAAGCCCCTCCCTGTTTTCTCATCACACGTTCGACCTTGACCGCCCCATGGTCGGCCAGCTCTAGGGTGATGTCCTCAATGGAGTAGTCAACGAGTTCCCTCGCATAAACTACTCCTTTTACAAAGTTCATGGTAGAGTGCGGCGTCACACTCACCGGGGTGCCATGAAGTGTCCGAAGAGCACTTATCTTGGCCGCCTCGGCGGGATTCGCCTCATTCGCCAGAAGGCTCCCGTCCGAGAAACGGGTCACCTTCGGCACTCAACCAATTGCACTAGCTAATCCTCTCCTCTGATGGATCATGTTGCCCTTGGACAACATGGTGCCATCAGTGGAGCGAATAACGAGGAAGCGTTTGAAGCCAGCGGGCTCGAAAACGCCAGGTAACCTCTGAATGAGGGGCCCCGATGTCATCGAGGCTCCGCCCTGTGCACTTTTGGTGTTAGTCTTGGTCAGGGGCTCTGCACACGAGGGGGGAGAGGGGCCGGATGTGCCGATCTTGGCTTGGTCGCCTACCAAAGTGGCAGCAGACCCATCCGTCCCCGCAGCCCCCGCGGATGGAGAGGAGCCCCGAGTCTTTTTCTTTTTTGGAGAGGAGGGCGGGGAAATGAACCCGCTTTTCACCTCCGCCGGCAGAAGCCCCCAGGCCAGATGGACCGGCCTCAGCCAGGTCCTTCTCCGAAATGGAGAAGGTCCTGGTTGTCGTAGGGGCACCTGTCGGAGGAGATCCCTCCCCTCCTTTTACTGCCTCGGAGCCCTCAGCCATTTGAGGAGGACCTTGCATAGGGGCGGATTCGGGTTCGGTGCTTGGCGCCGAGCCCGAATTCCCCCCCATGGAAGGCCCTACCGTCTGAGGCTGGGTCTCCTCAAGGACCATGTTTATCACAGGAGGGGCCTCCAGTTGGCCATCCCCTCCCAGGACATGGCAGGTTCCCTTGGCAGTGTCGCCAGTCTTGCGTGGGGAGGCACAGGCCTTGACCCCAGCAAGGTTTAAAATTCTTGCCAGCAGGTCTTTTGAGGGAAGCGACCGAAGGGGCCTGGCTTCCCTCTCCCCCCTAAGGGGGTTTGCCCTACCGAGCCGCTTTGATGGGGAGCGGCTGGCTAAGGGCTGCCTGCTGGCTTTCTTGGCAGTCCCCTTGGAAAGAAAAGAGGGGACTGCCGCTGGGAAAAGGGAGGTGCCCGAAAGCACCCCCAGAGAAGGGGGTGAGGGGGAGTCCCCTGCACCCGTAGGCGAAGGAGAGGAGTAAGCCTCCTCTCCGGTTAGAGAAATATGGAGGGTCCCCTGTGCAAGCACAGGGGGGAGAACCTCCATTTTTTTGCTGGAGCTGCCCGAGGGCGGATCCGTCGATGGAACAGGGGAAGTTGAGGGTTGGGTTTGTTTTTTTTTATCATCATTGGGCATGGTGACCCTTTTTTAAACACGGGATGCAATCGCGCACACCTCTCGCAGTAGCCCGCACTGCGAGAGGTGCTTACAAGCCCGGCAGAGCCAGGCGCCGCCATTTGGGACCACCCCTCCCGCCTGGTGGCCTGGCAGTCCATCGGCATGGCGGCTCCACCTTGGACATGGCGTAAAAATTAATAGATTGTGAAGAGGAGAGGAAAAGGGATGTGAGGAAGGTATGGGTGGGCATGAAGCAGGTAGTTAAAAACCAGCCACCCCAGACCGGAGCTCAGGGGTTAGGGAACATTGTCCCCCACCCCCTCAGCCCCGATGCGGGACGGTTGGCTGAAAGGAAGGTCAGCATCTACCCTGTGAAATTAGAGGCTGACCAGAGAAAGTTGTGGGAGAGGTTGTGCGAAAAGAGAGGAAACAAGTGTTTTGAAGGAAGGAAGAGAGGCTAAGCTGGGGCCGGACGGAGCGCTGGATCCCGTCAGCACGGCGGCCAGAGTGGCAAATCGCCGCGCCCCTTATGGGGAGTTGTGAAATTAAAAAGGAGAAGGTAAATGACCAGAATAATGAGTGGATTTCTGCTTGGCAGAGTACTAGTAAACCACAACACTATAAATACTAGATCCAAATAACTAATAGACATCTAAGATATAAGAGTGTACAAGAAGTTTGCTGAGTAGGGCACATCAATTCCACCTCTTCAACCAGTTTGGCTAGGACCTGTCACCCGAGACTGAAACGGGCAATTGGTATGGCTTTTAATACTGATCTTGAATCAATTAGAGGCCTTTTACTTCTTATCAAGAGCCTACAGTTTAATGTGACATGAACCGCAGGTGCCAGAATACACCAACCATACAGGTAACTGGAATCACGACTCCAACTAAGATCTTAACACAGCTGTGGCTTAACATTGCTCTAATCAGAGGCTGTTTCCACCTTGCCATAAGGCTTCTATGAACTAACCATGTGGTCCACACAAAAGGGGGTCACCATTTGGTCCCTGAGAAGGGCCATGGCAAAATGTTTAGAGATTGCAGAATTTGCTGTCAAGTTGGGTGATGGAAGGTACAATAAAATGAGAGAACACTTCATCTGTGGGCGCAGGTAAGCTGCCACATGAAGGTAGGTATTGAGACAAAAAAATTACCAGTGTCAATCAAATGCCCACCTCACCTGGGAAGGGGCAAGGCTCCCACCAGGAGTAATTTATTCAAAATTTTGCTGCCCTCTATGAACTAACCATGTGGTCCACACAAAAGGGGGTCACCATTTGGTCCCTGAGAAGGGCCATGGCAAAATGTTTAGAGATTGCAGAATTTGCTGTCAAGTTGGGTGATGGAAGGTACAATAAAATGAGAGAACACTTCATCTGTGGGCGCAGGTAAGCTGCCACATGAAGGTAGGTATTGAGACAAAAAAAATTACCAGTGTCAATCAAATGCCCACCTCACCTGGGAAGGGGCAAGGCTCCCACCAGGAGTAATTTATTCAAAATTTTGCTGCCCTCTATCAATAGCTGCAAAGCATAACTTAAGGTTAATGGCCAAGCAAATGACAGACTGGAGAGAGCATTAGCGTATTGTATCAATAAATCACAGAACCGAAGCTCCTCAAGTGACTGCAAAGCTAAACCAACATCTGCTAACCCAGTATCAATCAAAACAGTTCATGGATAGATCAATGCAGCTGGATATCATGGATGAACTACCATTTCCCTAACCTTTTCACCTATGAATGCAGAGCTAAACCAACATCTGCTAACCCAGTATCAATCAAAACAGTTCATGGATAGCTCAATGCAGCTGGATATCATGGATGAACTACCATTTACCTAACCTTTTCTCCTATGAATGCAGAGCTAAACCAACATCTGCTAACCCAATATCAATCAAAACAGTTCATTGATAGATCAATGCAGCTGGATATCATGGATGAGCTACCATTTGACTCAACTTTTCACCTGTCAAAAAATAAAAGTGGACAATGGACCAGTGGATTAACAGCACAGCAACCATGTACAACACGTATTGCTTCCCCCCAATCACCAAATGTAAGCATTATCAAAACATATCTGTTTTGGAACAGCAAGTAAGAAACTGCCACTGTCCAAAAACTCTTATGCCTATATTACTCAGCATATTGAAGCAGTTATTGCTGCCAAAGGAGGACAAACACTATATTAAATAACAAAATTGTTATTAAATGTGTTTCCATTACATAGTTTAACCCTTGTATATGTATTGCAGTGAGACAATTGACAGAATGTACAAATTTTAAAGAATGTATTAAAAGCAACATTTTTGTCTAACCTCTGGTTTCCTAACTCAGTACAGGCTAAATACAAATAAGAATTTTATTGGCCAAACAAATTCCTGTACACACATACAAAAAAGAAAAATTACACATTAATAAAAATCTAAAAAATTGAAATATTTACTATTATTGAAGTTGTTAGCAGAAACAATTTTTTTGGCTTGTTCAACAATATTGGACATCTCTACACCAATAACCTTTGATGCACCAGCTTTAGCAGCAAACATGGATAAAATTCCAGTCCCACATCCAACATCAAGGACAACCTATGGAGAAGAATTTGAAAATAATTAAACCTTTACACAAATTATTCTTAACTATAATTTTTACCTAATTACCCATGCTGCAGTTAGATAAAAACAAACCCACCACCTTTGAGTTTGCAGATTACAGAACAATGATAACCCTTCCTGAACAAACTGAACACAAGAATATTACCTTAATATTAGAAATACAATGTATAATGAAAGGTAACTATGCACATATTACAAGCCAATTGGTGTCATAAGGCAAGTTAAACAATTAGACAAGAGTAAAGTATTAGTAAACTTTCTCCTTTTTTTTATTTACCAATTCAAGCAGTATAAAGTCCTCTAAACTCCTATTCCCTCAAAATATCTGAGAGGCTACTATGACCTTGAAAGCACTTGATATCTTAAGTCTTTCAAAAAAAAAAGAACATTCCAAAGACCAAAAAGGTTTACAAGCTGTAAAAAAAAAAGTGACATATTACCTAATTTTCACTTCATCCCAAACAATTTGGAGGGAAAGGTGACTAACTTTGGCCAGGTAATCTTATTGTTATTCAATGGTAAATGGCTACTCACTGTACATGAAGCCATTAAACTTAATTACTCCAGACATGTATTGATGGGTTGCCTGTGTGTCTAATTCACAGACAAAATAACATGGCTTTCTACAACTAACTACACGACGATCTGTGGATTGATATTATTCTATTGACACTATGGGATGGAGCATGCGTTTCTGTTGCTAGTCTATTACTGTGGTCTAACACTAAGTACTGACATTCAGACCCTTTTCTAGCATAATATAAGCTACTAAAAAAGCAGTTTAAGTAGAGGACCAATGGTAGGACTCACTAGGGCAATTTATATGACAACCATCAATACCACCAGCTCAATAGTTGGACAGAATGTGCAAAGCCTTTCTTACCACCATCCTATGGTTGGGCTCCAAGGCATGAGACAAGAGAGGAACCCAGATAGCAAAACAGCTACACCCCCTAACCACATCCCAATGAACCTGACAACATCCCGAACCCCAACAGAGCCAAAGCTCCACCTCTCCCAACAAGGCTCTGCTCACATTTACACACCAGGACTATATTGAACACAATAACAGAGCTCCCCTCAGACCGCCATCCCCCCTTTGTAACATTCCAATAAAACAACAAGAAAGCAAACTGGCAAAACTGCCACACACATACATAGAAGCCAAACTACTAAACATTGAATAAAGCACCGCACCACATCAACACTCATGATAGCAAAAAATTCCACCATAGTCGCATCATCTTCCAACTTCACACAAATAGGAGACTGCATAAAACAAAGCAAGACCTCCTTACACAACATTTTACAACATCCAACCACTTAATGCCTTAAAATAAACCAATAAGTACAACAAACCAAAAGACAACGAGGATTTGCCCAGCAGGCAAGGCTATGTCTTTTTTTTAAACTAGCCAACCTGTAGGGAAAGAGAAAAGCAGTTGTATAATGGATCATCATTTCCAAGTGGATATGACATGACCACCCCCACCTGCATGCAATCCTGGAGTGCACCACCCCCCACACTTGGATGTAACCCATGTGATATTAAGTTCAATTCTAGTTCCGCTTCCTAGCTGTTGCATGGACCACTAGCACAAGCGTGCGCTAGTTTTTGTTTTTTTTTAAGAGCTCATCTGGCGACTGCCTACTTGGGCATTAGTCGCCGTATTAAAACTGGCCTAGTTCTAGGCTACTTTAAAATAAAATTAAAGAGAGAAAAAAAACAACACCCCAAAAGGGGGAAAGGAAGCAAGCTGGTGCGTCGGGGAGAGGTCCCCCCGGCGCAGGAGCGTGCAACTAAAGGAGAAAAACAAACAAAAAAAACAAAACAAACCTTGCTTAAATAATAGGGAGAAGGCCGGCCTCCCCCAAGAAGTCAACAAGTCCACAAGTCAGTGTGCACGAATCTGTCCCGAGCACAAGGGACAGGTGGTAGCGACCCCGCCCATCCCGGTACTGGGACAGGTATCGTGCGCTATAAAATTTCCACAACATACAACAGCCTTACAGAAAGTGTGCCCCCCCCCCCTTAATAGCAGAGGCTGTATGACCCAAGCTTTCTCCCATATTGTTTCGAGCAGTGGGAGGGAGAGATGCCAACTGCTATAAAAAAACAAGAAAAGTCTGGAGAACCCTAAAGAAGAATAATCCCACACACGTCACGTGACCTTAAACCATTAAAGGGCAACACCAACATCCTCATAAAAACAACATTCCAACATTAGTTTCCTCCCCACACAGACAAAACTACAGGAAAATAAAAAAACAGCCAACCCCATTTCCCAGAAGTAGTGTACTCCAAGCCATCGAATCCCTCAAAAACTCCAGTTACCAGCTCAGACATTGCCAACAGACACCTTAAACAGCTGGGCAACTCCACAATCAAATATTCAAACACTTCTGTCAAAACACAATCCTCACCCCCATCATTATGGAAAAAAAGCCCACCATAACAATACTCAAGCCAGGCAAACACCAAAAAGGCTAAAAACAAAAACGAATAAATCCCAAATATCCCCCTATTTCACGCACAAGTTTCCCAAGAGACCACAAGTGACCTTCCTCACTAATCTTGTATAAAACACTCAACACGCATCCACCCCATCCTGCACAATCCTCGCTGGCATAGACAAAAACATTCTTGCACAAAAAATCTTAACCACAACCCTGACCAACTATGATATAAAAAAGGCTACAGAACTTCATCTAGGGCACACAAGGCTAGGTGAGACAACACAAATCAAGCATCCTGTCACCACAATGGCATCCCCCCCCCAAGGAACAACTCTCACCCTTACTTTTCAACTTATTCAAGCATGAATCTCATAACCACAATCTCCCAAAGATCTAAGTGGATGACATCTCACTCACTGCACAACAACCATCAGTCCATATGCAAGCAGAGCACTCCAACAATACAAACACCATCACACCAGACTACCAGGAATCAAACTAGAATCAGACTAAGCAGACAAGACATGATATGCAAAATTCATGTCACCAACATAAACCAGGCCATTAAAAAAGAAAAATGCCCACAAGACTAGCAAACAACTTAAGCAAGAATTCATATCTACCAGCCTCAAATGCAGTCCTAGGATGGCCCTTAACCCTAGCCAAACCCAAAAGAAAACATTCCAGACATACACACCAAAACCAAAATATTCCCACTCAACATTGATGTGGACATGATCAGAACCAAACACCATCAGAGCAATGAACCACCTAGACACAAAAGTAGCCCCAGGACCTGGGAATGTGGTGGCATTCTTAGGGACTACACAACTTGCAAAGGTAGTGGGGCTCAAAAGTAAAGTAAGTGTGCCCAATTTATAGGCCTGAAGCCATCAAACCATTGGGGTGGCTCCCTGGGTTGAAGCCATCAAACCATTGGGGTGGCTCCCTGGGTTGAAGCCATCAAACCATTGGGGTGGCTCCCTGGGTTGAAGCCATCAAACCATTGGGGTGGCTCCCTGGGTTGAAGCCATCAAACCATTGGAGTGGCTCCCTGGGAAAAGTTGCATAACAATCTTATGGCTGTGCTTTGAAGACGAAGATGACTCATGCTTCACACAATGAAAATGGAGATGAATTTATGGAGATGATAAAGGGTTAATGAAGGGGATGATTGAATGAAAGAGAGGGAGAGAGATGAGAAAAAGATGAGTGGAGCAGAACAATAAAGTAATTTGGTAGCACCAAGGTAAATACCATTGATGGTAACAATAAGCTGACATTGAGAACACCGTCTTCTTGCCCTCAACCTTACATGCAAACAACCATCTTTTAAGAAACCCAGAAAATTGGGAGGCATCCTCTCACCTCTATAGTATGGAGTGTCCGCATGATGTAGTATCAAAGGCTCTCTTAAGAATAGTGGTGAAACGTTTGAAATGAAGACCTCACAGAGGCCTCTAGGTAGAGCAGAGCATCCAAAGGAATGAAGCATACAGAAGCCACACTATGCAGGAGATAGGCGACTTCCTCAGTCCATGAAATAAGCTGACCTAATACATAGGAATTTCTCCAACTTGCACACAGAGGAATTGAGCAAAAAGACCCCCCCCCCCTCCCCAGTTTAGGAAAAACTGGGAACAGTAGCCATTTAGAAATCTAGAAAAATTACCTGACCTGATCCTGCATAATATATCTAGCAAACCTGACTCATCTAGGTATCAAAGCATGGCATTCAGGATATCTAACATCCAGGAGAAGAGTCAGTATGTGTGCACTAAGAGTGTGTAGGGAAAACTCAATGAAAATTATCATTGAAGGGTTCCTTACCTATCTTTCGAGGTCCAGTCAGTGGCTTACATCTACCAAGAAATGGTTGGAATGCTGGCAGAGAAAGCAATTGCAAAATATTCTGCCACTGGGTCCAAGATGGTGGCCCACTCTTCCTGGAGAATGGGAAAGGTATCTTGCAAGGAACTCACCCAGAATCCAGTTAACATCCTTTCATACCTCTGTACGAGAGGTCCTGCTATTGAGTGAAGCCCTGGATACCATTGCCCATGACGCTTAACAAGGATAAATGTGTTTAGATAGCATCTAGCGCTTCTCTCTAAGAGTTGTCTCACCTCCAAGTGGAAGGCATGTGAAACAGCAAGAAGCCAGGCGAGGGAGGGACAATGATGGTGCCAGAGACTAACACATTTATAACATGTCAACAGTCCACCTCAGGTGAAATCAGCATAAGTGAGCCCAACAAATTAAGGAAGACTAAGGTTACACAAGAATCCAAACAGACTCAACTGCTCCATTTTCCTTTTGTTCTAAATGCCAGACAGGTCCAGAAAAATGGCACATTCCTTAACTGCTGCCCCCCTCTTTTAGTATAACCACTATCTAAATATTTCTTCACTATTATTTCTGGACCCGGAAAATATATGATACTATGAAATAATAAACTTACTTTATTTTTAAAGAGGTGTCGATTGTGGTACATTGCATTGCGATATGTTAAAGTTCTAACTTCATCCTTCAACATTTCCTGAAAAAAAAAAAATTAAACATGTATCAATCATTTACTCAAGAATGTATATCCGATTGTGATGAATGAATCAAGTGAAATTCTTCATCTTAGTGTATAAAAGGAAACAAAATGGTATATATAGTTGCACCCAAGGCAAGGAATTTATTAGCGTGGATAACTAAGTTCTTGAAAAAGGTGCATAAAATGAATGGAGAAACTAAGGATCAGTTACTTCTGAACCTGCAACAATATTCAAGCATTAAGCATATATAAAAACAAGCTGCTGTTCTCTTCCTTAACAGGAAGAGCTTGGTTACACAGGCACCCCTGCGGGTGTGTGGCCTATGGCCTTATTTGTTAATCTTAACCGCCTTTTTTAATCCCCTATATTTTAGCACCCAGAACACCCTTTTCTTCATCTTCATCTTCTTCAGTCTGTGTCCTACGGCCTAGCAGGATTCTTTTTATTTCTCCATCTAAATTTGCTTTAATAATTTCCATGCCAAAATTTTAATAAATTTTCTGAACTTCACCATTTGTAATTCTTTTAGTTTTAAAAAAAATAAAAAAAAAATTTGATATATTTATTTCTGAACTTCACCATTTTATTTTTTTCTATTATAAAGGAATTATTAGGAATGACTTTGATAAAAAAATTAAATCTACTTTGGTGACAACCGAACTAAAAGAAAAAATCTTATTCAAACCTTCAAAAAATCTTGTTCGTAAAATATAGGGTTATGGATGAATATATAAACATCTAGATGCCACTACCCTTATCCAAAATCTCAAAAACTCGATAAGACATTATGCCCCAGGGAAGCAACATTTTGGGATGAACCATTGAAACCTTGCCCAAAATCAAAGGTGGTCAGCACCTTAAAACCAAGGAAGTCAGTCAGCCTTATCAACAAGGAAAAAAAGTGATTGTAGTCAGCAAATTTAAGTTTCAATTCTCGAGATGTAAAGCTATAAAAGCAAAAATTGAAAAAGAATGATGGGTAGCAAAATTAAGTTAATGTTTAAAGGAACATTAGGTAAGTCAGTTGAAAAACCCAATAGAAGACGTTAGGTTAGATTTTTGATAAAGTAAAACAACCACTGATTAATGCTGGTATGCACCACTCAGTGAAGGAAATAAATGAGAGCAGGCTGAATAATAATTGGAGTCCATCATTTTTTTTTTTTAATTAAGGCACTATCTGGCGACTGCCGACTTAGGCATAAGTCACTGTAAAACACAGCCTAGTTCTAGGCTACTTTAAAAAATTGAACAGGAAACAATAAAAAGAAGTAACAATAACAATAACAAAGCAATAACAAAAACAACAATTGAACCTGGTTAAATGAAAGGGAGAAGGCCGGCCTCCCCCCAAAAGTCAACTAGTCAAAGTGCACACACTCAACCCGAGTACAAGGGACAGGGGGTAGCGACCCTGCCCATCCCGGTACCGGGACAGGTGTCGTGCGCGAAGATCACCCAGACTGGGACATTCGACAAGAATGTGCTGAACAGTCTGGGGGACGACACAGTCGTTGCAATAGGGCGCAGGCGAGCGCTCCATCAAATAGCGATGCGTCACACGAGTGTGTCCGATTCGGAGACGACAGAAAGCAACCTGAAGCCGCCGCGGCATTGAGGGATAGGTCCATGGGAACAGTCGCGGCGCAATGGCACACAACTTTAAAGTTCCCTTCGACCATCTCCCATCTTATTTGGCAAGCAGTCCGAAGAGCTGCCCGTATTCCTGCCATGTAGTCATGGTGAGGAAGAGCGAAACGCTGGTCCGGTCGCAGAGTCCTCGCGGACTCTTTGACGCGCTCATTCCCCGCAATTCCTACATGTCCAGGAACCCAGCAGAAGATAATCTCGACATCTGCCCGGCTCGCCAAAACCGTAGCGTCACGGATTTCGCGAACCAGGGGATGCGGAGATTCCAATGCCCCGAAAGCACTCAGGGCGCTTTGTGAGTCGCTATAGATCACAATCCGGTCTCCGAACCGGGCACGTCGCGTAATCTCCCGTACCGAGTGGTGTATTGCCACCAGCTCGGCCGTGAAGACAGACGCAGCGCCTGGTAGAGCCCCGCTGACTTCAAACAGATGGGATACGGCGTGGAAGCCGACCCCCTCTTGGGACTTGGAGCCATCCGTATACACTGGCACGGTACCAGCGTGACACGATGTGTGCTCCAAAAAGGTCGAACGCAATACTCCCGGCGCAGTACAAGCTTTGGGAGCAGAGGCGTGGCGACAAATAGCCAAATGTGGTACCCTCCAGGGTGGCGTCCTGGGCAGAACCAGGGGCGCCACCGGCCCGAGAGCAATACCTAGCTCTCAAAGGAGTTTCCTAGATCTAAACCCAAAGGGCTTAGGGTATGACTGGCGTCTCTCGGCGGCATAGGCACCATCGAGATCAGCTGCGGATGCAGTGAGAGCTGTTGGCGACTGAGGGAGGCGACGGGCTCGCGCGTACCGGCGAGTGATGCACTGCACGCGGAGCAGAGTGAGTGGCATCTCCCCAGCATTGACCAACAGGCTCTCAATGGGGGAAGTGCGGAAGGCACCGGTCGCAAGGCGAAGGCCGGTGTGGTGGAACGAATCCACCTTCCGCAATAAACGCTCGGCTGCGGATGCATAAAACTCGCATCCGTAGTCGAGCTTCGAGCAAACAAAGGATCGATAAAAAAGTAAGGCAGTAGCCCTATCAGGACCCTAAGCGCTGAACGTCACGGAACGGAGAATGTCCATGGCGCGGGTACAAGAGACCCTAAGGCTGCGAATATGAGCCTCCCAGGTGAGGCGTCGGTCGAATACAAGACCAAGGAAACGGTGCGACTCAACCACATCCAGGCGCACTCCATTAATAAACAAATCTGGGTCGGGGTGAAGCCCTGGATGACGGCAAAAGTGCACCACCTTAGTCTTGGCCAAAGAAAACCGAAACCTGTGCGCTTCGGCATAGCGAGAGACGTGGTTCAATGCCTGTTGGAGTCGACGCTCCAGAGTTGGCACCTGGGCCGCGACAAGAGAGATCGATAGGTCGTCCACGTAGAGCGTAGCGAGAACATCTTCCGGCGGCACCGAGGTGATGCCGTTGATGCTCATGGCAAAGAGTGTGACACTGAGGACACTTCCTTGCGGGACACCCTTTTCCTGCTCCTTTGGGCCGGAGAGGGCTCTCCCCCGCCCAGGACGCGGAATCGACGATCTCGCAAAAATTCAGATATAAACATTGGGAGGCGTCCCCTCGCCCCCATCGTGTGGAGAGTCTCCATGATACCGTATCGCCATGCGGTATCATAGGCCTTCTCCAGATCAAAAAACACCGTGGCGTAGTGCTGTCTACGAAGGAAAGCCTCGCAGACGGCACTTTCCAGTCGGAGCAGAGAATCCGACGTGGAGTGGAACTTGCGGAAGCCGCACTGTGCGGAAGACAGATGGCCTCCACTGTCCAGGAAAAAGGCTAATCTAACATTTACCAATTTCTCCATCAACTTGCACACGCAAGAGGTTAGAGAGATTGGGCGGAAACCGGTCGGAGTAGTGATCTCTCCCCGGTTTGCAAAAGGCGAGCACAGTAGCGATTCGCCAGGAGTCTGGGAGAAGACCTTCCACCCAGATCCTGTTGAACAAATCTAAGAGAAAGGCCATGCCTCGCTCACCCAGGTGTCGAAGCATGGCGTACGGGACATCGTCCGGACCATGGGCGGTGTCCGCGCACGAAGCGAGAGCGGAATGCAACTCACTCACAGTAAACTTGTCATTTAAGGGTTCTCCGCCTCTGGAGGTAAAGTCCAGCCGGCGGCCTTCCGCGACATCACGACGTGCATTGAATGCTGGCGGAGCAGCATCCCGGCTAGAGAATGCGGAAAAAGCGGTCGCTAAGGATTCCGCCACGGACGCGGGGTCCGAGATTGCGGTTCCATTCTCCTGGAGAACTGGAGGGATGTCCTGCGAGAACTTGCCCCGAATCCTTTTGACTCGCTTCCACACCTCAGCTAAAGGGTCTTCCCGTTAAGTGAAGACACGTATGCCCGCCAAGAAGAGCGGCGGGCGTGCTTAGAAATATACCGGAACCTAGCACTAGCCCGACGAAATTCAGACAGTGAAATCGTTCGGGCGGCGCTTATAGCACATGTAGGCATAACACTTCTGTTTGAGGGCCGTCTCACACTCGGCCGACCACCATGGGAGTGGTCGGCGTGCAAAACGGCCAGACGTCCTAGGAATAGTAGTCAGGCCCACGGCGATGAGGTTGCCGGAGAAGAACTCAACGGCCTCATCTACCGACCTAAACTCCTCGACTGAGATAGAGAATTCAGTCATTTCCTGAAATGCAGGCCACCAAGCCCACGCCAAGCACCACAGGGGGGGGGCTCTTAGGCGGCAGTTGCCCTGAAAATCATATTTGAATGGGAAAGTGATCACTACCATGGAGGTCATCGACCACCCCCCAATCAAAATCAGGCTGTGCATCCGAAGAGCACAAAGATAGGTCAAGGCAAGAAAATGAAGCGGTTCTCGGACAGTGATGCGTAAACTCATCCACGTTTAGGACACCCATCTCAAGCTCTTCGATCAGATCGGCAAGGACTTGTCCCCTGGGATTTATGGAGTAATCTCCTCAGAGAAGATGCCTGCCGTTCAGATCTCCATGCAAGAGATAGGGCCTCGGCAACCGTGCCACGACGCGGCGGAAGTCCCCCGCGTCGAAGTCAGCTGACGGTGGAATGTACGCAGAAATGATAGTATACCTCCTATCCAGTTGCAGCTGCACAGCCACTGCCTGAAATGAGGTATCTAAAGAGAAAGGAAGAACGGAGACATCATGCCGGGTGTAAACCGCGCATCCCCCAGCACGCGGTGGTGGGGTCGCAAGACCCTTATACCCCGGGAGGGCAGGCATGGGGCACGCGCCTAGCATGGTCTCCTGCAAAAAAATAGCTAACGGGGAACGGAACGGGACGAGACGAGCCTCCGCAGCTCCTCCCAGTTGGCCCGGAGTCCACGGAAATTCCATTGAAGGAATATGCACTCCAGGCCTACCCCGAAGGAGACGCGGGGGCCTTCCTCGAATTGAAGACCCTCACGGGAATGGCCGTACGGTTCCCGGGGGCAGAACCCCAGGCGCTGTTGGCCGGACAAAGCGCTGGAGGCGCTGTCGCCTTCGAGGACTTATTGGGGGAGGTTGGGCTCGCCATGCGAGTCTTTTCCTCCCTCCGCCTCGAAGCCTTAGGCGGGCGTTGCGGCTTCGGAGGCGGGGGGGGGCCCTCTTTTCGAGGAACCACCGTCTCCGATCCACTCGCTCCACCTCCGGGCGTGGGCGAAGGAGCCGAAGGTCCTTTGTTGCTGTCCTCCTTTCGGGGAACAGCTTTAGGAACCCCGGAAGATGGCCTAGCGACCATCTTCAGGGGTGTTGCCTCCTGTGAGTCTAACGACTCGGTGGAGGCGCGTGGCCGTTTCGCCTTATGGGAAACGGTCACGCTGGGGGAAGAGGGGGGAGCCCTGGTTTTAGCCGGGGCAGGGTATGAACCCTTTTTGCCGCCAGCTTTACCAGGGGAGCGCCCGGGTTGGGTAGAGCCTGCAGAAGGGCTCCGAATGGGCGCGGAAACAACCATGCTCTTTGGCCTGGATGGGCCAGGAGCAGAGGGTGCCTTTCTAACTATTGGGGCATATGACGTCCCAGGCAGAGCCGGGCGCGCCAGGACCAAGTCCATTGCCTCGCGGAATGAGAGTCGATCCTGGGCCTGAACGGCCAAGATTTCTTTCTCAAGGAAATATGCACCACATTGCTTCGAAGAAGCAGGGTGCGGCTCTCCACAATTGACACACTTGGCCACACACGATTTGGACTTATCGTGTGCGACCTTGGAGCAATTTACACAGACTTCGGGTGACCCCGACTTTGCACGTCTACATGAGCGATTCGTATGGCCGAAGCAGTGACAGTAATAGCACCGCCGCGGAAGTGGCACGAATGCCTTCACGCGGTAGCGGTACCAACCGGCACGCACCGACTCACGGAGCTTGTCACAGTCGAACGTGACGAAGAGTGTAGGGGTGGGTCTCGAGGCCCCTCCCTGTTTTCTCATCACACGTTCGACCTTGACCGCCCCATGGTCAGCCAGCTCTAGGGTGATGTCCTCAATGGAGTAGTAAACGAGTTCCCTCGCATAAACTACTCCTTTCACAAAGTTCATGGTAGAGTGCGGCGTCACACTCACCGGGGTGCCATGAAGTGTCCGAAGAGCACTTATCTTGGCCGCCTCGGCGGGATTCGCTAGAAGGCTCCCGTCCGAGAAACGGGTTACCTTCGGCTCTCTACCAATTGCACTAGCTAATCCTCTCCTCTGATGGATCATGTTGCCCTTGGACAACATGCTGCCATCAGTGGAGCGAATAACGAGGAAGCGCTTGTAGTCAGCGGGCTCGAAAACGCCAGGTAACCTCTGAATGAGGGGCCCCGATGTCATCAAGGCTCCGCCCTGTGCACTTTTGGTATTAGTCTTAGTCAGGGGCTCCGCAACCGGGGGGCAGAGGGGGCGGATGTGCCGATCTTCGCTTGGTCGCTTGCCAGAGTGGCAGCAGACCCATCCGTCCCCGCACCCCCTGTGGATGGAGAGGAGCCCCGAGTCTTTTTTGTCTTTTTAGTCTTTTTCTTTTTTGGAGAGGACGGGGAATGAACCCGCTTCTCACCTCCGCCGGAAGCAGCCCCCAGGCCAGATGGACCAGCCTCAGCCAGGTCATTCTCTGAAATGGAGAAGGTCCTGGTAGTCATGGGGGCACCGGTCGGAGGAGATCCCTCCCCTCCTTGTACTGCTTCGGAAATCACAGCCGTTTGAGGAGGACCTTGCATCGGGGCGGATTTGGGTTTGGTGCTTGGCGCTGAGCCAGGATCCCCCCCCCCCCCCATGGAAGGCCCTACCGCCTGAGGCTGGGTTTCCTCAAGGAACATGTCTATCTCAGGGGAGACCTCCAGTTGGCCATCCCCCCCCAAGACATCGCAGGTCCTGTTGGCAGTATCGTCACTAGTCTTCTTTGGCAAAGCATGGGCCTTGACCCCGGCAATGTTCAGTATTCTTGCCAGCAGGCCTTTTGAGGGAAGCGACCGAAGGGGCCTGGCTTTCCTCTCCCCCTTAAGGGGGTTTGCCCTACCAAGCAGCTTCGATGTGGAGCGGCTGGCTTTCTTGGCAGTCCCCTTGGAAAGAACAGAGGGGACTGCCGCTGGTAAAAGGGAGGCGCCCGAAAGCACCTCCAGAGAAGGGGGTGAGGGGGAGTCCCCTACACCCGTAAGCGAAGGAGAGGAGTAAGCCTCCTCTCCGGTTAGAGATATATAGAGGGTCCCCTGAGCAAGCACAGGGGGGGGACCTCCATTATTTTGCTGGAGCTGCCCAAGGGCGGCTCCGTCGATGTTATAGGGGAAGTTGGGGTTTTTTTTTGTTTTTTTTAATCATCATTGGGCATGGTTACCCTCTTTTTGACACGGGATGCAATCGCGCATCACCTCTCGCAGTAGCCCGCACTGCGAGAGGTGCTTACAAGCCCGGCGCCGCCATTTAAGACCACCCCTCCCGCCTGGTGGCCTGGCAGTCCTTCGGCATGGCGGCTCCACCTTAGACACGGCGTATAAAATTGATAGAATGTGAAGGAGAGGAAAAGGGATGTGAGGAAGGTACAGGTGGGGATGAAGCAGGTTGTTAAAAACCAACCACCCCAGACCGGAGCTCGTGGGTTAGGGAACATTGGCCCCTCTCCCCTCAGCCCCGATCCAGGACGGTTGGCCGAGAAGGTCAGCATCTACCCTGTGAAATTAGAGGCTGACCAAAGAAAGTTGTGGGAGAGGTTGTATGAAAAGAGAGGAAACAAGTGTTTTGAAGGAAGGAAGAGAGGCTAAGCTGGGGCCGGACGGGGTGCTGAGACCCGTCAGCACAGCGGCCAGGATGGCAAATCGCCGCGCCCCTTACAGGGTTGGAGTCCATCAGGAATAAAGTAAGCAGCTAAGGAGTCTCTCTCAATCTTCTATTATTCTACTTACCACTCACAAAATGGAGAACAATAATAATCACTAACATTAGTAACAACTAAATATATACAAAAATGAACACATTACCCAAACCATCTTGGGGCAGTACATCCCCACATCATATGACCCCATTGGGTCAGCAGAATTAATAGTAATAAGTTGAATATTTTTTCCCTTCAGTGTATGTACCGAATGTGCTGATTGAGAAAAGGAGCAATGAGAATACTAATCATCTAACCTGCACTATGAATTTTGAGGCTTATTGCCTTATCTTTCAAATGAGTGACTACAATTACCTACATTTTTTTCATTATCCTGCATAAAAGCAACAGTAATTTTTAACTCATCCACTTGAAAGATAAGATAAGCCTCAAAACTACTTGTGTTAATATAAAAATGCGTTTTTCCAGCAAATCACAGCCCTGATGCAGTTTAGGTACGCCTAGTTCGACATAAAAACCAGTTCAAATCACATGAAAGGAAATGTAAAAATTTTATATTAAACTGGGAATCATAGGATAAAAACTTTTTTTTTAGGTTACAAATATGCATACAATATTCCATAGTGCCACTCCTGCAGTCAGTAGAAATCTTTTGGCTCAGGGATAGGAGGATTGTCTTGTGAAGTTCATGGATGTGTTCAGCAAGGTAGATCATACATACCACACAGCCGATCACCACAACACACTTATCTCATATTCACAACACAACACACCTTTTCCCAAGGAATCCTGCCAAAGGTTAGCTATATCCATATTCCCTTGACAGGGAATGGGGGACCCTTCCCTCAGGGTGATAATGATCTCTACCTGATCAATGACTAGTGTCAAAAACATTTCCTGGCACCTCGCGCCAAATGAGGACCAGCTCTTGATGCCCTTAAGCTCACCAGATATCGGGTGCATCATGATCATCTATTCTACACCCACTCATTTCCACACAATAGAGGTAAAAAAGAATGGGAAAAACAAAAAACCATAATGCCATATACAAAATTATACTACAAAGAATGTGATGCACTTCCCCCCTCCCCAAGCATTTATGGTTAATAAGAAAAGTTAATTTACTTTCAGGAAATGCTTCAAGTAGCTGAGGCTTATTGCAAATCTATTATATATGAGCAAATAAAAACAAGATTATGATGGTTTCAGGAACAATCACAGTAAATGCTAAAGGCTAGGGAGCTTGATGTACAGGAGGGTTACACGAGCTTATACTATTACTGCCAGAATGGGAAAAACAAAAAACCATAATGCCATATACAAAATTATACTACAAAGAATGTGATGCACTTCCCCCCTCCCCAAGCATTTATGGTTAATAAGAAAAGTTAATTTACTTTCAGGAAATGCTTCAAGTAGCTAAGGCTAGGGAGCTTAATGTACAGGAGGGTTACACGAGCTTATACTATTACTGCCAGAATGGGAAAAACAAAAAACCATAATGCCATATACAAAATTATACTACAAAGAATGTGATGCACTTCCCCCCTCCCCAAGCATTTATGGTTAATAAGAAAAGTTAATTTACTTTCAGGAAATGCTTCAAGTAGCTAATGCTTCAAGTAGCTAAGGCTTATTGCAAATCTATTATATATGAGCAAATAAAAACAAGATTATGATGGTTTCAGGAACAATCACAGTAAATGCTAAAGGCTAGGGAGCTTAATGTACAGGAGGGTTACACGAGCTTATACTATTACTGCCAGTGTATGTTGATACTATGGTGCAGATGAATGAAAAAAAATGAAATGTCATCAGGTCATTTCCAACACAAAAAATCCACTGAAGATTTTAATATACCCTAAAAGCATGGTAAGATAAAAACTTTTGCTGTTGCGGGTGACTAGTCATCCAAACAAAAATAATACATGTGGAAAGCAACTATAGTCCAAATGTGCTGGAAAAATTTATCCTTGCCCTATTGACTCAAACCAGCTAAATTGAAAGAGTCCATTTTTTAATTTGAGCAGAATATATTCTCAGCCTCATCAACATTTCAGGTAGTTGCATGATATTGGTATTTACCATTATTTTTTTTTAATATTTTCTTTTATTTCTTAAATCCTTTTTGCATAAGATTTTCTCAATTTTGATTTCTTGAGGTTAGACATTTGATGATTTGCTCCCATTTTTCTCTATTATACGCCTCATTTTATTGCACTCCTAACATCGCTATGTCTTCCTCTATATTCTTCTTTCATGTCTTCTTGGGTCTACCTCTTGGCTTTCTTCCATCCACCTCCAACTCTCTCACCGTACCAAGTGCCTCTTCATCATCTCTTTGCTTCACATGTGCAAAACATCTCAATCTTCTTCTCCTCAGAACTATGTCCAGCTCATAAACACCACACCTAGCTACCTCTTCACTCCATGTTACACCAGCCATGTACCTCAACATTCTCCTAGCATGGCTCATCAGCACTTTTTCCAACCTCAGCGCGAGTCGCCAAGTCTCTGATCCATAAAGTAAGACTGGTCTTAAAGATGCGTCATAAACCCTTCCACAGTTCCTAATTAGGATTCCCCTGTTGATAAGTAATCCAACCACCTCCTCAATGCTGCTCTCTCCACACCCCCCTCACCAGCCAGAACATCACGCAAATAACAAATGTTCAACTTCTTCCACCACCTGTCTAGGGATAGCGTTTCTCCTCCTTACGCACTTTGAACCAACAAAATTTTAATTCCTATATATTTGATTGATTAAATATTTTCTTTTTAAAGACAATCTCATTTATAACAGATTTACACTCACATTTATAATTAAGTTACATTTAACAATATGAAAATATGCTGTAAAAAATTAAGCTGAGGACAAAATAATGTTCTCAATCTTAATCCTGAAGATCTAATTCATACATACTGTATATATGAGGAGCAGTCAATAAGTTTTGCAATTCGGATTTAAGGAAACGAGATATGAGGAAAAGTGTTTTATTATTTTTCAATATAACTACCCTCGACTTCAATGCACTTGCGCCACTTGTCCATGAGGCTTCGAATTCCCCACAACCAGAAATCTCCCGACTGCTGTTCAATCCACTCCTGGACGGCGAGCTGGATATCTTCATCGTCCCCAAACCAGCGTGCACGCAGTGCAGCCTTGAGCTGGCGGAATAAAAAGTAGTCGCTAGGGGCCAGATCTGGACTTTAGGAAGGACGCTTGGGCTCCTCAAATCCGCAATCGTGGAGGGCAGATTGTGCAACTCTGGCCTTGTGGACAGGGACATTGTCGGGGAGGAGCAGGACACCGCGTGTCAACTTGCCGCGCCGTTTCTAACAGATGCACTTCTTCAACCCAGCCAGTTCCTCGGTATAATATTGGCCTGTGATGGTCCTTCCACGAGGCGCATAGTGCACCATCAACACTCCCTCAGAATCCCAGAAGATGGTGGACATGATCTTCCTGGCTGAGGGTTGGGTCCGGAACTTGATGGGGGTTGGAGAGCCCCTGTGCTTCCAGGTCATGCTTTCGAGCTTGGTCTAGGAATCCGAGTGATGGACCCACGTTTCATCACCTGTCACTTTGTGTGACTCGAATCCCGTTGGGTCTTGGTTATACAGGAGCAGCAGCTCCTCCGAAATTTGACGACGTTGAAGTCAATCATGGGGCATGAGGTTTCTAGGGACCCAACAGGCAGAGACCTTGGTCATGGACAAATTGTCGTGGATGATTTTGATAACACTTCCATGCGATATTCCAAGTTCACGCTCGATTTTCGAGGATCATTCTCTCCACATTGTCTTCATTGGTCACGTCTGACGGGCATCCTGGACGGGGGTCATCTTCAAGGGACTCACGACCATGGCAGAACTCCCTATTTTAGCGAGCAATGGTTGCATAGGAAGGGGCGGTGTCAGTGTACACTGCAACCATGTGCTCATGCATCTCTTTTGCATGCTTGCCTTCCTTGGTCAAAGATGTGATCACTGTGCGGTGTTCAACCTTCTCCATTGTTGAAAAATTTGTAACTGACGATCAGCGATCAGTTACTGCTTCTTAAATAGACGAGGCAGGAGCGTGCGGCTGCAGGTCCTGACTTGTCCTAACACCCCCACAAACAGCCATCAACCTTCGTCTGTTTTGCCCTACCAATTCGCAAACCTTATTGACCGCCCCTCGTATTAATATATATACAGTCGCCGCAACGGAAGTTTGGACCCTCACTATTTTATGTTATTTTTATATTATTTACCTCCATTAGGTTAGGTTAAAATAATTAAAAACTTTCGTTGAACTTTTAATATTTTATGATCTCCCCCTGGCCTTGATGACATCCTACATCCTTTTGGGCATACTTGCAACAAGATTCTTTAAGTAATTCAAGTCCATGTTGGTGCACCATACTTTCTTTATGATCTCCTGAAGGTCCTGCATTGATGACACATTGGCCCCATTAACCTTGTCTTTGATGACTTTCCATGCATTTTCAATGGGGTTGAGATCAGGACTGTTCCCAGGCCAGTCCAACACGTTGATACGCTTTCTCTGTAGCAATTGCTTGGTCAAATTAGCCTTGTGACAAGGAGCTGAATCATGCATAAAGATGGATGTTCCATGAAGTTCCATATGATTAAATAGATGACCTTCCAAAACTTCCTTGTAGCGCTGAGCATTCACGATCACATTCTTGGGAAGGGAATATAAACCACCTCCATCTAACTTGGCAGTGAAACAACCCCAAACCATAACTAAGGAACTGTACCTGTTTGACCCAATTGGCCTCCGTGTGACCTTATGACCTGAAATGTGCTTTCATCTGAACACTGTTCCACTGTCCAGCCCTTGTGCTGCTTTCAAAATGAAGCCTCTTCTTCCTGATGCAGTCGTTCAACAGCAGTTTGAACGCGGCAGTACAGCTGGGGAGTTTCAAATCTTTCAGAAGACGATGCTGTATGGTCCGTTCCGAGACATTTTGGAGGAGGTTCAGGTACATTTCCTTGAGTTGTCTGGCTGTTATCCTAGGGTTCTTCATAACATCCTTTAGCAAGCGATCTGTCCCCGGTGTAGTCTTTCTCTCTGATCCCTGGCGCTTTTTATGTTGGGGTATTGTGTTTGGGGGAAGCTCACGGGCAGCAAAGGAGCGCCATTACGCTAGGTTTTGCCCGCCCTGTTCACAGGCATATTTCACTTATCTTAACCTTTTCTTCCCTCAAGGTGAGAATACAGACCTTTTCCTCATTTGTTAGAGGCTTGGGTCCCATGATTGGAGTGCTAGTTAAAAAAATATATGATCAGCCAAATATCTTCAAGAAACCACCAAAATGAAAGTCACATCACAAAAAATTAGCATCCCCTTACGACAAAGTCTGAGTGTGTACTGAATAATACAGCAGGCACAATGCACATATATACCTAAGAGACAATGCCAAAAACCGCAACTAAACATTAATCAATAACAACATTTTCCCCCAAATGATTATTGGACCTATATCAACGCATATAATATAACCAAAGGTCCAGACTTCCATTATGGCGACTGTATATATATATATATATATATATATATATATATATATATATATATATATATATATATATATATATATATATATATATATATATATATATACACACACACACACACACAGAAGGAGGCGGGGGGGCCTTGGTTTATGACATCCTCTACCTGCAGCATCTACAAATATGCTACTTATAAGTTCCGATTTACAGCAAAAATCATGTTGCATTGCTTCCTTAGGAAGGGAACTAACTGTGAAGGAATTGAAAGAGAAAAAAGTTTATAGAAAGGTATGCACATGTTTTGAGGGTAATTAGAAGACAATTGAAATGAGGGATTAAAGTAGTGCACAGCAGAATCATTAAACTTTCTTGAACAAGCAACTAGTAATAATCTCTGCATTTTATACAAAATTATAACTTCAGTTATTTACCAAATTTTATTCGATTTTTACAGGACTTAAATTTTTAAGCAATAAAATGATAAATTTCTATTTTTTATCATCTAACCAGCAATATTTAATTAGTCCAGGACCTAAGTTGTGTGCTCTCAATTATTCTGACCTTATGACCTTTAAAACTTTCAACAAGTGGGGCAATCAGACCCATATTTAATTTTCTTTTAATAATTCCTGGACTAATCTTGGAAGAACCTTGGCAATCATATTTTTTGGGAGGAGAATGTAAAGCAACATTTGGGTTTCAAATTTTGTTAGAATGGGCCAAATAGTTATGATGTTATTTACCCCCAAACTATTGAAAAGTAAAATGATTACCATCTGACTGACCGACTTACAGACTGATATAGTAACTTATAGCGCCGTATACACTTGACTAAAAGGGGATAAAAGGCCTTCACCAGAAGGATATACTCTACAAAAGGGTATTTAAGAGGGGCAGTCTATAAAACCTTTACATAAAATGAGCAAACTAGCCGACTCAGGAGTGAATTAATAAAATACACTTAATTTACCTCATGAATGCCAAAATGGGCATAGGAATCAAAATAATAATCTTTTGAGGTCATGTCTTCAATTGGCATTTTAGGCGGCTTCTCCTTGTCTGTTTTCTCCTCCATCTTATTTGTGTCACTGGGAACAATCTGCAAGGTCAAATTTAGGTAACACAATTATTAAGTTAGTAATTTCCCAGCAAAATTTAACAGAAGCAACATTCAATTTTTTTTAACCTTTCATCATGAAAACACCCTTTTCAGTATATCATAAACTGGAAAATTCGGTAATTGTGTAGACGATGGGCAGATGCGATTATTTTGAGCGTTGGCTCATTGTTGGGTACGGCTCGCCGCGGGGATAACACTGCGATGACCCTGAGTTTCAATCCTTTGGGGGGTCTGGGGGGCACAGCCCCCCAGTATAAAAACGAAAATCGGCATAAAACTCAGTCATCGCAGTGTTATCCCCGTGGTGAGCCGTACCCAACAATGAGCCGATGCTCAAAATAATCGCATCCGGCCATTGTCTACACAATTACCGAAAATTCAACTTGTTATATTAATATCATATATGCTCATAGAAAAATATACAGAAAATGGAGTTAGTTCTATCTACAACCCAACCATTATTATCGGGTATAACTCTGGTATTTGGGACCCACCACCTATGATCAGTAGAAAGAGGTCACGCAAAGTGGAAGGGCGAATGTCTGAATACTCACTCCCCTGGAAAAGGATGTACTCTCTTGCCCAGTCTCAATGCCCTCTTATAAATCTAGCCATGAGAATTGACCTGGAACATTACCCTTTCTCACACTACACTAACCACAGTAAAATCCTGACCCACACACCTGTCACCATCTCATACTCCAACACTACCAGACACAAAAACCCTCCTAAAAAATGACCAGTGATAACTAGAATTAATAGGTATTAAAATGAACAAAAACACCTACATCCTGACCTACCCACCCAATAGTGCTCAGCAAATTTCTAATCCAAACTAGCCCCCACTTTATGCATCTTTCTAATCTTAATTCAATACCCTGCCTGGCTAACCTCAGAGGCTGACACACTGAGAGGCACTGCCACAATTGAACAACTCGCTGTATACAACCGAAACCAATCTACAAAAAAATGCTAACAGGATATAATACCCCCCCCCCCTTCTAACATTACTCTGTGCTAATTATTTCTACACTAGAACTACGGGACAAATCTTGCAGTTCTCATTTCATATGAGAACCTGCCCACCCTGCAAATTCATCCTACCAAGCCTTCCCTTCAAAACAATCTGGCAAGAACCATCCATCATAATGACAAGAAACGCTACACAACTGCAAATTTACACAAGCAAACCAACAAAAAAACATTTGCTAAGTAAAATGTCATAAACAATACAGCACATGCTCTCTATAGAAGTTATAATGCGGATCAATATAAATATTGTTCCTGTACTATCTAACCTATTCTTTGCAGGGAGCATTTTGCAAGCCCTCAAAAAACACTAAAAAATGTCTTAAGCCAGCTTGCCAACAAAGTTGTTGCTCGGCACCAACTGACCACTCGCAGAGACTTGACTTTTGTGCTCCCTTCAAAAGCTCAACCTGGAAGCAATTTCTGCACGACACCTAAGGAATGAGCATTTATTTGATGCCTTTATAACTGGCCTGGCTTACAACCAAATCTGTAAATGGCTACTAGAAAATCTAGCACTCAGTCTAATGGATGCTGTTGAGCAGCCTTGAAATTTGCTGAGTGACTCAGTTGTATGCAACCCCAACGCTGATGCATTTGAGCAGTCAGCCCCTGAATGCCTCAACTGATTTAGAGCAAAATAATCTTGCCATAGTCCACAACCCTTGTTACTTCTGGAGAGGAGCTCTTGAAGAGTCATACAGGTATCCAGCAAGAAGGCTGTATGTTGATGCACTCTCAAAAAAAAGGTCATAGTCAAAGTAGGCAGGTCAAATACAAGCACGGCTAAACCTCTAAGAAACCTGGCAAACCAGTTGACTCAAACAGGTAGCTAGGCTTGTGCCCTCTTCACTTCTGCAAACGACTATGAAAGTTGTCATGGAGAGCCTTGTTAGACAGCCCAAACTTCATGGTCCTAAGCTCCCCATCAGATTTGATGAAGCAATCACCATGGTATCCAGTAAACAAGGATCAAAACTATGACAAAGTTCACTTCTTGGTGCTGGGTGACTTAATGTGATCCTCATCGGGATCATGTTTCATCCATCAGCATTCGTGGGTTTAGGCTTGAATTTGGCGACTGCCTACTTGGGCATAAGTCGCAGTACTTGAACCACCCTTTTACTAGGCTATATAAAAAATCAAATAATGATAAGCAAATAACAATAAAAATTACAAAGGCTAAAGAAATAATAAAAAACAAAGCAAAAAGGCAAGAAAAATGGCATTCCAGGGTCAGTGCAGGAAAATGCAACTCACAATAAAGTCAAAGTTGAGTCTCCTCCAAAAAGTCTTAATAGCCCACGAGTCAGTGCGCACACTCATCCTGAGTACATGCCATAGTGACCACGCTTATCCAGGTACCGGGACAGGTAATGTACACAAAGATCGCCCTGACTGGCACATTGAGCAAGAATGTGCCGAACAGTCTAGGGGAAAACACCACGATGACAATAAAGCAAGCGCTCTATCAAATGGTGGTGCGTCCAATTCAGAGAAGACAGAAGCAACCCGAAGCGATCACAGCATTAGGGGGTAGGTCTGTGGGAACAGTCATGGCGCAATTGCCAAGCAGCCCAGAAAGCTGCCTGTATTCAGTGTGAGGAAGAGCAAAATGATGGTCTGGTCACCCAGTCCTCGCTGACTCTTGGATGCCCTCACTCCTTGTAATTCGTAGATGTCCAGGAACCCAGCATAAGATAATCTCAACATCCACCCGGCTCGCCCAAACTGTGGCATCACAGATATCTTGATGAGTGATCTGTTACTGTGATCTATTCTTACTATAATATAATTATTAAACTAAGTAATTATTAATATTATATAAAAATAGAGATAGCTATCCTTTTTCTGTTATTCTAATGCTTGTAGCATTTGTTTTTTGAAAAAACCCAGAATAAAAGCAGTTTTATTGGGCTTTTTTGCCAACCCTGCTCTAAACCCAGCCACACTATCTCCCGTACCAAGTGGTGTATTGCAACCAGCTCAGCTTGTCATTTTTTTTTTAATTTTACGAACCTATCTGGCGACTGCCCACTTGGGCATAAGTCGCCACAATCATGACAGCCTAGCACTAGGCTACTTTAAAATAAGAATATGAAAACACAACAACAATGAAAAGGAAAAATGGCAACAGTTAGGAAGCAAGATCGGGCGAAGGTCCCAGTCCCCCCCTGGCACAGGAGCATGCAACCTACAAAGAAAACAAAGAAACAAAACCCAGTTAAATAAAGGGGAAGAAGGCCGGCCTCCCCCAAAGCTCAGCAGTGAAGACTGACACAGATCCCCACTGAGTTCAAACAGAGGGGATATGGCATGGAAACTGACCACCTCTTGTTGCCATCTGTATACACTGGCACGGTTCCAGCATGACACGGTGTGCTACAAAAAGGCTGAATGCAATACTCCCGGCACTATAGAAGCTTAGTGAGTAGAGGCGTGGCAAAATATAGTTAAGGTGATACCCTCCAGGGTGGTGGCCTTGGCAGATCCTGGGGAGTCACTGGCCCGAGAGCTATAGGGTCATTCCATGTCAAGTGGTCCAATGCTCCCCTCACCATTTCAGATTTTGATGAAATTTGGTAACAAGTTAGTACTTGGCCAAAACAGACCTTTGCAAAATTTCAGCTCTGTAGTTGCTATAGTTTTCAAGGTACAGTACCCATGTTTTTGACCCAAAACACCGGAACTGGGACTGGCAGTTTCACAGAGGAATTTTTAAGGGGGCTTTACTCAGTGGCTATAGGCTTTGAGGTGCCTAGTTTGTTTTTTTTTAGTCTGTGTGCCAAATTGGAAGTTTGTAGGTCTAATAATCTCTACATTAGACCCTATCAAAGTTGGTCACAAACAGAAAAATGACCCATGTTCAATCAGTTATTTGACCTTCACACCAGTTTTTGATCCTCTTTTGGGGGGGGGGGATCTCAGCGGAAAGATCATGTTTAATATCCTTGGAGACCAAAGTATCTTTTTTAGAGACAGTTGCTTCTTGGTCGTCATTTTTTTTTAAGTACTTTAACATGTGGAGTAATGAAAATGTGCCTTATATGTTACTAGTCCATTATTGCACAATTTACATTCTATTTTGCTTCATTTCAGAAATATTGCATGCTAGTGACTTGAAAAATGGAGCAGCAGAGTGCACCTTCTACTTCAGATTGTGCGACAAAGCGATATTGCTGCAATCCCTTCAATCTTCCACATACAAAGAAAATTGTGAAGGGTCTGCTCAAGATTACCACTGATACAGCAGCTAAGCTGAAAATTTCAAAGTCAAAGATCTGGTGAGGCAATTGACAATTCTTCTGATGAAGAACTTGAGGCGGTTAAAAGAGCTCTTGCAACAGCTGTTGATACTACTTCTGGAGCACTGTGTGTCCCCTGTGAAGTTCAGAAAGGTCAGCAAGAGGGATTTACCTGGATATGGAGGCATGAAGATTCAGCAATTACAACAGAAGTTAACAGAATCCATTGCAGTAGCTGGTGGGTTAGACATTGGTGATAGGCAGCCTAAAGCTGAAGCCAGCCAAGCTGCATGCAAAACTGTGAGGATTACACCAATCTTTTGTTTGCACTGCAGAACAAGTGTATAGCCTCAACTAGCCATTATGACAAACTCCAGATTTTGACTGCAGCCAGAGTTGCAGAAGAATTTAAAGTGCCAGAAAGGATGGTTAAAGCAGCAAGAAAGTTACATGATGCTGAAGGTGTAAGTGCTCGGCAAGCACTAATGAAAGGAAAACCCTTAGCAGAGCTTTATGAAGACAATGAGTTCTCCAGGCTATACCCAGGAATGAAAGAATGTGTGAATCAATGGCATAAAAACAAATGCAGAAGACTTCTTTTGTGCAACTTGAATGAGCTGTTTACATACTTCCGGAACAAGTATCCTGCAGAAAAGATGGGCTTTTCAAAATTCTGTGAGCTGCAGCCTCAGTGGTGCATCACAGTTGGAGCTTCAGGCACAGTGTGTATATTTGTATGCACCACCAAAATATCAAGCTAATGTTAGCTGGAACACAGTCAATAACTGAAGATTACAAAGAACTGATTGGAAAAACTGTGTGATTAGAACTCTCGTGATTGCATGCTTCGCCACTGTGATATTTGGTTCAAATCTTTGAGGATTCAGATCCCAAAGCCACAATTGAATTCAAGCAGTGGATCCAAACAGACCTAAGAAATCTAATCAATAACTAGTATCAGTTGAAGAATTTGTCAAGGATGTTAGTGCCAAGGTTACCAACTTGTCAGTCCACCACTACATTGCCAAACATCAGGCTAGGAGAATCTTGCAAGAAGACAAATTGGTGATTTTGATGGATTTTGCAGAGAATTATTCCTTCATGATGGAGGATGAAATTGCACCTATTTCCAGTTTACACCAGAGAAAATGATGATGACAAGTGCCACAACATGCGCATCATCAGTGTCTGTCATCAGGACAGTTTTGCAGTATCTGAAAGCCAATATAGACACCATCAGGAACATTTACTACTTCAGCGATGGGTTGGCATCACAATATAAGAACTTCGCCACCATGAAAAAGACTGGAATCTCAGCAGAATGGAACTTTTTCACCACATCCCATGGAAAATCTCCTTGTGATGGAATTAGTAGCACGATCAAGCGCCTTGCTCAGAGAGCAAGTCTAGTCTCCACTGGAAGGCCACATTCTCACTGCTGAAGACCTATACAAATTTTATGAGAAGCAGGTACAAGGAGTGAAGAGTTTCTTTATCAGCTGCGCTGAAGTTGCAGAGGTTAAAGTCCAGGAGCAGCGATTTGCCCAAAGCACATACAGTGACTGGTACAAGGAAACACCACTGTTTCAAGCCAATTGATGTCCACATTGTCTGTGTCAGACAAGGTTTTTGTGAAAACTGCAAATAGGCCAATATGTTGCTTGCATATGATGCAAAATGGTGGATCAGAAACATTGGCAAGGTGTCTGGAAGAAGAAACTTTGATAAATTTCATGCACTCGCATGGACCTTGCAGGAACTTCCACTGGCCATCGACACTTGACAAGTGTTGGATTCCATAAATTCACATTCTGTGCATAGTTCCTGTACCAACAGCTTCAACACTTGGAAGGAATTACAGTTTGCCTGACACTGTTATCCAAGATGTGCAGGCAAAGTTTCCAGGTATGTAATAAGAAGAAATTGGCTCACCCTCAGTCAATCATCTGCTTCTCGACTTGTTTTAACCTAGTTAAAAAATAACAAATACACTAATGAAAGTAAAAGAGCAGCAAATAACATTTTAAAGAGCTGAAAATAATACTAACTACTATATCAATTAACTTGGATATCTGTATTATTCGCACAAATAAACAATACTACACAGCCACTTCAAAATTCTGATTAAAATCAAATAGGCCAGATGTTCTTCAAATGCAACCTTCTAGGAGAAAAGGCTGCCCAATTCAAAACAGGCAAATGGGGGGGAAAGATGAATGCGAGCTTGTTTGAAACTGTATAGGCACCAATACTTTGCAAAAATACTTTTCCACTACCTCATATTACAATCAAGCAAAAAAGATTTGAAAGCCAAACTAGGATTGTGGTGGAGCGAAACTACGATTGTGGTGGAGCGAATGTGAGTGTGTGTAAAAGGGCCATTCTCCCATCCCTTTTCTCTGTACCCTCTCCCTCCCTCTGTAAGAATGTGTGTGAGTGTGGGAATGAGTTTTTTTTTAATATTTTCTCTTTGTATATATATATGTATTTGATTTCATGTATTAAAACCATTTTTTTCTCAGGTTGTACTTTGCTTAAAATAATCTTTTATCAGATTGTATTTTGCTTAAAATAATCTTTTATCAAAGTTGTACTTTGCTTAAAATAATCTATCAGATTGTACTTTGTTTAAAATAATCTTTTATCAAAAGATTATATTTTGAGGATTGTTTGGATATACATTTAGAGAGAGTGGAAGCTTGGACGGCTGGCAAGAAGGGTTCTCTAGACGAGTGACCCGCCCAGCCCTGAGACGGAGGGCTTTCATACCTCGCTAGACACCTGGACCACCACACCCGCATTGCCTGACAAGCCTGCCTCCTTTTATGTTAGCCTACTACCACCCACCTCCAGCACACAAGTGATAGCGCGTGCCCCCTTTTCGTTCGGTTGTTGTTGTGTTTTTTTAGGTTTTGTGTAGATATATTTAAGTAAATTTGTTGTATTCGCCTGTTAGAAAATTCTCTTTTGGTATCTTATTTGGATTGGAGAATTTGGCCTCATTTTGAAGTGTGCACACTTCCCTTGTAAATATAAATTACTGTAATTATCATTGTACTTTTTTTGTAAGTAAAGGGACTGTATATACAATGCGTTTCATTCTCCATCGATTTCTCACGTCGGGACAGTGTAAGAAGCGGGTTGGATCGATTGGGATCAGAGATATATTTTCGGCCCGCTACAGGATTATGACTAAATATTAATCTATTTATCGTTTCCATTGCTCATCAAATAACCCAGCCTCTAACTTTATTAATTTCTCTCCAGTCAGATGTGAATACTGTAACTTCAACACTTGGGTATTTCTTCATGGCTTTCTGTGACCAATATCCAATCAGCTATTTGTTTAGTGTCCTAATTATAAAAGGAATTATACATGTCCTTAAGAGGTGATGTAGCTGTTTCCTATCCAAACGTACATTATGTGCTGTTTGAAATTTAAAATCATGTTTACATGTTTCATAGGAGATTTACTCAGTAGTGGGATTTTAAACCAATCAGTTTGAACCAGGGTATATGCACATACCTTGAGATGTTTCTGTTCTCACAGTATGTTATCTGAGGATAATGTATCTATGTAACCAGTCTTCAGAAAATGCAAAACAACCTGAATCAAGAACCAAGGCTCCCAAAGCTTGTTGCATCAAATTTCCTCCTTGACCAACAGTCTGATAGCAATATTAACCACTTCCTTATCTCCAATATCGACAAATTCCCAATTTCCTTTTTGGGGGGTAATCTTGCAGTTTCATAGAACGTAGCAGAAAACATTTTGTATGATTATCTGGACCCAGTGAATTTTTTGTCTCTACCAACTGCACTTGAGACTTCTCTCAGACTCCAGGATCTGTTAGACATACATCTATGTATATCCAGATCTATGGCTCATATAGTTGCCTCATAGCATTAACTCATACAGATTTAATTGGGGCTAACTAATTACCTTCACTCCTCTCAATGAACCTAGATAACTATTAGTTCTATCCCTAGCAATTATGCAGTGCTTTCTAAGCCAGAGATCAGAACTTACCATGATACCCAAGTCTCTTTCACATTCAGACCTTCATAAAACTATCACATTCAGTTTAGAAGATATCATTGCAAGCTGTAGTCACTATTCTTTTTCGGTCCCCAAGCCATTCATGATCCAGTCTAAGGCAAAAAGTATATATTTTTTTTTAAATCCACTTTTTTCAAGCAAAGTTAAATATAAATTTAAACTAAGTCAATTAACACAAGATATTAATGACAAGATGGCTGCTAATGTATTCTTCATTATATCATAATTATAAATTTTCTAAGGCAGTCATAGTAAATTCAGCCGAGTCAGGCTGGGAAGAAGTACCTGAGTAGTATACCCCAGGAGAGCATGCTTGGACCAGTTTTATTCATAGTGCACATGACCTGCTGGAATCAGTGGAATCCAGTATCTAAATCTTCACAGAGATTTTTATAAAAATTATAGATGACAGACTCTTCAGGAAGACCTAAAGTCAATGCAAAATTGGGCTAACAAGTGGCTGCTAAAATTCATCTAGAAAAATGTAAAACTATGCACATGAGTGCAGCACCTAACATTATGGAAGAAAGAAAGAAATTATACATTAGAAGTAACAGGGAGAGGAAAAAAGATTCACACATAACACTAAAGGAGTGACCTAGGAGTATTAGTGGACAGTAGAGTGAAATTTGAAAGCCATATCCAGACTAAGATCAACAAGGCAAATCAAATCATGGGTATCATCCGGAGATCATTAAAGTACCTGAACATAAAAATATTTAGAAAGACTGTTCAAGTCAATGATCAGACCACATGTTAAGTACACCCAGTGAGTGAGTGAGTGAGTGAGTGAGTGAGTGAGAGTGAGTGTGCGCGTGTGTGAGAGTGAGTGTGCGCGTGTGTGAGTGAGTGTGCGCGTGTGTGAGTGAGTGTGCGCGTGTGTGAGTGAGTGTGCGCGTGTGTGAGTGAGTGTGCGCGTGTGTGAGTGAGTGTGCGCGTGTGTGAGTGAGTGTGCGCGTGTGTGAGTGAGTGTGCGCGTGTGTGAGTGGGTGTGCGCGCGCATGTGCATGCGTGTGTGTGTGTGTTCATGAAAAAATTAAAATAGACATTAGAAAACGTTTAACGAAGAGCGACAAAAAGGCCTCCGGGTTTTAAGAAATGTTTAAATTTGGGAAAATGCTAGCCCTGGAATTTGATGGGGATGGGGGAGGATATTTCATATATATTTGGGCTTAAAATAAAAATGAGGGTTTTGGGGCAAATTCCCAAAAATGGACGAGGGGGAGATAGGGGGAGGTTGAATTGGAAATCGCATCATATTTTTCAAATAAACTCAAAGGCAATTGCCAGATATTGTTAGGACACTAGTTTTTCTACAGTGTTTCACGACTTCAAACAGACTTGGTTCCTAAAATCTATTTAAATCAATCATATTTTGCCGGTAAGTATATATTCTATTTAAATCAATAATTTTTCCGGTAAGTATATATATAGAACAAAATGATACTGCCCGCTTCTTAAAGCCCCCTGAGGATGCCCTAGTCACCACCAGGAAAGCTCAAGTTTCAGTTAGGCATTTATCAGCAACCCCAAAGAGTTGGTTATGAAATAGCAACTTTATACTTCTGGGGGTTGGCAGAAAATGGTTAACAAACTTGAGCTTCCCTGGGTGACTAGGGCATCCTCCCGGGGGGGTTTTAAGAAGCGGGTGGTATCATTTTGTGCAATATACTTAGCGCACCATCTGTTGTAATTTTCCACAATCATATTTTCTTTCAAATTGCTTAATATAAATGTCCATATCATATTTTAATTCAGAAAAAAATTCTTCAAAATGATAATAAGATGTGATGTCAATTGACAATGTGGCTCCCAATGTATTATTTGGCATATCATACTTAAAATTTGCCTGCCTTCATTAGTGAAAATGCTATATAGAGTATATCTTCAATATAGGAGCATTTATAACAGTACCCATAATAATTGAAGGAAGAGGGGGATTCTCAAAATTTTAACCAAAAACCTTACCCATGAGGATTGACTTAGAAAATAGACCCTCTCACCCCCATCCTGTGGAGAGTCTCTATGATACCGTATTCCTATGCAGTATCATAGGCCTTGTCCAGATCGAAAAACAGGGTTGCGTATTGCTGTCTACAAAGGAAGGCCTCACAGACCGCATTTTCCTGTCAGAGCAGAGTATCCGACGTGGAGTGGAACTTGCAGAAGACAGATGGCCTCCGCTGTTCAGAAAAAAGGCTAATCTAACATTTACCAATTTCTCCAACTTGCACACGCTAGAGGTTAGAGAGATTGGGCGGAAACTAGCCGAAGTAGAGGTAAAGTCCAGTCGGGCTAGAGAATGCAGTCACGAAGGATTCCACCACGGATGCAGGGTCCAAAATTGTGGTCCCATTCTCCTAGATAACTTGCCTAGAATCCTTTTGACTCGTTCCACAACCCTGCTAGAGGGTCTTCCTGTTAAGTGAAAAGTCTGGCATGCTTCAAAATATACTGGAACCTAGCCCGAGCTCAACGAAATTCACAGAAAGTGAAATCATTCAGGTGGCGCTTGTAGTGAATGCAGGCATAACACTTCTGTTTGAGGGCTGTCTCACACTCGGCTGACCACCACAGGAGCAGTCAGCATGCAAAACGGCCAGACTTTCTAGGAAGAGTAGTTAGGCCCATGCCAATGAGTGCCAGAAAACTCAATGGTCTCATCTACTGACCTAAAGTCCTCAAATGAAACAGAAATCAGTCATTTCCTAAAATGTGGACCACTGTGGCGGGCTCTCGGGTGACAGCGGCCCAGAAAATGACATTTGAATGGCAAAGTAATCACTAGCATCGAGGTCATCGACTAACCACACCCTAATTTTTATGCTGTGCATCTGTAGAGGACAAAGATAGATCGAGGCAGGAAAATGAGGTGGGTCTCAGGGAATGATGCATAAACTCAACCACATTTACAAGACCATCTCCAGCTCATCGATTAGGTTGGCAAGGACTTGACCCTGGAGATTAATCAAATAGTCTGCCCAGAGGGGGTGTCTACCATTCAAATCTCCAAGCAAGAGAAAGGGCCTCAGCAACCGTGCCACAATGCGGCAGAAGGCCCGGGTGTCGAAGTCGGCTGATGTACGTGGAATTAACAGTATACCTTCTATCCAGGTGCAGCTGCACAGCTACTGCCTGAAAGGAGGTAGGTATCTAAAGCGAAGAGAGCTGAGACATCATGCCAGGTTAAATCGTGCATCCTCATGTCTGGCCCCCAGTCCCGTGGTGGTAGGGTTGCAAAACCCTTATAAAAACCCAAGTAAATTACATCAACATTCTCTCCCTTATTAAATTGTTTAGTTTAGGACCTGAATAACTTTAGGCCTGTAAGCTTAACTTCTATTGTTTGCAAAATTCTTGAGAAGATAGTTAAGAAGGGCATTTCTGACCATCTAGTGTGGTAGGTTAATAAATGATGCTCAGCATGGGTTTAGAAGAGGTAGATGGTGTTTAACAAATTTACTGGATTATGTTACTAAACAATTAGTTAAGGGAGAGAATGTTGATGTAATTTACTTAGATTTTAGCAAAGCTTTTGATAAGGTTCCACATATGATACTAGTTCACAAATTAAAAATGCATGGGATATGTCGGAGTTTTGAATTAAATAACTGAATGGCTGAAAGACAGGAAACAGTTGTGCTGAATGGGGTGAGGTCACAGTGGAGGGACATTTATCAGTGGCATACCTCAGGGATGCGTTCTAGGCCCTTTATTATTCATACTTTATATAAATGATTTTTGCTGATGACACTAAACTGGCAGCTATAGTCAAAGAAGTTGAGGTTAGCTTTAAAATGCAGTGACTTAAATAAGTTATTAGCTTGGACTCAGAAGTGGCAGATGAGTTTTAACCTTAAAAAATGCAAAGTTCTTAACGTGGGAAGAGAAGTAATTTAGCTATGAAATGGATGGGCATTAGCTGAATTCAGTTGAGGATGAGAAGTTCTTAGGCGTAGTAGTAGATAGGTCAATGTTTACAAAGCAGTGTATTGAGGCCAAAAATAGAGAAAATAGGGTGCTAGGATACATTAAGAGGAATGTTAGCTTAAAAGAGTAAAGAGATTATCCTTAAACTCTACAACTCCTATATTAGGCCACATTTAGAGTACTGTATACAAGCATGGGCACCACATTTTAGACATGAGATCAACATGCTAGTCAGTACAAAGGAGGGCAACAAAAATAATACCTTCCCTGAAGCACCTTGAATATGAAGATAGACTCAAGGTACTGAATATGTTCTCATTTGAGAGAAGATATGTGAGGGAAGATATAATTAAGCTTTTTAAAATCTGTTCTGGGATGGATAAGTTGGATTTTAGCCAGTTATTTGAGTTAGAAGGCAGTAATAGGACTAGGGGGTCACCACTTAAAAATTAAAAAACAGGTGCAGGTTGGATGTTGAGAAAATATTTTTTCACCAATAGAGTGGTAGATTACTGGAATAGTTTGCCATCTGAGACAGTAGATGGTCCAACTTGAATTTTTTAAATGCAGATGATTATATGGGGAGGGAGGGTTAACTTTAGGGGGTACTTTGGACTCATTCCTGCGGATGCAGTTTTTTATTTTTGTATATTATGATTGATTTGGATTTTGACGAGTCTTGATGATCAATTTATTTTTGACTTTCCTGTGTATGGTTCTAATTGTATATTGTAGATGCATGATCAACGATAGAAGTTAAGCTTACCGGCCTTAAGTTATTGGGGTCTTCTTTACTTCCCTTTTTAAAAATTGGAACTACATTCGCTATTGCAATACTATCTACACCTTCTTTGAGTAACCTAGAACGAATGTTGTCTGAGCCAGATGACTTACTAGTATTTAACTCCAATATAAGCCCTTTAATTATTCCCTTATTCACATCAATAGTATTCAACACTACTTCACTTGACCTAGAATTATCAATTTATCTACCTCAATCTCTTGTGTAAATACTGAAAAAAAATGATCATTATTTTATGCTTCTTTCCATTTCTTAATTTTCCCCTATTATATTTTTTCCCGTCATTTTTACTCTTTTTTTTATTAACTGCCCTTTGCCTACCCGATTCCATCTAGAATCTTTTAGGAAATATTCACTTTTTGGTCTATTTAGACCTTTTAGCCATTTTTTTCTTAGTTTTTAGACTTTTCCCTTTTAATTATTTCTGCATTTTGGGTGGCCTTTTACCTAACATTTATAAATACATATTACTATTTTTACGATGGCTCCTGCGTACAAAGTTTGCCAAGTGTGCCCTTAAGAAATCTTTCAGCTTGGCCCTTTGTTTAGTGATTGGGATAAGCTGATTGAATATTTAGCCCCCCATAAATTAATTAAATTAACAATTCAGTGTGACAAATGTGACCAACCACTTTCAATACAATATTTTTTGTTTAAGTGTACCAAGAGCAAGTGTGATTCAAAAACCAGTGAAAGTTCCCACCATTACTTTTCACGTTCCGGGCTTAATGGGTCGTTCTTTTCCAAATCTCGCCTCTCTCCAGAATACATTAGAAGTCGTACGCAATGAGGTCAAAGTCTCCAAGGACATTAATCGAATGGTATAGTTTCTGCAGAGGTTGTAGCGCATTATTGTGAAAATAATGCACAACCATTAGGCGGTGAAGGGAAAATTGTGGAGATCAATGAGGCAAAGTTTGGAAAGCAAAAATATAACAGGGAGAGTGGTTGATGGTGTTTGGGTTTTCGGCGGATTTGAACGAGATCAGAAACATTTTTATGGTCCAGGTGCCTGATCAAAAAAACCCTGCTTGTGGCAGTTATTAAAAAATGGATCATGCCGGGAACCCAAATAATATCTGATTGTTGGTCAGCCTACTCAGGCTTGGAATTGGAAGGCTACCAACATCGGACTGTCAACCATTCGAAGAACTTTTGTGGATCCTGAAAGTGTTGATTTATTTTTCAGATTTTTCTTCTTTTTTTTCACCACAGAATCAGCGAAAGCTAAGTTGCTCTTTTTTTTTCTTATTACTACTTAAGTTCTTTCTTTGTTTGAATAAGTGATGGAGTTTGGGGAGGAAAGTGAGCACGAGTGTCGGAATGTATGCATTGGTTGTGGTGTAGTTGGTGGGGGGTATACATGTGTTGTATGCGGGCTGCGTGAATGCATTGTAGATTTAGAGGGGATGAGAAGGCAGGATTTAGACAGGATATGTAGGCTGGAGGGGTTAGTTGATGAGCTCAGGAGGGAACTTAGTGTTAGGCCTAGAGCTGGGAATAGGTTAGGTGGTGAGGTAGGCCAGTTAGATCTTCCAGGTGAAGGTAGAGGGCCGGTGGAGGAGGTAGGATATGATAGTTCTAGTGATAGTGAAGTTAGCCCCCTTAGATTAGTTAGAAATAGGCCTAGTGAGGATGGGGGACAGTGGAGAGTGGTTAGGAAACGTGTAGCTAGGGAGGCTTCTCCTGTTCTTTGTGAGAATAGGGTTGCCTCTGTTGAGGTTGTTAGCCAGGGGGAGAATAGGTGTGTGAGTCAGAGGGACACAGAACCTATTAGCTTGACTAATAGATTCAGTGCCCTAAGAGAGGAAGTAACTGAAAGTGATATGACTGATGGGGGTGGGGGTGGAGTTCGAGTGACTGGTAGTTTGAATGAGAATAGGAGTGGGGATGGAGTTAGGTCTGTGGGGGTTAGGAATAGGAGTCTGACTGAAGTGCTTGTGATGGGTGATTCGCGAGTTAGATATTTAGATAGGAAGTTGAATGCAAGTAGATTGAATGGTTTGAGGGTGTGTTTGCCGGGTGCTGGAGTGAGAGATCTGTCTGATAGGTATGAGGAGCTGGTGTCTGGCTGTGCAAGGGATGCGGTTGTGATTACACATGTAGGAGTGAATGATGTGGGTTTAGATCAGGTAGATCATGTTTGACTAACTTACTAGACTTTCTGGAGTTTGTAACAGATCAAGTAGATAAGGGAGAGAATGTAGATATAATTTACTTAGATTTTAGTAAAGCATTTGATAAGGTACCACATAGGAGACTAGTTCATAAATGAAAAATGATTGGGATATGTGGGGGGGTTTCAAATTGGATAGCTGAGTGGCTGAAAGACAGGAAGCAAAGGGTAGTGCTAAATGGTGTAAAGTCAGAGTGGAGGGATGTTATCAGTGGGGTTCCTCAGGGATCAGTTCTCGGTCCATTATTATTTGTCATCTATATAAACGATCTTGGGGAGGCAGTTAATAATAAAGTGTCAATTTTTGCGGATGATACCAAATTAGCAGCTGTAGTTAAAGATATTGATGATAATTTTAAAGTGCAGGGGGATTTAAATAAATTGTTATCCTGGGCACATAAGTGGCAAATGACTTTCAACCTTGATAAATGCAAAGTTATTAACATGGGAAAAGATAATAGAGAATTTAACTATGAAATGGATGGGCATTGGCTGAGCTCAGTAGAGGATGAGAAAGATCTAGGAGTAGTAATAGATAAGTCATTAAGGTTTTCTAAGCAGTGTATTGAAGAAAGAAATAGGGCAAATAGAGTGCTGGGTTTCATTAAGAGAAATGTCAGTTACAAAAGTAAGGTTATTCTTAAACTCTATAACTCTTATGTTGGCCACATCTAGAGTACTGCATACAAGCATGGTGCCCACATATTAGACATGATATTAACCTTCTTGAGTCAGTGAAACGGTGGGCAACAAAGATTATTCCTTCCCTGAGGCACCTTCAATATATAGATAGACTGAGGGTATTAAATATGTTCTCGTTCAAAGGCGTGTGAGAGGGGATATGATTGAGCTCTTTAAAAAAAATTCTGGGATAGATAAATTGGATGTTAGCAAGTTTTTTGAGTTAGATGATGGAAATCGGACTAGAGGTCACCACTTGAAAATTAAAAAGGAAGGGCGTAGGTTGGATTTAAGAAAATATTTTTCACCAATAGAGTGGTAGACTTCTGGAACAAGTTGCCACGGAGGGTAGTAGGTAGTCCAAATTTAAATGTATTTAAGAGTAGGTTGGATGAGTTTATGGGGAGGGAAGGTTGTGATGGTTCCTAAGTTTTGTATATATTAATAGTTTGTATCATTTAGTTCTTGACAAGCCTTGATTGGTGATACCCTTGTTTCTGGATGCAATCCTTTGGATGTAGTTTTCTTGGGAGTTTGGAAGCCTTAAAAAAAAAAGAGGCCATTTGACTCGGATGACCTATGATGGGCCCTTATGGCCTTTGTCATCTGTTATATTATATTGTGGGGGACTTTGATTTTGTCTTCCCCTGGCGATGGTGCTTTTTGCGGGTGGGTTTTGACGGATGCGGATGACCTTTGATAAGCCCTTGTGGCTTTTGTCATCCGTGAAATTATGTTATGTTGTTATGTTACACAGAATATAAAGCGAGTATGGCAGGATGCAAGAAATTTAATTCCCAAATTTGGTTGCAAATGTTCTGATTTTGACTTGTATCTCACAACCGCCATGTTTTGTAAATGGTTCCCTTGTGACAAAACAGGAATACAAACCCGATTTCACGCTTTCCTCGGCACTATTTCATATCTATACCCGCCAGAATAATTTAAGTAAAACCATTTTTCATTCTTTAATTCCATTTCAATGGTGCATTAACTTATTTCTTGTTTCTTTTAAATATATACAAATATGCCGCCTTCACTTTTTCAACTTGTACTGTATAGCGCATATTCATGCACACCGAATGAAATAAAAAAAAACACTTCCAATACTATTAGGCTCAAAAATGTAAACAATAGGGGCCGGGGTATGGGTCGTAAGGATTACCCAACCCTCTTTTTATGAAAAAATTTCCAGACGTTAAAGAGAGATTCCACGAGTTCAGGGTCACCACCGGTAAACTCAACCCACCTGTCTGACGTAAGTATCTACTGACAATTATAAGTGTACGAAACAATAGTTTCGGGTAAAGTTGAAGATAAGTTGCTCAGCTGCTAATATATATTTGTTGATTATTCATGTGTTTGGTTACTGGAAGCCAGTTTAAAGCTGGGATGTGTTACTAAATGGGAGGGCTATGTATGCCCCCCCCCCCCCCAAGCAGCTTATCTTCAACTTACTGCATATTTTTTAAAAATGGTTATAAGTGCCCACAAAATTTGAGGGCAGGCAGTTTCCGAAATTTGACCCATTAGGGGCCTGAGGGCCTTTATACAACATAATTTAGTGCTATGTAATCGCCTGAGGGCCTTAAAGAGGCTGATTTAGTACTCACAATTTGTATAAGCAAACCGTTTTTGATGACTTCCTAATTAAAATGAGGAAATACCTTAAGTTAGTATGTTATTGAAGGCAGAAAACAAGCAAGCCTATTTTGTCTGGAAAATATTATAGGTCAAAAATAGGCTCTGAGCAAACTAACCATGGGTTTCAATGAAAATTTGTGCAAGAACTGAGAATTATCAATCATAATTATAAATAGGTAGGTTATTAATAATTTGTGAATTATATCAATAGAATAATTCTTTTCAATAAAAATGATACATTTGATTTATCGGTAAACATGAAGATCGGCGGCGCGCCTGAAAACTATTTTGTCCGTGTTCCAATGTTTCACATTTTTTGAGTAAATTCAAGGGGACTGCCTGTGGCGGATTTAAACACTGCCGGGGATCCCCCCCTTACCTTAGTCAAAAATAAGAGGCTAGGGAGCTTAGAGGTCATAAGGGTTGCCTCTTCTCAATGGCACTTGAACGTAATCATCATAAAGGATCTTAAATATGTTAAGAGGTACTATTGATTACATTCTCTGGTAATTTATTACATTTGTTCACCATCCGAGCACTAAAGAAATTATTCATTTTTATCGTACAGTGTGTTGGTTTGGATAGTTTGAGTCTGTGGCCTCTTGTGTTCATTCTGCATCGTTGTCACTGTGTATGATGTGGAAGAACTGGTCAGGGTCGACATTTTTGTAAGCATTCAAAATCTTAAAAACTTCAATCATGTCACCCAGAGTCCTACATTGTTCCAGTGTGGTTAGCCCCAGTTCCTGGAGACACTCCTCATAAGGCTTGTTGTACAGTTCGGAGACAATCTTTGTGGCTCTTCTTTGTACCTTTTCCAACTTGATTATATCCCCTCTCCCTTGAGGCAACCATGCCTGAGCCAGCATGCTCCATTAATGGTCTCATCAGGGATTGGTATAATGCCAGGAACATCTCCTTATCCATATAAGTAAAGGTCTTCTTAACTCTTCCCAGCATTTGGTTTGCTCTTGCGGCTACTTTGGACACATTCAATCCCAGTTTTAAGTCGTCAGTAATAAATACTACCAAGATCTTTTTCCGCTGTTTTTGTAATAGGAACCCTTCCTCTCATGGTGTAGTCTGATCCGGCATTTCCTCGGCCAACGTGCATCACTTTGCATTTTTTTCATTGAAGTCGATCAGCTACTTGTCGCTCTAATTCTGTAGCCTCTCAAGATCGTCCTGCAATAACATTGTATCCCTGGCTATAGTGAATCGCCTGTAAATTTTTGCATCGTCCGCAAAGAGTTTGCCGCTGAACAGGATTTCAAGTAAAATGTCATTTATATAAATCAAGAAGAGCACCAGACGCAGTACACTGCCCTGAGGGACCCCACTCAACACACCACCAGTTGGAGAAGGTCCCATTCATCCCAACCCTCTGTTTCCTGTTTGTTAGAAATGCCTCAATCCATTTAATAATTTGTCCTCGTATACCCACTGCATATAGTTTGGTTAGCAGACATCTATGAGGGACTGTGTCAAACGCCTTACGGCAATCCAAATAAATAATGTCCACACCGTCATCTTCATCAATTGTCTTATGAATTTCCCGCAAATATTCTAGTAGTTGTGTGAGGGAAGATTTCTTCGTCCTAAATCCATGTTGTTTACTGAGTAGGTTCTGTGTCTCAAGGTGGTCACCAATTCCTTTTCTTATTAATTTTTCAAGCAGCTTGCATGGCATGGAGGTCAGGCTGACTGGTTGATAATTAAGGGGTTGGGTCTTCTGGTCCTTCTTAAAAATCGGGGTGACATTAGCAGATCTCGTCCTCCGGCACCTCCCCCACAGCAATGGACTGTTTAAAAATAATCCATAAAGGTTCACCTAGGTAACGGCTACACTCCTTTAGCACATTTGGATGTATTCCATCAGGACCAGGGGCAGAATGACATTTTAAGTCCTCCAACACTCCCTTCAAATCTTAGTATACTCTTTTCAATCCCAAGTCAAACCTTTTCATGTGGCTGTAATGTACTGTTCTGACAATTTTGGAAACAATTTGCAATTCTTCGACCAGTTTAATGATTGCATGGGTGATATGACCAACCTTCCTAACCTTATTCTATGTGGAGACTTCAATTACTGGATGGATTATCCTGAATGCAAGCCCTACTCCAACAAGTTTAAATTCTAATAACTGCTCTAATGTTGTAAACAACCCAACTCATATTGTGCTTGATCTTGTAATCCAGTACTCAAGTAAAAATTTAAATACTTCAATACATCCTATAAACTCACTTTTCACTGATCATGCTCTGATTATATTTCGTCTCTCCTTCCCTCCTAAGGTAAAGTAAAAAGTATTAAATTCAAATCATATGATTCTATCAATGTTAATCAACTATAGGAGGATCTCTCTGTTATGGCTTTGTCTCAGAATTATGACCATAGTCTTGATGACTTAGTTTCCAGGTTCAAAAAGTCACTTTCCGACATTTAATAAAATTGCCCATTGGTAAGTAAGTTCATAGGTGTAAAAGATGAGAGCCCTTGGTTTAATTCCTCAATTGCTCATCTAAGAAGAAGGCATCATCAAGATGAATGCAAATGGCGTAGGTTAAAAACTACTGAGGCACAATTGGACTATATCAATGCAAATAGTTATCTTATTGTAAAAATTAAGCAAGATAAAAAATATTTCAAGAATAAAATAATATCTTGCAATTCTAACCAATCTAAACTTTGGCTGGTCTTAAATAGACTATTAGGTAATAATCAACCTCAAATTCCTGATATTCACTCAGTCCATAGTATTAATGAGTTCTTTATACAGAAAACTCAAAATATTTGGGAGGAAATTAATAATAGTCTCAATCAATAACTATTCTGATCTTTATCGTAATTATATGTCTAACTACTCCAATTGTTTTGCTGAAAAATAAATGAGTTCACTGCAATTTCTATCTCAGAGACTAGTTCCATATTGAACTCTTTAAATAAAACCTTCTGTGAAGTTGATACATTCAACTTCTCAAAATTACCATGTGCCATAGAGCATCTTGTACCCATTTTTACTGCAATAATAAATAAATGTTTTTCTTCTGGCAATTTTCCAGTCTGAAAAAATTGCTGTGGTAAAGCCCCTATTACAAAAAAGCATCATTAAATAGAGATGAGTTAATAAATTATCGTCCAATATCCCATTTATCTTTTCTTTCAAAAGTCATTGAAAAGGCAATTGTGCTTCGGTTAACCCCCTACTTATCTAGTAACAATCATATAGCAATTTTTCAGTCTGCTTATAGGCAGAACCACTTAACAGAAACTGCATTGTGCCGTATTTATAATGATCTTTTGTATACCTTTCAAAATCACAGCTCATCTATGCTTGTTCTTCTGGATTTGAGTGCTGAATTTGATACCATTGATCATACATTACTTCTAATAGATTTAGCAAAAGCTGGAACCCAAGGAAAGGTACTCAGTCTTTTCAAATCATACCTGGAAGGACACACACAAATGGTCTCTCTTAATAACTCTTTCATCTCCACTGGGGGTTTTTCTTTCAAGGGGCTATCTGGAGACTTCATCTCCACTGGAATTGAAATACGGTGTCCCACAGGGGTCAGTGCTTGGTCCGATACTTTTTTCCTTATATACATCTGGGCTTATTAATATTATGAAAGCACATGGAGTTGGCTATCACCTTTATGCTGATGATGTATAAATCTATGTTCCCATCACCAATCTTTCTTCTTCCATATCTAAAGTAAATGCACTTCTCATTGACTTAAAATTATGGATGCATGGTAGAAAAACTTAATGAAGGTAAAACTGAAGTTATACTTTTTAGTAAGGATAGAACATTATTCTCTCCCTGTAGGGATCACTTTAATACAGAGTAAGCTATCCTCATCACTCAGACTTGGGTATCTTGGCATTAGCTTTGATACCAAACTGTCTTTCATTGTCCACTTTAATTATATAATTAAGGTCTGCAATTACCATCTTAAAAGAATCTCTTTGCTTACTAAATATCTGGATCAGAAAACTACTGTGATTCTGATACATGCCTTTGTAATCTCTCATATTGACTACTGCAATTCATTATTTGTTAATCTACCTAAAAGAGAACTAAAAAGATTGCAATCACTCCTAAATAAATCTGCTTGATTGGTATTCAATCTGCTTCCTGGTACCAGTACCTCTTCTTACTCGTTTGATTTGCACTGGTTGCCTATAATAGCACATATTAAGTTTAAAATTTGCTTGTTAGCATTTAAGGTACTTAAATTTGGAGAGCCATACTATTATATTCGAGAGATGATTACCAATTATTCCTCAAATTGTAGCATGGCTCTCCGGGCTTCAGATGACCCTACTTGTCTGACTGCTCCTTATGTAGAGAGACGAAATTCCTACTGTTGTAGAGCCTTTTCATATATTGTCCCTAAATATTACAATGAATTGCCATCTTCAAGAAAAGGTTGAAAACATACCCGTTTCTCTCAGCATACAACCATGACTCAAAAGCAATAGCATCTGATTATAAGTAATAGGGGGGGGGGGTGTTGCTACAGTAGTTTCAATTGAACTCTACTAATGCTAAGTTACTGACTGTGGTATATAACCAATTATACCAATCCAAGACGAGATCTTTATAGATCAACAACTAAATGTATACCATAATTTATTTATTAGATTAATTGAATGCCTGTCTTCACTTTATATCCGACAGTAGTTACCCACAAATTTTTAAGATATTGACAAACTTTTTGTGTAGATCAATTAGACCTTAAGGTCTCTCAACTTATTTAATATATTAAATTTGGTATGTTTCTTATTCTTATATTTGACAGAGTGGTTACCCACAAATTTTCAAAGTTCTTCCAAACTTATAAAAGAAAACTCGTATGAAATGAGAATTCTCTCAACATATCTATTTCAATTATAAAATGTAATCTGTTCTGTTGTTCCTATACTGTACTATACCCAGCGCCTTTGAAACTTAGCCACATCAGCAACTAGTGATAAACGCACTATATAAATATTATTATTCACTTCATCTATAGTTAATTCACACTCCTGCAAGGATCTGTCATTGTCTAATTCATATATATTAGGTATGTTGGTCACATCCTCCCTTCTAAATACCTTTTGGAATTCCTGGTTCAGGAGTTCGCACGCTTTCATTGTGGCGGTTGTCAGTGATCCATCTGGTCTTTTCAATTGGGTGACTTCTTCCTTGATAGTTGTCTTACTTCAGCATATGCATAAAAAGGTCTTGAATTATTCTTCAGTTCCCTTGCCAAATTTCTTTTGAAATAGTATTTTGCATAACGTATTGCAGCTGTACACAAGTTCCTCTTGACAGTAGTTTATGTAGCTCCCTCTTTGTCTTTCTCCTTCTGTACTTCTGCCAAGTTTCTCCCTTTGCTTCAATTTTCTTCTTAACATGTTCTGTCATCCATTTTGGTTTACGTGTCCCATAAATGGTCATTGTTTGTTTTAATATAAATTTTTTCCACATAACTGATATTGGATTGTTGTTTAGGAGATAGGCCCAATCAATCCCACTGAAGTATTCCTTCAGTCCTACATAGTCTCCCCTATAATTTATTTTTTTCTCTACTGGTTCATCCACCCCTCTGTTTGTTACTAGATTAAAATTAAAAACAATTACCGAATGGTCACTTGTACCTACGGGTGTAGTATACTCAAGATCGTCAAATTTCCATTTCATTTTTGGATAGTACAAGGTACAAGGAGAGATGGGTTTTCAGTGCCTCAAGCCTAGGTGAATTGAGTCATGTTGGTAAAGAAATGCATCCTGACAGCAGTCATAGAATTTAAACTGCTCACTCCCCGGTCCACCTATCACATTATGATTGAGCCAGTCAATTTCTCTGTAATTAAAATCCCCACACAATGAAATTTGACCATCTCCATAATTGCTAATCCTTGTAATGGCTGTTCGGATGTTCTCATTGTAGTTACATGGTGCACCAGGTGGTCTGTAGTTGCACCCTACTAAATTTTGGGGTTCCTATAGATATTTCACATAATTTAGCTTCAATATTTTTGTAGATTCATTTTCCATATCCACCGATGAAAGACTTGTGAATCATCATGAGTACACCTCCATTTGTTCCTCTGTCTTTCCTGTAAATATTAGTCAGTGGTATTCAAAAATGGGGATGAGATATCTGTGGATTTGAATTTAAATTCAGTGACAAATACAACATGTGGATCATGTTCCCAATTACTAAATCCAAAGAATCACTTTTTCTATGATTGCACAACCCATCAGCATTTGTATATACACATTTAATACTATTTAAACTATTCAGTACCCTATTTACATTTTCGCTCCTCCTGTGCATGAGGTCTGTCCACCCTGCGATCATCGGCCAGGATGAGGCAGCCTCTCTTTATCCACTTTTTTTGTTCTTTTCATCCTTCCACTTGGTTAGATCAGCTTGCTCATTCCTTTTGGCAAAGGTTCTGTCTGATATAATTCGAATTGACTTTAGCTCATTGTCAGCATGGTTCCCCAGGTTCACCCTTGCTTTGACTAAGTTCCACTGTCTCCTCCTTATCAAGGACAACCTTCAGCATCCTTGGTTATTGAGCATGAGATTGTTGTCCTACAATATTATTCTTTGGTTTCCTCAACCTGACCAAGTACCTGATGTTTATGAGATCCTTGACTCCAATTTCCTTAGTAATGTCTTTCACCGCTCTCTCATCTTGATCACATTTCTCATTGTCTGGCCCTGTAGGTTCCAGCCTCTGATAATTATGTTTTTCCTAAATGTCCTTTCCTCTTCTTCGGCCCTGTATTCTTGAAATTTATCCCGAACTGCCTCCTTAAATTCCTCATTCTCTTTATATTCAGTTCTCTTCCAGATCCCCTACCCTGGCTTTCACTCCCTTAAGTTCCCTCTCAAGTTACTGCACTTTACCCCCCCCCCCCCCATTCTTCAAATAATCCTTTGCCTTGGAGGTTGGGTACATCTTTTTTAAGCAACCCAAACTCCCAGGAAAACTACATCCAGAGGATTGCATCCAGAAACAAGGGTATCACCAATCAAGGCTTGTCAAGAACTAAATCATGCAGCTATAGATATATACAAACAATATTAATATATACAAAACTTAGGAACCATCACAACCTTCCCTTCCCATAAACTCATCCAACCTACTCTTAAATACATTTAGATTGGACTACCTACTACCCTCTGCGGCAATTTGTTCCAGAAGTCTACCACTCTATTGGTGAAAAAATATTTTCTTAAATCCAACCTACACCCTTGCTTTTTAATTTTCAAGTGGTGACCTCTAGTCCGATTTCCATCATCTAACTCAAAAAACTTGCTAACATCCAATTTATCTATCCCGGAAAATTTTTTAAAGAGCTCAATCATATCCCCTCTCACACACCTCCTTTCGAACGAGAACATATTTAATACCCTCAGTCTATTTACATATTCAAGGTGCCTCAGGGAAGGAATAATCTTTGTTGCCCTCCGTTGCACTGACTCAAGAAGGTTAATATTGTGTCTAAAATGTGGGGACCATGCCTGTATACAGTACTCTAGATGTGGCCTAACATAAGAGTTATAGAGTTTAAGAATAACCTCCTTACTTTTGTAACTGACATTTCTCTTAATAAAACCCAGCACTCTATTTGCCCTATTTCTTGCTTCAATACACTGCTTAGAAAACCTTAATGACTTATCTATTACTACTCCTAGATCTTTCTCATCCTCTACTGAGCTCAGCCAATGCCCATCCATTTCATAGTTAAATTCTCTATTATCTTTTCCCATGTTAATAACTTTGCACTTATCAAGGTTGAAAGTCATTTGCCACTTATGTGCCCAGGATAACAATTTATTTAAATCTCCCTGCACTTTAAAATTATCATCAATATCTTTAACTACAGCTGCTAATTTGATATCATCCGCAAAAATTGACACTTTATTATTAACTGCCTCCCCAAGATTGTTTATATAGATGACAAATAATAATGGACCGAGAACTGATCCTTGAGGAACCCCACTGATAACATCCCTCCACTCTGATTTTACACCATTTAGCACTACCCTTTGCTTCCTGTCTTTCAGCTACTCAGCTATCCAATTTGAAACACCCCCACATATCCCAATCATTTTTAATTTATGAACTAGTCTCCTGTGTGGTACCTTATCAAATGCTTTACTAAAATCTCAGTAAATTATATCTACATTCTCTCCGTTATCTACTTGATCTGTTACAAACTCCAGAAAGTCTAGTAAGTTAGTCAAACATGATCTACCTGATCTAAACCCATGCTGAGCATCGCTGATTAACCCCTCCCTCTCTAGATGTTAGCAAATCCCTTTTTTAACTATTTTCAAGAATTTTACAGACTACAGGAGTTAGGCTAACCAGTCTAAAGTTATTTGGATCCTCTTTACTACCCTTCTTGAAAATGGGGACTACATTCGCTCTCTTCCAATCATCGGGTATTTATCCATATTCCAGTGACCTAGTATATAACTTCTCCAGAGCTATTGAGATACTTTCTACCCCTTCTTTAAGTATCCTAGAATGAATATTATCAGGGCCGGAAGCCTTGGTAGTATCTAACTCACCTATTAGTCCTTTTATCATCCTCCGATCCACACTAATGTTAGTAAACACCTCTTTCCCTGACCCATGAGTACTATACATAGGACTATTTAGTTTCTCCTTTGTAAATACTGATGCAAAATGACCATTTAGTACCTCAACTAACCCACTAGAGGTAATAATATACTGGATTTAGTTCTGACAAATAGGGAAGAAGTTATTAAGGATACTGAGATTGGAGGAAATTTGGGTAATAGTGACCATTATGAAATTAGATTCAAGATGAAATGGAATGGTATTGATAGTAGCATGAACAATGTTAAAATTCCTGACTTTAGAAGAGCAAATTATAATGGGCTAAGGACTTACCTGGAGGCAGTTGTACAGAAACCAGGCAATGAAATCAATTCAGGAATAGATTCAATGATATCAGTTAGTGTAGACAATAATCACCAGGAGGAAGAGCTTACAATTGAAGAGGAGTATGAAAGAATAATTGAGCAATTAATTACAGGTCAGATGATCAACATTCCATATAAGGAGATTAGGACTAAAAATAATGACCCAAAATGGATGACAGATAAAATTAAGCATTATATTGGCATTAAAAAGGGCATTTCTAGGAAAATAAAAAATGGAGAGGATCACTTAAGGCAGAGATATAATGAACTAGCAAGAGATGTTAAAAAGTTAGTTAGAGTAGCAAGGAGAAATTATGAAATTAAAGTGGCAAATAGGGCAAAGGAAGATCCTAAAAGTTTTTATCAATTATACAAAACTAAGGTTAGAGATAAAATAGGCCCACTTATAGATTCCAATGGAGAATTAGTGAGTGATAGGGACTCAATGGCTGGAATGCTAAATGACTTTTTTCTCTCAGTATTTACACAGGAGGATACTCTAAATATACCCAAGGTGTCAATGATCTTTCAGGGTAATGATGAAGAGAAATTAAAGGATATCTTGATCACAAAGGAGATAGTGACAAAGGAAATTGATAAAATCAAAAGTAGTAAAGCACCCGGTCCTAATGAGCTCTTTCCTAGAATTTTGAAAGAATGTAAGGATGTGTTAAGTGAGCCCCTAGCATGGATCTTTAGAAAATCATTGGAGAGTGGCATTGTGCCAGTGGCATGGAAGAAAGCCAATGTGATACCTATATTTAAGGGGATAAAACAAATATGTCTAATTACACACCAGTAAGTTTGACATCAGTGGTAGGGAAAATGATGGAATCTATTATAGCAAGGAATATTAGAGATCACTTGGATAAGCATAAGTTGATAAAAGAATCACAGCATGGCTTTATACCTATGTTAAGATCATTAATATAAATTAAGAATAGTAAGAGACCCAAAATAGATCCTTGCGGAACTCCACTGCTAACACACCCCCACTCAGATTTAACTCCATCTATACTAACTCTTTGCTGAAGTATTTAAACTTGAAACAATGTTTTTTATGTAGATAATTATTCCTCCACCAATCCTACATGTCCTTTGACTAATGTACATATTATAGCCCTGTAAATCAAATTCACTTATAGTGTCACTAAATTCTATTTCATTAACCCATGATTCAGTAACGCATAATATATCTATATCCTCATTGCTAATATAACTAAATAGCTCATCCTTCTTGTTTCTAAGACTACGAGCATTTGTATAGAAACAATTTAACCCCCCTATCCCTGAAGCACCTCTTGAAACTTGAATGACCTGGCCTCTATCGCCTTGGAACCTATTTCTGTTATCTGCCAAGTCCATTCTACTTTCAGTACTATATTTTGGGGAACTTTGATTTTGTTTTTGACAGACTCCTATGGAGGCTTTAAATTATATATTGTAGATGCATGGTTGGACATTCCTATGGATTGTTAAATTGTATATTGTAGATGAATAATCTGACAAAATCCTATGGATGCATTATGTGGGTAGGATTTGATGGATACGTCCCATCATTCGAGCCGCTAATATAAATATTTACCAAAGGTGAAACATATTGGAACACAGACATATATAATCCTGATTTTTATAATGTTCTAAAGTTTACATAGGTAAATGCATGGTAAGACTTCAGATTCGGGGCGCACGGTAGATGGCGCTGTTAGTCGGCTACAATTTTGGGCTACATCTTTCTTATGATGTCAAACGGTAGCGTAAGATGTGAACAATATCGGCGTGATATTTTTTGTACGAGTATATACTGGGGGGCTGCCCCCCAATTGATTGAAACTCGGATCATCGCAGGGTGGTCCCCCTGTAGTGATATCTCCCCCACGAGCCGTCCCCTTAAATTTACTGGGGGGTTTTTTCTCCCCAACAGCTTTTTACTGGCAGAAAAACCGAACCTAATAAACAATTCTTACTTTTATAGGTTTCTTGATTAGTTTATGCGCCTCTAAATAATCTAAAAGTTTTTCACAGTCATGCAAAATAAACCCAAATTCGAATAACAAAGAAGCACATGGAGAGCACAAAAACACAATAACGAAAGAAAAACATTTGCAAAACGAGTCCTATTTATAAGTTACGATGTTGCCAGTAAGAAGCTGTTATCGTTCGCAGTAAACAGAAAATACGAAAACAAAACAAAAAAACAATAGAAGACATTAAGAAACCTTACCTAACTTAGAAAAAACTATAAACGAGCAGAGCGCAGATATTTAGTAAATAATAGACTAAAAGTTACAAATCCCCAAAAGAACCAAAAAATATAACTCTGTGATTGTCCACATCTGACGCTACCGTCTGACGTCATAAGATATATTGTAGCCGACTAACAGCGCCATCTACCGTGCGCCCCGAATCTGAAGTATTACCAAATGCTTTAACTACAACATGTCAGCGCCTTTAATCGTTTTGCGAATTATAATGGGGGTGAGGTATGACGTCAGACGACTCAAACGCGCATGAATATTCAGAAACGGGTGAACGATAATAATATTAACAAAATAATTTTTCCAGCCAGGCCGCTCGTCTACATGTTTACCGGGGAGACTACACTACGATGATCCTGTTTCATTAAATTGGGGGGGGTCTGGGGGGCATAGTCCCCAAGTATATAATTCTAATTGTTTATAGATAGCAGGTTTTAAACAGCGATCGGACGTGTTTTTTAAGGTACTCTTACTTTCGTCAGATTTATTCGGTATATTAATATAATATTTTGTGTAGAAGGTCGAAATTTCATAAATAGCGAGTGCTTTGATAATATATAATTATTAAATAGTGGGTATCTCGAATTATTCTAAGGAATAATATATTTTTTCGGTCGAATCTTTTTGTTTACGTCGTCGGCCGTCCTAAATTAGGCCCGCATTTGGCGCGCTCCTTGTCTTAATTCAAATTTTTGTAAACAAATTAATTACCGTAAAACGAATAAGAATTAAAAAAGATTGCCTCATATTTAAATATTAAACAAAGATAGTGAGATATTTCTAACTTGACGAATTCGAAAATGAATTTTAAGGTACTCGTAACAAACTCTGCTTCAAGAAAACCGTCCGAGGGGTCGACCCGCGGTATTTCCGTTGTATAGAGTTTGGAGCTTTAATTTTGTCTGGAAAAAAAATGGAAGGTATTAGTGTGGAGAGTATGTATCTTTCCTGTGAAGAGTGTGGTCTAGAGAGGAGGATACAAGTAACAAATTGCAAGCTGTGTGAAGTGATTGATAAGAATGTTGCGCTGACCCAGGAGCTAAAATCTTTGAAAGATGAACATATTAAGTTGAAGGATGAAGTAAATAATTTAGGACTCAGACGGTTGGACAGTATGTTTTTAAATAATCCTGAAAAAAAAGGGCCAAGTGTACAGAAATCTGAGCCAATCCAAAAAGTGGTAGAAAAATTAAGAATTGAAAATCAGGAATTATTTATGGATATGAAGCATATAGAATTAGATTTTAAAAATATTGCAGCTGAATGGAAGAAAGTAAAGAAAGGGAAACGTAAATCGATAGTAATAAGTGAAAAAAGTAAAGAATTGGAGACCAAGAACAGCTTTGAGAACTTATGTGATGAAATTGATACCATCGAAAAATCAGTAGATAAGAGTGCTACAAAAATTAAGCAACAAGGTAGACGGTTTTGTCCACGAAGTAGAAGTTATGATTATGAAGAGATGGATAAAATATGTGAAATACACCAAGAAAATAATGGGCAAAAGGTAAACAAAAAGGCAGAAATAACTGTCTTACATCAAAAATTAAATCGGAAATCCCCTCAAAAAGAAAACAAAACAAAAATACTGCCACAGAAAAATCTCAAGAATGAGCAACCGATCCTTCTGATAGGGGATAGTTTAGTAAGAAAGCAGGACATCGAATTTATAAATAAACAGCCCAAACATAGAAAGAGAATCTGTCTTCCAGGAGGAAAAATATTGGATATAAAAAAGACGTGTGTAAATCAAATAGAATATACTGGAGAAAATACTCTACATATAATTAATGCAACTGGAAATGACATTAAAATAAGAGATCTAAATGCTATAATAAATGAATACAAAAAACTGATCGAAATCTATAAAGAGAAGAGAAGAAAATTGATAGTCACAGAGATATTACCAAGACTAAATTATTCAGAATATTGGTATGATTATACATATTGCCTAAACAAAAAACTACAGCTTCTCTGTGAAGAAACGAATATACCTTTTATACAAACCTGGAATCATTTTGATAACAAATATAAATTATTTCAACAAGATGGAGTCCATTTAAATTATATGGGAAATAAAATATTAGGAAATATATATGAATCATTTCTTAAAGAATATAATCAGGGAAACTTGTAAATGGGGGTAAACCCCCCCTGGACAGGAAAAGAGGCCTTCATAATGGTAGTGTATCTAGAAAAGCCAGTAAGAAAATTGAAAGTGTGTGTAACATATATCTACTGAATATTCAAGGATTAACAAAGCAGAAAGCACTAGAAATTGAAGATATTATTAAGAAAACAGATGGTCAAGATATTATTTTTCTTACGGAAACACATCAAAAATACAAGAAAATAAACTTTTCAGAAAATATTAATACAGTTGAAAAGTTCCGAGATGAAAAAGACAAAAAAGGAGGAGGATTAATGGCCTTATACAGAAAAAATAATTTAGACATACAAAAAAGAGCTTCAAAATAATGACATACTCGCAGCTTTTGTGCATATTGGAAAATATAAAATATTTGTATTATTAGTATACATGGATGTGAAATGCAAAGAAAGAAACATAAATATAAGAAAAGATATTGAAAAAAAACGAACAAATGAATGATGAAATCCCAATCATAATTCTTGGCGATTTTAATGCACATCTCGGCTTTGTTGGACCACAAAAATGTAATTGGAATGGAAAAATGGTTATAGATCTGATAATGAAATGGAATTTAGTACTTTTAAATGCAGATGAAAATTGTACTGGAACAATTACCAGAGAACAAAGAGGAGAAAAGAGTGCAATTGACTTTATCATTGTAAACAGGCAACTATATAACCTATTTTTAGATATGGAAATAGATGAGCATAAAAGATTGTTTGACCTCTCGGATCATTGTCTTCTCAAAATGAGATTAAGAATAAAAAAAGATGAAATTAAAAAGGATCAGAGAGAAGACATAGAAACCTATAAAGTTACGGACCAATATGCAAAGACAATGTTTATGAAGGAAGTGGAGGCTGACTTAGTAAAGGATGACAATGAGGGTTCTATCACAATGCAGAAAATAGAAGAGATAATAGGAAAAAAAGCTGATAAATTCCTAATAAAAAAAATCAAAAGGATAGAAAAAAATCAAAAAGAACCAGTATGGTTAACAAAAGAAATAAAAGAAGGAATAAAAATTAGAAAGATGTATAACAGGAGAAAAAGGAATAGTAAAGATAAAAAAGAAAATGATTACTATATGAATATGTATTTAAGACAAAAGCAAAAGGTTCATATACTAATAAGAGAAGCTATAGAAAAATATGAAAAAAATATTACTCAAGAAGTAAAAGATAACAAGTCAGGAGAAAAACTCTGGGAAAATATAAACAAATTGTGAGGAAATATCAGAAAGGATATAATATTATATTGTGGGGGACTTTGATTTTGTCTTCCCCTGGTGATGGTGCTTTTTGTGGGTGGGTTTTGACGGAGGCGGATGACCTTTGATAGGCCCTTGTGGCTTTTGTCATCCGTGTAATTATGTTTGTTTATGTTTATAATGAAAAAGGAGAAAAATTAAAAGATGATTTTCAAAGAAATAAAATGATCCTGAACTATTGGAATAGCATATATAAAAAACAACACAACAATATAACAGAAGTTTGGAATAAATCTGAAATAAAAAAATATAAGGAGAAATTTGGAAATGGATAGGGGAAAATGATATAACATTAGAAATCATAACAAAAGGTTTGAATAAAATAATTGAAGAACAAAATGTCCCTCAAAAATGGAAAGAATCAAAAACAGTGCTACTGCCAAAGATAAAAAAGCCAACTATAAAGGATTTTAGGCCAGTTGCACTTACAAATACTGGCTATAAATTATATATGAGCCTAATAAAAACTAAATTGGTGGAACACTTGGAAAATGTGGAACAAGAAAACGAGTTTCAATCTGGGTTTACAAAAGGAAGAAGAAGAGAAGATAATCTACTAATATTGAAATATTGTATTGAAAATAGCATAAAAAGGAAGAAATGTCTTATTGTTACTTTTATTGATTTTGAAAAAGCTTTTGACTCTGTGGATAGAGGAAAGATGATTGAAGCATTAAAATACTATAAATGTGATCCAGATGTAATAGAAACAATAGCCAGACTTTATACAGATGACAGTACTACTTTATATATAAATAATAAAGTAATAGGTCAGACTGAAGTGACAAATGGAATACGTCAAGGGTGCACAGGATCACCACAAATATTTATAATGGTTATAAACATACTGATTGAGAAATTGTGCCTCATGAAATTTGGATACAAGGATGAGTCCTTTTACATACCAACATTATTCTTTGCAGATGATGGCGTATTATTGGCAAGTTCAATAGAAGAAATGGAGCAAATGATTGATATTATTACAGAAATAGCAAAGGCCTGTGGTTTGAAAATGAATAAAAATAAGAGTAAAATCATGATATTTAACAAACCAAAAGAACAAAGTAAGATAAGAGATATTGAAATCACTAACGAAGTAAAATATCTAGGAGTCACAATTATTGACAAAAAAGACTGTTTTAGAAAACAGAGAAGAAAAAATAAATCAAGCTAAAAAGATGAAAAATCTAACATTCTCAGTTATCTCAAGATCATGTAACAAGGTAATGATTGGAAAAACCTTCTGGAAAAGCATTATATTGCCTAGTATATTGGCAGGAACAGAAGTAATATGTTGGAAAAAGAAAGAAATAGAAGAGCTACAAAGAATTGAAAATTCAGTTTGGCGGAATATATTAGGAGCCCCAGGGTTTACACCTTCAGTTGTTCTTCGTGGCGAAATTGGAGCATCATCCATGTTAAAAAGAGATATAGAAACAAAATTGGGTTACATTAAATATGTTCTGGATAAAGGTACACCATTGAGTAAAACAATCATGAAAGAAATGATGGACAAAAAACTGGACAAACAATGGAATGACATAGTAAGGAAATATATGGAGTTTATTGAAATAAATACAAAGAAGCTAAGAGAAATAAATAAAGAAAAACTAAAAGAACTGACAATGAATTTTGATACCAAGTTATGGATTGAGAATTTGAATAAAAAACACACTCTCAAATTATACCAGGAAAATAAAAGAGAGATTAAAGAAGAAAAAATTTATCGTAATGATTTTCCATCAATTCTTATGTTTAAATGTAGAACAAACACTTTGAACCTTGAATGGAGGAAGATTTATGTAGGAGGAGATACAAAGTGTAAACTGTGTAATGAAGAAGAGGAAACTTTGGAACACTTTCTTATAAAATGTAGCAAATTGGAAAAAATCAGAAAAAAATTTGAAATAAGAGAGATAAGAATAGAGAAGTTACTACTATTTAATAATATCCAAGAGGAAGAAGAATATAAATGTAAAAATTTCCTGAAAGAGGCTTGGATGATGAGAAAAAAACTAATGGATAAAGCAATTTAATAAGATTGATAAATAGCCAAAGTAAATGATGAAAAATAGGCACTCATAATGTGTATGTAAATATATAACTAATAATGACAATAGGCACCAGTATGTGTATATAAATATCTTATCTAATTAATAATGACGATGGTGAAAAACCTAATCAAGTGATGACAAGGACAATCCTAATCAAGTGTGCTTGATACGTAAATATATAGTTATTAATGACAAGGGTGAAAAAAGCTTAATAAGATGACAAAGATAATAAATTCTGCAAAACAAACAATACAAAAAGAAATAATGTATATTTAAGAGATGCCGAAAGGCAATATCTCGAACCTCAAACAGAACAGAACAGAATAATAATTCGAAACGGACTCAAACGCGCATGAATATTCCGACACGAGTGACCGATAATATTTACACACAATTTTTTTTTCCAGCCGGGCCGCTAATCTACATATTTACCATTTAGCAAAAAGGATTTAAATTTTATTTTAATTATTTTTTATAACATACCATTTGTAATTTTGCCCAAGGCAATTTCGAGCCCAGTGCCTTAAGGTTTAACTGAATCGTCCAAGAAATAGAGGGTGGGCAATTTTAAAATTTAAGAGATTTTTGGATCTTTGTAAAGGGGGATAATCAATATTTCTTTCCAGAGGGTGATGATAGAGAATGGGGCTAAATTTAAAGCTTGCCTGGATAGTATGGGAGAGCCAGGAACAAAAATAGAGCGCACATAAACACCCACATGCAACATACGCCAAAAGAAAAACCCAGGCTATGATGTCGCAAGTATAAGCATCTATAATTCAACAGCAAAGTCAACGGTTGTGTCGCCGGTACGTGGTCTGGACATTCCCCGAAAAATTGCCTTACAGTAGAAAAATTGCTAACAAAGTTACAAGGAGACTTTCTTCGACCAGCAACTATTGTTCAATCATTCAAGTCGCCCTATGTCTGCCTCGTCTTCCCACGCTTCATCGCAAAGTCTCCCCCGTCTGAAATATATGGCTTAGCCTAATTTACAAGCAAAAACTCACTTCCATATCAATAACAGCGACGAGATCTGCCATTCTATATCAAACAAGCTTTTTTTAAAAAAAAAATCTTTGGCTTAATATTCAAATAAAAAAATGGTACAAGATTAGAACAAAATATTAGGACCTATAACCTAGAATTTTGAGATGCACGAGTTAGTGGGTTTCCGAAAATGCGAAGGAGCCGCCAAAGGATTTTACCTGGTTTGACTTAGCAGAGGTGCATACTATAAAACAAATGAACGAGGAAGGGACATTGAGGGCACACATTCATCTCGATTTCAACTGACTATTCCCTACGAGTTAAATACAGGGGGATTAGTTTTGAATTTATGTGGTTAAGGGGCAGAATGCCAAAATATTTTGTATTTTAAACATGTAGAATACCAAAAGAATTTCTGGTTCAGCGGTTAATATTAACAGTTATACAATTTTAGGGAAGATATTTATGTAGGTCAGCTTTTTTCTGATCACGCTAACACTCTTTGTATCACTCTTTTTGACCTTAAAGTTTATGTTTCCTCGCTTATAGGCCTCTTCGTTACGCTAAATTTTTAAAATGCATTATTTTTAGGGGGGTTTTCTATTCTTTTGAGGTTTGATAGAGTGTTGATTTTGCTTGGTAATTATAATCTGTCAATTTCTTCTTTTTCTGTGGTTCTCATGTCTATCTCATCTCTGGAAGAGTTGTTTTTAGATCTAGTTACTAGATTGGGCCTGATTCAATGGGTATAACATAATTCAACTGATGACATAAGCAACAGGAGCATATCAGAGGTCATCCGAGTCAAACAAAGAGCCTCTGCAAGAAACACCCATCATCCCCATGAAGGTCCTCCACAAGATCAAATCAGAACAAATATCGTGCGAGATAAATGTCTTTGCAACAGCTCTCCCTTAGGTTCATTTATCTTCCTCATTGGTATATTTCTGCTGCCGCTACTACTTTTTATCTCTTCCTCCAGAATTTCCCTACAAGCTCATTTGTTTTATCAATATATTCCCTATTGAAGAGTAAAGAACCCATTAATTGTTCTTCATCTTCATTATGGGGTTAATGCAGTGTTAAGTATCTAATTTTTATTTTTCTATAGGATGTGCAATATAGAGGGAAGTGTCTTAAGTCTTCTCTTTCTCCTCCACACAGTGGTTATTGCTATTGATCGTTTACTCTTATTCCTTTTAGCTCTAGGTTATTGGTGTTGCATCTAAAGGCCAGTTGTGATTCGTATGTGTTGTCATATATGCCATGTTTCTTTCCTATCTCTTTCCTCCATCTTCTATATCACCAAATAAATGTTTCTCTTCCATATCTTTTCTCCACTTCATAGTGTCATATTTATATATTCTTCGTATGAACTCTTCATTCTTCATATTAATCAGTTGTTATTTACTCGTCTCTAGATATAGATAATGTTTTAAAAAGTATTCAGCGTTGATACTTAAGTAAAAGTATTGTTACCATGAAAAATTACTGAAAGTACAAGTAAAAGTACCCAAACTTAAATTTACTTAAGTAAAGGTTTTACAGTATTGCATTTTTTAAGTACGTAAGTAGTGAAAGTAAAAACTAGCCGTAAATAGTAAAGTACCCATCACTTCAGACACTATTCAGTATACTGTGCAGTAAACCCTTTATATTCCCGCTGTTGAAATTCAGTTAAATTGACTTAACAATTGAAGTAGTACAAATATGAAAGAAGATTCCAAACGTTAGCTTTAACTGAAATAAACAATTACAGAACATACGTACCTATACAAAAAAAATAATACATATAATAAACACATTCTCGCATTAGTGTGCACGCCTAGATGCACGCATAATGTAAACAATAAATACATTCTCACATAAGCACACACATAAATATAGAAACATGTATATTTCACAAACAAAGAATTATTGATGTCAATATGTATATTTAAGTGGCATAACATTGATTTCACAACCAACGAGTCCAGTTAGGGGAGGAACTGTTTGATCTTCATTTTCATACATTATCTTCAATCATATAGCAATAAATCTATTTCATAGTTTTATATAATAGTTGAACCAACTAAATTATAACAACAATCAAATTAAACAGCTCTACTCCGCACTTAAGACGATCCTGGGACGACCAACGAAGTGTACCTGTAAACCGACGTGAAGATTGTGTAAACATAAATAAACATAAATAAACATAAATAAGCATAATTAATAAACATAAATAATAAAAATCATCGAGACTTAATCTCATAAAAGGAAAATGAATCAATCCAAGGATGATATATGTGGCACCTGTAGACGGCAAGTTAAAGAAAGCGATAATGGCCTACAATGCGAGCTTTGCGAACTATGGTTCCATTGTGGCTGTAAAAAGATAGGAAAGGAGCTATATGAAATATTGAGAAAATACAAGGATCAACTATGGTTCTGCAAGAAATGCAATCCAGAATTAAAAAATGCAGTAAGAAAGATCAGCAAGCTGGAGGTGGAAAACAAAAACCTAAAAAATAAAATACAAGAGCTAGAAGGTAAATTTAACGATTTAAAAGTGAATATAATAAAAGAAACAACATAAATAATAATGAGTAATTTAGAAGAGATTAAAGACAAAGAAAGTAAGAAAAATAATATAGTCATATACAATGTACCAGAATCTAATAAAGAAAATGCAGAAGAAAAGCAAAAGGAGGATGATGAAAGATGCCAAGATCTCTTTGTAAACACCCTAAGAGTGAACTGTAACAATGTAAAAACTGCGAGGATGGGAAAAAATCACGATGATGACCCAAGAAAAAGGCCATTACTAGTTATATTATATGATCAAAATGATAAATGGAGCATTATAAAAATGCCAAAATGCTAAAATATGAAACCGATCTGACAAAAAAAGGAATGGGAATTTCACCAGACTATACAAAGAAGGAAAGAGACAACAACAAAAGGATTAGAGATGAACTAAGACAAAAAAAAGAAAAAGGAGAACAGGGCTGATACATCTACAGAGGAGACTTAATCAGAAGGAACAACTATTGACAAGACAAAAATCATATTGAAGAAATAAAAATAAAATTATTAAATGTCCAAGGATTAACAAAAGTAAAGATAAGTGAGATAGAAAGTATAGTAAAGGATAATAATGAAATACTATGCTTTACAGAAACATGGCAAAAAATAGATAGTATTGAGATAAGTAAACACTTAAATAAAATAGAAAATATGAGGAGTAAGAATGATAAAAAAGGAGGAGGCCTAATGCTAATCCATAATAACACTAGGAAAATAACTGTAGAGAAAGTAAAAACAAAAAACTATGATATCTTATATGGTAATCTGAAGATAGGAAAACTAAAATTCAAAATAATACTAATATATTATCCAACAGGAGAAGATAAGAGAGATATAGATAAAAAGAAGAGTCTAATAGAAGAGATTGAGAAAATACTGGAAGAAAACAAAGACAATAAAGTACTTTTACTAGGAGACTTTAATGGATATCTTGGCTTTCTAGGAAGCCAAAAAGAAAATAAAAATGGGAAAACGATAAATAAACTAATAGATGAATACAATCCAATATTAATAAATTCAGACCTAGAGTGCAATGGTACATACACCTGGGGAAGAAATAATCAAAAAGTGCTATAGACCTCGTACTAATGAATCAGAATATGTATAAAAACTTCAAAAGAATAACCATAGATGAAAATAAACAGGAAATAGATATATCAGACCACAACTTGACAACTACATATCTTGATTATGAGAAAGGCAAAGAGGTTGCTGAAAATATAAAGGAAATAAATTATCTAAAAAGAGATGAAACGGCAATGGAAATATTTGAAGAAGAGATGGAAAAAAACAATAGAAAGGGAGGAGATAAGCAACATAGACAGTCTAATAGAGAAGATGAAACTAATGAGTAAACTAAAACTAACAAAAACATATTATACAACTAGAAGAGATCAAAATGACAAAAAAAGAAAAACCATGGATGAATAGGAAAATAAAAGAGAAAATAAAAAAACAACAATATCTGAACAAAAATAAAAGATACAAGAGAGGGGAGGAATATGAAGAAGCAAATATGAAATATCTGAAACAAAAGCAGAAAGTGAAAAACTTGATAAAACATGAAATAACATTATATGAAGAAAAGATACTGTTGGAGATAAAAAGTGCAGGAAGTAAAAAACTATGGGATCACATTAACAAGTTAAAAGGGAATAACAGTAAAGGTAATAAAGATATTGAATTGTACAAAAATAACAAAAAACTAAGTACTGAAGAAACTAAGGCCGAGGTAACAGAATATTGGAGGAAAATATACCAAAAGTTTGAGAAACAAATAGATAATATATGGAATGAAGACATTAAGAAATCATATATAGAAGAAATTAGGAACAGTAATGAGAAGAAAACAAAGATTGTATATAAAATAAAAGCCCCCAAACACGTAATAGAACATTTGGATTATGACTTCAAAACAGGAAATGGCGAAATAGTAAAAGAAGCAGAGATACCCCAGATAATTAAAGAACACATGGATATGGCATTTGAAATCAAAGAAGAAATAACAGCACAGAACAAAATAGAAATAAAAGAAGATGAAGTAAAAGCGTAGATAAAGATGTTAAAGAAAAGGAAGGCTGCAGGACCGAATGAATTAATACCAGAACTATTTAAAGCAATGGAAAAAAATGATAAATGCATAAGAAAAATTACTGAATGTTTCAACAAAATAATAGAAACTGGCAAAACACCTGATGATTGGAAAATTTCCAAAACAAAAATGGTACCAAAGAACAAGAGACCAGAAGCTAAAGACCTCAGACCAATAGCATTAACAAACATAGACTATAAATTATTTATGTCACGAGTAAAAAACAGATTAGAAGATCATATAAAAAATATAGATAAAGACTCAGAACGGCAAGCAGGCTTCACAAAGGGAAGAATGATAGAAGACAATTTAATGGTTGTAAAATACTGTATAGAAGAAAGCTACAAGAACAAAAAAGCATTTGTAATAGCGGCAATAGACTTCCAAAAAGCTTTTGACTCCATAAGAAGAGAAAACATGATTGAACACCTAATGAAATATAAAGTACACCCACAGATAATAGACATAATAGCAAAAATATATAATGATGATAAACACAAATACAACTAAGTGAAGAAAAAGAGCAAATCATAGAGGTCACAAGTGAAATAAAGCAGGGGTGCACCATCTCTGCCACCCTATTTAAACTAACTACTTATCAAATAATAGAAGAACTACAGAGAAGTGGAATGGGGTTCAGGGATGAAAACATTAAGATTAATACTCTATTCTTTGCAGATGATGGACTCCAACTGTCACAATCTTTAGAAGAGACTGTAAAGGACATAAAGCTTCTAACCCAATCAGCAAGAAAAAATAGCTTAGAAATTAATAAAGCAAAAAGCAAATTTATTATATTTAACATGAAAGAGCAACCGGCGGAAATAGAAGGGATAGAAGTAGAAAATAGTATAAAGTACTTAGGAGTGACCATTAATAACAAAAAAAAAGTGTTTCAAAGATCACATCAGAGGAATACATAAGAAGATGCAAACAATGGCAAATATGAGATACCCAATAATTGCAAAAAGCTGCAATAAAATAGAAATTGGGAAAACATATTGGAAAAACCTTGTGATACCGAGTCTACTCTACGCCACAAATGTAATAGATCTAAACCAAGGAGAGATAGATAAAATACAAAAAATGGAGAACAAAGTTAATAGAACAATATTATCAGCCAAGAAAAGAGCTCCCATAAGCAGCCTAAGAGGAGAGATAGGGGCATCACTGGTCATAACAAGGATAATGAAAAATAAATTATCATTCTTGCAAGACGTATTAAAAGAAAAGAAAAGTCAATTGATAACAAACATAATGGAATATACATTGGAAAACAAGAAAACAGACTATATGAAAGAGATCAATAAATATATGGGCAACCTAAATCTAAATATTAGACAACTAGGGCAGATATCAAAGGATGACCTACAAAAAAAAGATAAGAGAATGGGATACCAATATCTGGAGACAAGATATCCAAGCAAAAACCACGTTAAACATATATAGAATATGGAGAAAGGAGATGGGAGGACAGGAGTACACATATGATAACACTTTTGCAGCAGGTCTACTATATATATGCAGAACAAATACATTAGAGCTAACAGGATTGGCACAGGAAGAAAATCAAGACTGTCCAATCTGTGGTAAAGAAAGAGAGGATGTAGAACACTTCTTACTAATATGTGAAGGATATTCAAATACCAGAGAGAAGTATGCTGAACTACAGCAACCATACATAGAGAACAAAGAACATCTAATAGGCATGCTTTTATTCGACAATAAATTTAAAAGTAAAATAAAGGAAATTTTAGTCAAATTATGGAATCAAATGAACAGGAAGATTGGAGAGACATAACTCTCTAAATATATATAATAAACAAATAAAAACTAATCTAATTATATTTCACAGGAGTGCCGTAACAAAGGCAATACTCCCACAACATCATCTGATCTGATCTGAATATCCCTCTATTGATCAGAAAGTCTAGTTTATACGAAAAGTAAAATTAACTCTGCAAAATTATCCAGTTTAGCAGAATTCCAGAATATAAGACTCTGGTTAACTAAACTAATTATTAGGCAAAAAAATATACAAAGGAATTAATTACCGACATATTTTTTATTTAGCTTCACAAGCAACTAATTTTCAAAGTTCTGGCTATCTGATCAGAAACGTTTTGGGAGGAAAATTTTAGTCCTGCAGAGCTAAACAGGCGCTCACAAGCAGCTTATGCAGGAGGTGGGGTATTTAATTAAAGTGAAATATCCTACAATGCAAGAAAGCACCTCAGGATTTTTATATGACTCCCTGGGCATCACAAGTACCTGTCAATTTCTTGTGTAACTCCGGGCTGTTATTTTGGTTTCATTGTAGAAAGGAAGTTTTCATCATCTAGGCTACTATTACCGGCATCAAACACCTCTTGAGTGAAAATAGATTTCTTCTCCAGACACAGATTGATGTATCCCAAATCTGTGATTGGCCCCCAAATAACTGAAAATTAACGAATACTTCTATGCTTTACAAATGTAATGAAGTAAAAGTAACCTAAGAAAAAATACGCAAGTAGAAGTGAAAGCACCTGAGTTCATTGAGTACCTTTTAGGAAGTGAAAATGTATAACAAAGCTACTTGAGTACCAGTAGCGGCTTGTAGCTAAAATTTGTGGGGATGTTGCATCAGAATTTTTTTTAGCATTGTTTTAATATTGTAAAAAGAAAATAAACTTATGAAAAGAAAATTTATAGATAAACTTGATAAAATCTTAAACAGAAAAAAATCAAACATTTTTCACTTACTAATAGCCTAAATTGTTTCAGTTCAAGCTTAATCCATTCATTTAAAAACGAAATCTATACTTCTTGTTTTAATTTTTGCGAAAAAATTAATTATTTTATTTTTTATCTCTGGATGACTAATGGCGAATTTTTTCGCCATTGAAAGTAGTACTACAAGTGCATTTAGTCTTTCAGAATTCCTGGTGCTCCTTAGAAAAGTTTTGATCCTTTTCAGTGTTCAAAAGTAGCGTTCTGTCTCTGATGTATTCATCGGAATTGTCAAGAATATTTTAATCAGTTTCGTAATTTTACTAAGAACGTCATCTATATTATTTTCCAAGATAAATATCAGGAGCTTAATTAAGCAATTAATTTATAAACCCGGCAATGGCTTCACCACTCCCCTCTGCCCGTAGGTGAGAGCTTGCGCTTCGCTACTAAGATTAAAATTTATAATCTAAAAAAAGCAGCCATGGTTATATTTTTATACATTTTCTGAACTTCGCCAATTATAATAATTTTAAATAGGAACTCGAAACTAAATTTCCCCCCTTCCAAAATATCACGTTGCTAAAATTTAGAGTTATAGAAGAAGAAGAAGATAGAAAAAAATAAATTTCTGAACTTCACCATTTGTAATTCTTTGGGTTTTAAAAGATTCACAAAATTTCAATACTTATACTTATTTCTGAACTTCACCATTTTGTTTTTTGATATTATAAAAGAATTATTGAAATAACTTTAATAAAAAAACATAAGTTATAACCAAACTAAGATGAAATTATTATTCAAATACTAAAAAAAAATCCTCTTCTTAAATTATAGAGTTAGTGAAGAACCGAAAAAGAATAGGAATTCAATTCTAAACATTATCATATTCAAGAATATAAACACGCTTTTAAGTACAAAACACGCAGAGTCAAAAATAAACACTACCTTCCACTAGGGTCGGCACTACTGCATAAGCCACAGTGCTCTCTCTCTCCCTAGCGTGCAGCTTCTTATCTCAGACATGTGAAGATGCACACAACAGCCAAACACTGCGTCGCTGGAACTGTAAAGCGCACAGTTCTATACAAGGAGTTTTGTATTTTTTTTTTGAACTAGGGGATGGCTACTGACATCAAGCTTAAGGATTATATAATGTACAGGTATAAATAAAGAATTAAAGAAAAAAAGACTTCTTATATTGAATGTTATCGATAATATCAAGTGGGAATAGGGGGTGCTGCAGTTCCGCAGTGCCTATACACGAGCCGCCATTGTTGAGTACAGTACTTAAGTAATTGTACTTCGTTACTTCGCAACTATGTCCAAGTAGTATTCTATTTCTTTGGTCCATTTATCCTTCTTATTCTCCCGTACCTCCCTCATAACTCTTTTTCACTAGTTCGTTCGTGTTCTGTGACATACTAAATACTATGTATGTGAGTTTGTTTATCATAGCTGTCGCAGAAGCTCTCCCTATTTTCCCCCTAAGACAACTAATAAATGTAGATTTCCTGGCACCTAATATCGCTCTGTAGACAGTGATATTAAATTTATGGAGTTGTTTTATTTCTTCTTTGCTCATTTCTATAATGTTTGTGGCATATAATGCTCCTGGTAGTACGAGGCTTTTCCAATACGTTTTGTCTATGCTTAGTCTATTACAAATTTTGCTATTATTTAGAATATTACGTTTGAAATTTATGGCATGTTTTAAAATAGTGTTTATTGTTGTTTAATTTTACTTCTAGGTATTTTATTTCTGTTTCTATTCATATCCACTCTATTACCTGCTTGATCCTACATGTTAAATATTATGAAGCTGCTTTAATCTCTATTAATTTCTAGCCCGTAGTTCCCTGCTGATTTTATATTAGTCTTTAAATTTCCCCCAACGGGTTTTTGTTGTTCCCTAAGCTGGTGTGAACGATGCAAACTACAAAATAATAAAGAGGGCTAAAAAATACTGCTGACCACTAAAAGAAATGAGGAAAGCTCGTCCTGTATATTAGGAGCGTTAAGCTCAGCTCTAAGATCACTGCAAGTGCCGGCTCAAGGTACTAGCAACTCGGGCAGTTGCCCGGGAAGCGCCATGTACTAAGGGGCACCATCAAGGATCTTCAAATAAAAAAAAGTGAAAATAATAAATAAACTATTTTTTTCAATCTGATATATTTTAAGATGAAAAAAGGCGGTTATCAGATATATATATATATATATATATATATATATATATATATATATATATATATATATATATATATATATATATATATATATAGTTTGAAAGTCTTGGGACACCTTTCTAAGTATGTTTCCATTAGTAAATCGGAAGGTATTAAAGGGAGGGCAATAAAATTGAGATATGCGGTTGGCAATGTATTGAAGCATCTACAGATAAATTTTCAAGTTAATTCATCGAAAAAAAATCAACTATAAACAAATAATTATAAAAATAATAAACATGGAGATATGAATGTCTTGAGACGAACCTTGAAGTATTTAGTTGTGTCCTTTTAGTTGAATTACTTGCTCCAATCTCCTGTTATACCCTTCAATTAACTTTTGACGGTAGTCTGCTGGGATTTTTTCCCATACTTCTTGACACAAAAGCACCAATTCTTAAATATTTCTTGGTTAACGATTGTAGACCATTGTATTTAGCTCATGCTCAAGGTTTTTAATTGAAATAAGATCTGGTGACTGGGATGGCTACTTAATAACCTTAATATGATTAGTTTCCAACCAATGCTGCACCAATTTTGAAGTGTGCTTGGGATCGTTGGCATAATGGAAAGTCTAATGAACCCCAAGTTCCAGAGCAATGACATTATTTCCTGTGTATTTGCTCAAGATTTCTACATAATTCTCCTCTTTCATCGTGCCAGAGATTCCATGAATGGTACCTACATCAGAGAAACTTAAAGAGCCGCTTTAACATTATATACCTCACCCCCTGCCTCTGTGTTTGATAGTGGGACCGTAATCTGAGGAAGTGTACCAACCGACGTGTACGTCCAAAATAGGACACACGCGAAAGTTGCTACACACATAAAGTACACAGAGAGAGAAAAGTAAAGTTAGCGCCGTTTACGAGAATATCACACGGTAGTAAACGGAACATAGTTATCTCTTTTAGAGTTAGTCGAGGCAATCTTTGGCAAACATAATAATCAAAGCAGAATCTAGTATAAACCGGTTAGCTATCACTGTTAAACAAATAGAAGCCATGTCAGAAAGCTGTCTCCATGGCAACATGCCACCGCCCACAGGAAATTTTACCCAATAGTCGGAGTGCCTTTCTTATCAATATGTTCGGCAGTAGTCAATCAAAAGTCGAGTTATGTTAATACCAATAAATCAACAGGCCGGTACATAAGAGGGGGGTGTGGCTTAGTAGGACGAGTAACTTGTAGGGCGTGGCTTAAATGGAATATATATATATATATATATATATATATATATATATATATATATATATATATATATATATATATATATATATATAACTATGTGAAGCCAGAACAGAGAAATAATAAGATTACTGTATTATATAGCAATATATCGCGTTATATATCGTTCAGTCCGATCTCTCGGATTCACGCAATTCATCCTTGTATATAGTCTTGTACATAACGCAGACATTAAGGTGTAACTCTTAAAGGCTTTATTCGTCCGGCCTCCGTTGAACTTTTCTTGCACTTGAACTCGAACTTAATTTACATCATAACTTAGAACTTAAAACTTAATCGAAGTGCAATAAGATCTAGTTCAATAATAATTGTAATTTTGCTTTGGTGACTTCAATATCCTAACGTTACTCAATCTTTCTTCTTCAAAGCTTTATTAATCGGGAAAACAGCCGTTGCGCAATTCTCCTAATTAATCGCAATTCCTCGCGATTACTTAACTCCCGAAATACCGGTGTTCTACCCTGGTCTGGTCTATCCCCATCCTCCGAAGCTATTTTGACCCCGTCGCTAGAATAAGAACGCCCCTCGGCTTAGGGCACCCCATAGCAATCAAAAAATCACTCTCGTGGGAAATAAGGAAGGGCAACACAAACCAACCGGGGCATATGTATCAACCGGAGTCCTTGCCAAAAAAATACGCGATAACTCGGTAATTCATCACCATTACTGGCAACCAGCGTCCCCCTTTCAAGGCTCTTGGGTTGTACTCACGATTACCTTCAAGGGTGCCTCATAATTAGAAACGACCTTCAAGAGACCTCCTATAACTGGTGACCTTCAAGAGCCCCTCCCCCATAAGATTCCGAGTTACGCTTTCACGAAATACGTGGTGAACGCGATTTTGTCCAAAAGGCTCAAGCTTGGTCTAATCTGACCGGAGAATACTCTTTCAATAACTAAAAGGCTTGTCACTATTTCTTCTTGAAAATTGTAGTCGAGCTTTTAGATGTCTAGGCTTCAATATGGCGTCTTACGAGGTTAGTATGTCTTACGCACAAAATAACTTTACATTCTACTAAATGTATCTTGCTTATATGTACACTACTGCTTTCCAGTTGAGCCTGAATCTCTCTACGAGTCATGCGTGGATTTTTATCAACTTCTCTGATCAAATTTTTCTCACCGAAATCGGTGCATCCAGAGCGAAGGGCGTTAGAAGTTGATCCGTTGTACCTGAACTCGGAAATTACATTGTAGATGGCGAATTTTGGCACAGTGAGTTGTTGAGCAATGTTTCTAATCGATAGTTTAGACTTATGTTTCTGAATAATTCGATATTTAATATTACTTGATAACTATTTTCTATCCGCCATGATGAAACTGCAAATACTGATGACACCGGCACATATAGTTGCAAGATATAACCTTTTGCCTGCTAAATTTCAGTCATTTCCGATTCTATATTATTTTAACGTGATTCTTACCGAAATTAAGCAAAATGTTATTACAATACAAGTTTGATGATTTTTTCCTGATATGTCCGAAGACTTTCATACGTGCATGCTTGTAATCTTTGCTTAATAGTTCATTTGTTTTTCCATCAATTTGTAGCCACGCCCGAAATGCAAGGTGAAGTAGGTTCAACGACTAACCTCGCAAATGAGCACCCTGTTGAACCTATGAAACCCTGAAATTGGGCATACGTATGAAATATTGAAATAATATGCCATGTAGTAGTAATGAATCAATGTTGAATAAACCGAAATATATATATATATATATATATATATATATATATATATATATATATATATATATATATATATATATATATATATATATATTAATGAGCACCTCGTTGGGCCTATGAAATCTTGAAATTAAGCACACATATTAACTACTGAAATAACATGTCATGTAGTAGCAATGAACTAATGTAGAATAGAGCGAAATACTTATATTACAATTGTATATATACTAAAAAAAACATGAGTGAATATTTGGATGTTCCCACGCGAACACATAAACATACACACGCGAGGAAACAGCTGCAGGTCATAAATGTCTCGATACAAGATAACGAGGAGGCAGGAACGGAATTGGGGTTGCCCAGCTAAAGTTGTCGTGGACCTGCAAAACGACAAAATCAACTTTCCTATCAACTTTCTATGGTTGCCAACCCAGTTGGGCAAAAATGTGTCTACATTGAAACACACACACCGTTATGACCCCGCCCAGCAATCTAAACAAAAGAACAAAGGAACATACTTCTGACCTAATTAGCTCCGCCCCACCCCGCCTCCAGATTAAGAGAAAAGAAGTCACGCCCCCTTAATTGGAGGTAGTACAAATAGACGGGTTGAAACATTCTCAGAATCATTATTATTAATTATTCGTTCATTCATTCAGTCAGTTAGAGAGTCAGGGTGCAAATCGAGTCGTTGGGGGCAGACGATGCTGTAGTCATAAAAACTAATCAAAAATAGGTTTATACGTTTGTAGGCCTGCCACTAATACCCCTCACAAATTCCCATAGGTGGGCGGGATAACGAAAAAAATGTATCAGGATAACTGAAAAATCGATAACGATAACCTTATCGGCGATAATCGATAACTGGCGAATACATTATCGTCCGATAAGGTGATAACCGATAAATCGATAAATCCAAAATATAATACAATATTGATTATTGACTATATATAGCATTATTTAATAATACAATAGTAAGAATATTTGAATATTGTTTCATAGTTTCTTACCTGGTGAGTCTCTCCTTCATCTCCTCATAGGTTTTGAGAATCCTCCTCCCAGCTCGGACCTACCTATTTCTGCCTCTTGCACGCGCGGCTCACCCCTGTGATAAACTGGAACCAAAAACTAAACTGAAATTATCGATTATCGCTAGTTTGGAACAAAAAATATCGGCGATGCTGATGAATCGATAACGATGGAAAATATGTCGGATAACCGATAACCCGATATCGTTATCGCGATAACGCCCACCTATGCAAATTCCATTTAACAGGAGCTGCCAAGTGTAGGCCATGAATGGTCTTTTGCAGTCTCCTTCTTTTCTTATGTTCTTATGTTCTTAAATTCTTTCTACCTACTCCGCCCAATAAAGAGTTTTGAATCCGCTTCCCGTGAGTACTTATCCTAAAAATAATCCATTCGATTCTCTTACCCAGCCTACTCCACTAAAACAAGGCAAGGGGAGTATTTCCCCACAATTAGAGTCAGCCCAAGGTCAGCACCGGGTATTCGAATACCCCAACAGCGCTGCGTCAAGTTTAAGCACCATTGAGGAAGGTAACTGTGGGACCAAGCCACAACAAAGTACCGAAACCCATAAATTAACTTGAAACTTTATCTATAGATGCATCAATACACTGCAACCAGCATACCTAAATAGTGATATTACTGTATGTGATCTCTTGACTGAATTAAATATAGACAAAGAATTATTTCATGATGATGTAAACTTCCAATAGAAGCCACTAGGTTCATAAACACTAATAAGTTCCAGGATGTCATGCCAAATTTGTGGGTTACATTAAGAATAATGCTTACAATACCCATTAATGTGGCCGCTGGCGAGAGAACGTTTAGTAAACTAAAGCTTATAAAAACATACTTACGGTCATCTGTCCAAAATCCAGGTTAAAAAAAATAATATTATTGTCTGTTAAAAAACAACCCAGGTAATAAGTTCATTTCTATTATTCCATATTTTTAGTTTTTTTCCTTGTGAAATATTTTATAATTATACTTAAAAAGGGCGCCGAACATCTGCTTACCAAGGGTGCCAGCGACCATAAGGCCGGTCTGATCACTGCAATTCGGAAGCTTAACGTTCGGCACGAAAAGTAATTAGTAAACTTAATAATAATAATAATATAAATACCGTCAACCAAATAATCGATATGTCTCCTATCGTAAAAAAAGAATAAACAGCTTAGTCATATTTTCACAAGTTACTCTCGTTTTGTAAGCAGTTCAGTATTGTGTCCTCTAACTTAACATTTTTCCTTCCATTAACTCAAGGAACTTTAGTACCGTATCAAAAAGAAACAAAAGAGAGGAATATAATATTTTAGGTTGAATAATTAGAAAAATCTGTCTAAACAAGTCTCGGCAATAATTACAATGTAATGACCTCTATGTATTTAATTTAAATCAAATGAATGGAGGATTTGAAAAAAAGAGTTTATGCTTTGAGCACTAAAATGAGAGATATGGTAGCATTTGGTAACTATTTAATGCTTGTTTCTCAGACGTCACCATGTCAGCTAATTAAATATCGAATTTATATCTCTAAATGACTTTAATCATATAGAAAAACAATTAATATATGTAACTTTAATTAAAATCAAACCATATACAATAAACTGAACTCCCAAACATCTTTTTGTACCTATTAAACGCTCTAAGTATGACCTTATCTTACCAAAGAAACATTAAGGAAAACTACCTTATTAATTACCGTGTATAAAATTAAATAACAATTGTAAGATGCTATGTAATGCAAAACATTGTAAAATAAAATAATGGAAGGGGAATGTACTAATTAAATGTTATTTGAAACTCATATCGAATGTACAAAAATTAATTCAATATATATCTGTTGTTTGCCGCGGTGTGTGCGGCCCATTTATATAAAAGGGAAATTGGAAAGTGACAACTTTTGTGACTGGGACCACAGCCACAATGCTGGACATCTGCCTAGTCAATGATCAGCTCTTTTATAACTATTATATGAAGCCGAAAGATATTCCGTGTCCAGACCACATAGCAACTCTCCTCAAAATCAATCCACGACCAATACAAATCCCAGGGAAGGTGAAAAAAACCTTCCATAGAGCAGACTGTGAAAGATACAAGAGGAAACTAAATTCATGCAAACTACAACCATTAGAAGGAGCAACATTTAATAAGATAGATGCTGAATTAAAAAAAATATATAAGTTGCTCGATGCAAGCAGCAGACGAAATAGCCATTCCCCCAAACCGCTACACGACAATTAAGACATTTACATGGGCACCCAAAATGGTACAGAAGCACAGAAGACTAAAGGAAGTCTCAGAGGAAATAAGAAGGAACGGAACAAGGAGGGAGCAACGCACAAGAAATCATCACGTCGTTAATTGGAAGATTCATCAAGAAATAAATAATCACGAAGATCAAGAATTAACCCAGCCAACTTAAATAAGAAGAAGGAATCTCAGCCAATAAGAATACAAAGAGTCAGATAAATGGAAGACAATGTTTGTAGGGGCAACTTCACCCAAGTAGAAGTAAATAGATTCGAATATAGAAGAAGAATGATATGGATAAATACCAAAACATATAAGAAGGCCCCCCCCATCCCATAACTGGTGACCCTCAAAAAGGGGCGAACAATCTTCTGATCTTCGTTACAACTGCACCTCCTCTCCTACTAGAGTTTAAGAAAAAAGTGCTGCTTGGAACCGGAGACCCGGCAAGGATATTACTGATTAGCGTCAAAAACTTAGTTCGTTCTCCTCAATCCCACTAAATTAGCTCCACTCATCCCGCAGACTCGGAGGACGGGGTGGGAGAGCTACTAGTAATCCTCGATTAAGAAATCCAATACTAGTCTCTCCCCAATCCTCAAATTCGCTCCGCGTTCTAGAAAGGGACATGTGTAGGGGTGCGAAGACGTATCAGAGAGAAAAATTCCTTCCAAAGCGAGAATATAAATAGCCCATTAAATTACCAAGTCAGAACGGACTCGCCGTAACGTGACGGCAGAGTGCTGGCCTTTGGATTCAAAGATCCGCGATCGATCCCTCAGTCCACAATTTTTACGGAGAAAATCCCAGAAGAAAACGAAAAACGCTTTAAGGACAACTCAAGAAATCGACTCAATAGAAAACCGATGTCAAGGAAAACGGAAAGAAAACGACTTCAAGGGCTAACTCATATCATTCCATCAATTCAAGAAGAAATCATCACGTCATCAAATCCACAAGAAATCATCACGTCGTTAATTGAAAGATACATCAAGAAAGAAGGAATCTCAGCCAATAAGAATACAAGACACAGATAAATGGAGTCAATGTTTCAAGGGGCAACTTGAGTCAAGAAGTAATAAATAGATTCGAATAAAGAAATCTCAAGATGAATTCGATATGGAGAAATAATTAAATAAAAATATGCCCCCCTTCCCCCCCCCCCCCAACAACACCTTCGGCGGTATCGACGTGAAAATCACCGTCCAAGAGGTTACAACCACAATTTCGAAATTGAAGCCGAAGGTACCAGGAAGATCAGGATTCACCAATAAGCATTATCATGAAGCACCCGAAAAATTCTGCAAGAAAATGTGGCGCCCAAGTGCGAGGAAAGTAGGCCTGTAGCACCCATATTGCAGGATAGATAGGCCCAGTGAGGAACCCCCACAAATGGGTGCTCAATGGATCTATGAAATCCTAAGATGGAACACACACATTAATGTAGCACTGCCATATTTTTATAATCAGCAGTACTCCCAAAATAATTAGAATCAATTTGTTATCCTTCAAAGTAACTGGTATCTGTATTGTAAATTATATATATATATATATATATATATATATATATATATATATATATATATATATATATATATATATATATATATATATATATATGATGAAAATTAATGCAATATCGCCTGAAAAGATGAGGAATTAAACCACATTCTCCGAAGACAATTTAGTTCAGAACAGTTTCGGTGTATCTCACACCCTTTTTCAACTGACACTGGGCAGAAAATATAAGAGAAATGCATATAAGCATAACACAAGATCCCCTCTTTTTTCCCCCAATCCCCTACTTGTGGCTAATCTGAGGGGGGGGGGTGTAGGCCTAAACATATTGAAGGGCTGGCATTTCACTATTTTGTTTATTTCCGATCTTATTACAGGATTAAAAGAAAATTGCCCCTTAGATAGATTTAAATTAGGAACTGGCGATATCAAGCTCGATTCTACGATTCTTCTCTTAACATAGTTAGCCGATTTAAATAACATTTTACTTCCATTGAAATCGATCGTATGATTCTTGTCTCTAACATGGCAAAATATTCCACTACTTTCGCTGCCCACTCTAATATATCTTTTGTGTTCGTACAATCTCTTGTCTAGATTTCTCCCCATTTCCCCTATATAAACTTTATGGCAATCATTGCATGGTACTGCATATACTCCTATGTTATGATGTTCTTTGGGTTTCCTGGCCATCATCAATTGGTTTAAGGAATTATTATATTTAAAGGCTAGATTAATACCCGCTTTTCCAAATATGTCCTTTAAACTATTTAATTTATTATTAAATGGCAATGTTATACATTTGTTGAAGTCATTAGTGCGGGAAGGCTTATTACCATAGAATGTTTTCCTAGCTGCAAAATGGGCAGACGATATGAACCAATCGGGGTAATACAAATTAGAAAAAATGGTCCTGATAATGACAATTTCTTCATCTAAATAGGAAGGATGACATATTTTGTATGCTCTAAGGAAAAGGTTAGAAATTACCGATTTTTTAACAGTATTATCGTGAAACGAAAAATAATGTATGCAGGCATTCAAGTGGGTTAGTTTCCTATACACGTCAAGTTTTAATTCATGGTGATCTTTATTAATGAGGACATCTAAAAAGGGTAATCTATTATCATATTCCCATTCATATTTAAATTTGATGGAGACATGCAAATTATTCAGATTATTAAAAAAGGTATCAAAATCATGGCCATTAGGCCATACAGAAAATACATCGTCAATGTACCTTAACCATATAAAGTTTGATGTAAACTCTTTGTTTACCAAAGTTCCGGTTGACCAAACCATGGGCCTTCTACGGGAAATCATGCCTAGACTTAATTTGGATCTTCCCATTTCTACGAGTAAATTTATCGATTTATTTGAATTATGTCCCTCTGACAATGTTGTTCGAGTAAATAATGAGTTTTATAGACAAATATTTGGCCTTAGCATGGGAAATAGTTTATCTCCGATATTGACATGTGTCTTCATGGAATATTTTGAGACTGAACTCCTTCCCACAATTTCTCCCCCTAACTTTATATGGTTAAGGTACATTGACGATGTATTTTCTGTATGGCCTAATGGCCATGATTTTTATACCTTTTTTAATAATTTGAATAATTTGCATGTCTCCATCAAATTTAAATATGAATGGGAATATGATAATAGATTACCCTTTTTAGATGTCCTCATTAATAAAGATCACCATGAATTAAAACTTGACGTGTATAGGAAACCAACCCACTCGAATGCCTGCATACATTATTTTTCGTTTCACGATAATACTGTTAAAAAATCGGTAATTTCTAACCTTCTCCTTAGAGCATACAAAATATGTCCTCCTTCCTATTTAGATGAAGAAATTGTCATTATCAGGACCATTTTTTCTAATTTGTATTACCCCGATTGGTTCATATCGTCTGCCCATTTTGCAGCTAGGAAAACATTCTATGGTAATAAGCCTTCCCGCACTAACGACTTCAACAAATGTATAACATTGCCATTTAATAATAAATTAAATAGTTTAAAGGATATATTTGGAAAAGCGGGTATTAATCTAGCCTTTAAATATAATAATTCCTTAAACCAATTGATGATGGCCAGGAAACCCAAAGAACATCATAACATAGGAGTATATGCAGTACCATGCGACGATTGCCATAAAGTTTATATAGGGGAAACGGGGAGAAATCTAGACAAGAGATTGTACGAACACAAAAGAGATATTAGAGTGGGCAGCGAAAGTAGTGGAATATTTTGCCATGTTAGAGACAAGAATCATACGATCGATTTCAATGAGAGTAAAATGTTATTTGAATCGGCTAACTATGTTAAGAGAAGAATCGCAGAATCGAGCTTGATATCGTCAGTTCCTAATTTGAATCTATCTGAGGGTCAATTTTCTTTTAATCCTGTAATAAGATCGGAAATAAACAAAATAGTGAAATGCCGGCCCTTCAATATGTTTAGGCCTACCGCCCCCAGATTAGCCACAAGTAGGGGATTGTGGGAAAAAAGAGGGGATCTTGTGTTATGCTTATATGCATTTCTCTTATATTTTCTGCCCAGTGTCAGTTGAAAAAGGGTGTGAGATACACCGAAACTGTTCTGAATTAAATTGTCTTCGGAGAATGTGGTTTAATTCCTCATATATATATATATATATATATATATATATATATATATATATATATATATATATATATATATATATATATAACTCAATTTAGAATTCCCCTATATTAAAAGGTTCCTCTAGAACCGCCTTGTTTAAAATATCCTCCAACCAACTTTGCTCTTCCTCATTGTGTTTTCGCTCTCGCCTCGAAAGATCCCAATTTATTTATTACTATTGTGATTCATTTAACATTCCCTTAACATCCCTTTTACATTCTTTGTTCTCCTAATATCATATTAAATAACCTTTACTTCTACTTAATATCCTGTTGACATTATATAACCTATTAACATGTATTTGCTTTTCTGTTACTATTAATTCGATTACCAATTATCTTGTGAATTGCCATTTTTAATTCTTTTACGTATCCATTTAATAATAACTCGTATTCTAATTCACATCTATAACACTGGTTTACAAGGTTTTTGGTGTTTAGGAAATGGGCATAATTCCTGTAAGAAATCGGTCTCCTGAATAGAAAAATTACCCTAATTTTGATCCATCAAGTTTAGTTTTTAAGTTATTGAACATCCTTCTATAATACATATATTAGGTTTGAGTCAAAGTCCATATGTTGATAAGTCTGTGTGTGAGTCAATGTCCATATGTATATAGGTATATGTGAGAGTTACTGTCCATATGCATATGTCATAAGTGTGTATATTTTATAAATTAGTCACTATGTTTGTGTGTACGTCCACTACACTGGATTCTTTACTTTATCCTAATTCTAATTATTTTCTTTTTTTCCGATTTTTCAGATGTTGTGGTGAACTAAGCAATAGAAAATGAGCAAGATAACCTCTTCAAAAGGTGTTAATTCTCCAAATGTGTTATGGAAACACAAAAGTGAAAACTATAAAGACCTTTTTTACCAACTTGATATCAACTTTTCGTGATATTGGTGCCCTCCCCCCCTCCCCCCAAAAACGTGTCTGCACACACATTTTGTTATATATCTTTCAACAATTCACTAATCACCCTTAATTTGCAGGACGTAACAGAAGCAACGCTTGTGAACACAACTAGATTTCAATGGAAGCTACAACAAAGAATATACTGCGTCAAACATTACTACAAGACAGGCTCGTTCAAGAAAGTGCAGGACACTTTCTTGCATCAGTTCTAATGTGAAAAAGTTCCCTCCAAGAGCAGAATTACGGACTGAATGGAACATTTCGAGAACTATGGGATAGTGGAGAGTCTCAATGCAGCCAGTGACAACCGTCCAAGCCGGCCAGAACGCCCAAGGAAGCGTACAGCTGAGTTGGTCGAGAGCGTGAGAGAGTCAGTTCAGCAGAGTCCAAAACGCTCTGTGCGCAAGCGAAGTCAGTCCCTGGGTATATCCCGTAAGACTTGCAGCAGGAGAGTGCTAGTAATGGATGTAAAGGTCTACCCATACAGAATACAGATGAAGCAGACCCTTACAGCTTCAGGCAAGGAGCAGAGAAAGGCTATGGAAGTCAAGATCCTGGAGAAGATTCAGGAGACCCCAACTTTCCTTAACCTTCTTTGGACCTCAGATGAAACTCACTTCCATCTTGAAGGAAATGTAAACTCGAAGACAAATGTCTTCTCGGGGACCTCTCGACCAAATGAGGTAGCCACCAAGCCCCAGCATTCCCCTAAGTGCGCAGTATGGATTTCAATCTCAGCCAGAGGCATCAGACCATTCTTCTTCGAGGAATCTGGCACGACAATGACAGTCACCAAAGAGCAGTATGTTGAGCTCCTCAAAACCTTCAAGAGGGAGTTGCAGACCCTGTTCCCATCGCTTATGGGAAAGTTCTGGTTTCAGAAAGATGGAGCAAGCTCTCACACCTCAAACCTGTCCCGAAATTGGCTGAAAGAAAACTTTGGTGGCCGTGTGATCAGTTTCAAGACTGATTTTGAGTGGGCATCTCACAGACCAAATCTTAGCCACGCCAGATTTCTTTCCCTCGGGCTACCTTAAAGGCAAAGTGTTCACAGGGAGACCCAGGACCATCACGGAACTCAAGGAAGCCATCAGAGAGGAGATCAGAGCCATTAGTCGGTCGCTTTTTAAGGACGTCATGGACAACTTTGTGATGCGCCTCAAGAAATGCACAGAGCTAAATGGAGGTCATCTCGAACACGTGCTCTAAAATAAAGAAGAAAAGTCCCGTGACTCTCATATTTTGATATGATGTTTTTAAACACAATGAACTAGTTATCACCAAAGTTTCATTCAATCCTTGCAGAAAATTAAGAAATGAGGCCTATCGAAAGTTGGGGCCCGTTTTTGGGGGGTCACCGTGTATGAGAATAGATCTTCTTCTAGGTGAGGATGTAATATTGATTTTTTAAATGAGTTAACTGTAGATTTAGTGACTACTTACTCTGGTAGATTATTTTATTTCTCCACTATCTTGTTGCTAAAAAATCTTCTTCTAAACTCCAAGTTAGAATATTGGTGTGCGACCTTGAAGATATGAGCACCATTAGCCTGATGTGGGGCGAGGACAAATAGATCTCCAGGTAGAATACTGCTCTCCATAGGTGGGCGCGATGACGAAAAAATGTATCACGGTAACCGATTAATCGATAACGATAATCTTATCGGCGATAACCAATAACGATAACCTTATCGGCGATAATCGATAACTGGTGATAAATTTATTGCCCGATAAGATGATAACCGATAAATCAATAAATCTAAAATTATAATACAATATTGATTATTGACTATATATCGAACGGAAGAAGCACGGGAAGATAGGGAAAAAAAATCATCAAAGGACGGGTAAAACCGGTAGCGCGCAGGAGCAACACCCCGTGACCTATCGTCCGACAGCTGGTTCCTAGCTCGGACCTACCTATTTCTGCCTCCAAGGCACGCGCGGCTTGCCCCTGTGCTAAACTAGAACAAAAAACTGAAATTATCGATTATCGCTAGTTTGGAACCAAAAGTATCGGCGATACCGATTATACTATATGGTTATTTATGGGATTTATTTTCCGTTACTAAATCAACCTAAATAGCGTTTTGAAAACTAACTATAAATTTGTTTGATCGAAGTTTTTGCCTGATAGTTTTTAGGCCTAAGGCGACAGCGAAATGAATTTTGAAATAATGAATTGGGTTTTAAGAAAAACAATTAAACAAATATAAATATATTCATAGAATCAACGAATGTACAATGAGATAAGTTGGATTAGGTATACAATGTAAGATATGGTAAAATATGATTTACAGTAACGAGATGCGAAGAGAATTGAAGTACGTGAAATAAATATGAAATAATATGGTGGAATAATATGGTGACTATGATGGACTGTGAATTGGGGCTGCAATATGAGAAGTAAATATAATTAGGACCTACTCTCGTATGGTGGTTTGCAAAGAATTGTGAGAGAAAGTGGAATTAACTAAGTATGATTTGTTTGGAGGTAAATGACTAATTGTAGAAGGAATGATTACCGACCTTTATACGAAGAATGGTGAGAGTCGAATGGGAAAGAATATTGTTCCAGAAGGTCAAGCTGAAAGTGTTTGTTTGTTTGTGTGTGAAATTTTAAGAGATGTTGTTTGAAACAGTAGTACGTTAAATGAATTGACAAGTAAAATAAATTAATTAATTAATTATTAAGTTGTACATAAAATATGATATAATTTGCAGAAGTTAAGTAAAATAATCAAACGATTAAATTGACAAAGTTAAAGTATTGCCTAATATTAATTTTACATAATAATTGATGTATATATATATTTAAGTTTCCCAGGAGGTTTTTATTATAGGAATGCCCAGAGGCATTGCTATACGATGAATCGATAACGCGGGAAAAAAATATCGGATAACCGATAACCCGATATCGTTATCGCGATAACGCCCACCTATGCCACTCTCATTGTGAAATAATTTCCAGGGCCATAATTGTCTCGTACGTACATTTTGGTCTTCGAAAATGCTTAATGATACAATAATACTATAATCTGCTTAGCGTCACGGCAAATTAATAGAAAGAAGGGATTGAAGCGACATTTGGTAGAAAACACACGATTGAGCGGGTAACTAATTTAAGTTTCAAAATCAGTAATTTTTTTTGGTCAAATTTAGATTGAAAAATTATGTTCTTTGACCACCACGAATATGACAAGAAGCAATGGAGGAAAGTTTAAGTGTTAACTTTAAAACAGATCTAGGGAAAAGGAACTTGGTTTAGATTAAACTTCTAGAATTCACTCCCGAGATGGTTGTCAATCACTAGTCAATACACAAATGCAAGGGGCCTTTGGCCGGCCCCCTAGGAAAGGTAAAACAACATAAATTGTGCGAGATATGAGTTACCTAAATATTTTTATGGCCCTTTTATTTCTTAAAATATGACATTACCTTTTTTTTCTCTTTAAACAAGTTACACATGGTATTCTGTATATTTTATTACTCGTTTCTAGTATGTACCCTCTATGTTTTGGACGTTACCAGGCAGAGGCAAATATGATAGCGGTAGAAATTGGAGTAGGGCATATGACAATCAACCAGTGGAAAAAAACAAGAGTCATAGCACTGTTTCTATTAAGTTCTCGAGACTGAAATTCATTATTCTTTATCGTCTGTAGGTAGTAGATTTCGTGTATGTATCTAATTAGTCGTGGACACACGACTCTATAAGTTAGGAGGGGCGGTCAATATGTTTTGCGAATTGGTAGGGCAAAACAGAGAAAGATGGATGGCTGTTTGTTGGGGTGTTAGGACAAGTTATGACAAGTCAGGACCTGCAGCCGCACGCTCCTGCCTCGTCTATTGAAGAAGCACTAGCTGATCGCTGATCGTCAGTCACAAATTTTTCAACAATAGAGAAGGTTAAGCACCGCGCAGTGATCAAATTTTTACCAAGGAAGGCAAGAATGCAAAAGAGATCCATGAACGCATAGTTGCAGTGTACACCGACACCGCCCGTTCCTATGCAACCATTGCTCGCTGGAATAGAGAGTTCCGTCATGTCCGTGGGTCCCTCGAAGATGACTCCCGTCCAGGACGCCCGTCAGACGTAACCAACGAGGACAATGTGGCCCGTGTGGAGAGGATGATCATCGCAAATCGACGGGTGAAGGTCGAAGAAATCGAGTGAGAACTTGGAATATCACATGGAAGTGTTATGAAAATCATCCATGACAATTTCGCCATGACCAAGGTCTCTGCCCGTTGGGTCCCTAGAAACCTCACGCCCCATGATCGACTTCAACGTCGTCAAAGTTCGGAGGAGCTGCTGCTCCCGTACAACCAAGACCCGGCAGGATTCGAGTCACGCATAGTGACAGGTGATGAAACGTGGGTCCATCACTGGGATCCCGAGACCAAGCTCGAAAGCATGGCCTGGAAGCACAGGGGCTCTCCGACCCCCATAAAGTTCCGGACCCAACCCTCAGCCGAGAAGATCATAGCCACCATCTTCTGGGATTCTGAGGGAGTGTTGATGGCGGACTATGCGCCTCGTGGAAGGACCATCACAGGCCAATATTACGACGAGGAATTGGCTGGATTGAAGAAGTGCATCCGTCAGAAGCGGCGCGGCAAGTTGACACGCGGTGTCCTGCTCCTCCACGACAATGCCCCTGTCCGCAAGGCCAGAGTTGCACAAGCTGCCCTACGCGAGTGCGGATTCGAGGAGCTCAACCATCCCCCATAAAGTCCAGATCTGGCCGCTAGCGACTACTTTTTATTCCGCCAGCTCAAGGCTGCACTGCGTGGACGCCGGTTTGGGCACGATGAAGATGTTCAGCTTGCCATCCAGGAGTGGATTGAACAGCAGTCGGGAGATTTGAGGTTGTCGGGAATTCGAAGCCTCAGGGACAAGTGGCGCAAGTGCATTGAAGTCGAGGGTAGTTATATTGAAAAATAATAAAACACTTTTCCTCATATCTCGTTTCCTTATATCCGAATTGCAAAACTTATTGACCGCCCCTCGTACTATGTCAGTCCGTAGGTCGGTCGGTTGGTAACCATTTTACTATTCAATGAGTTATTTGGCAATAACATCGTAACTATTAGATCGATTCTAACGAAATTTGAAACCTTTATGTTGTTTTACATTCTCTTTCGAATGGTATAATAGACAAGTCTCTCCCACGGTTATTCCAGGAATTATTTGACAATAACATCGTAATTATTCAGTCGATTCTAACGAAATATGAAACCCTTATTTTTTTTTACATTTTTATTTCGAGTGGTATGATTTCCAAGGTTCTCCCAAGGTTAGTCCGGGAATTATTAAAAGAAAACTAACGAGGGGTCGGATTTCCCCACTTGTTAAAAGTTTTGAATGTCATATGGTCATAAGTCAGAATAATTGAGAGCACGCGACTTAGGTCTGTTGACCTTGTTGAAATTTAATCCAACCGGGGTGTTTTTTTAAGGGAGCAGAACACTTTACGACTAAGGTGGAGACTGAAAAAGAGAGAGAAGAAAGGATCCTGATGTAGAAGAAACAATAAAGTCCTATGGGTCTCTGTGTGTGTGGGTGTAAGATGAAAGGAACTCTTCGTTGGTCACCAGATATATTTATATTCCACCTCGTTTTGTGATCCTCTTTGCTATTGCGCTCCCCATAAGATTGTTGCAAAACGTTGATCGTTAAACCGGATTTGGGTTATACGATTAAGTTCCGAGAAATTATTACCCGACTCCAAAAGGTAATGATGACTATTTTGGGCTGGGTGATGAGCAGAAATTCTGATATGATTTTGCCTTCGAGCGAAATGGTGATGAAAACAAGAAGACTGCAGTTCTATTTATTTAGTGGCTTTGGGTAGCAAATGGAGGAGGAGTTCGAATTAGAGTGATTATCTATAGCTCGAGATTATCTCTGATGATGCGTAAATAAATCTCACGTAAAAGTTCGTGCTTTGGTACGATGAATGAATAAGACTCGTCTTGAGGTAAGATCAGTTGCGTAAATGCTTTCTCCTAATGTGGAGTAAATGACTTGATTGTTATGACCCGCGAGCGATATGTGTAACTGCTCCTGGAATTTCTCGAATGCCCTCTCTCGAATGATTTCTCTCGTGGTGATTTCTCTTGAATGATTTCTCTCTCCTCCTCGATTTGCTCGTTTTATACTTGGACACATTTACAAACATACAGATATATATACATATACAATACTTTTGAAAACCTTTTCTCTCGTGAGAAAAATGACTGAAACGGTGAAATTTGGTCAAATGTTTTTTTTCGTCTTCCTTAACAAAAATAAAAATATATTTTTGTAGTTATAATTTGATACTCACCGAGTGTTGTGACGATCGAGCTAACCCATTTTAATGTTTCTTTTCTTTTCTCTTAATGTCTATTTTTCCAAACTGTAAGCACAGAATAATTATTCTCATCCCCAGTTTACCTCTTCACGGTGACTTTGGTCTTCTCGGGAAATCAAAATGGGAATGGTTCTAAAATATCCTGTTATATGTTACAATGTTTTATTTGAGTTTCTTTTTGTTTCGTTACACACACACACACACACACACACATATATATATATATATATATATATATATATATATATATATATATATATATATATATATCGGTGTACAAAAATACATTGGCTAAGTGTACACATTACTACTTCATAGGTTTGTGTGTGCACCATGTGCACCACAGTCCTTTCCACTCGGTTAAGACAAAATTTGAAGATGTTTGGGCAGATTCAGCAAAAATGTGGATACCAAGAATAGGACCAATAATAGTAAAAGAATGTTAATAAGGATGTAAATAATTAAGGTATTATTGAGAAAAAGAAGATGACGCTAAAGAAAGTAATTCCATTCCCTGGAGGGTAAATGATGGAGGACCATGGAAAAATGGAGGAAAAAGGTGGATAAAGAGAAAGAACAAGAATATAGAAAAAGTAGGGGATGAAAAGAAGAATGAGAAAGAGAGGTTACTATAATAATTATGATCCGTAAGGTGTAATGTGAAACCCAAGGGATATTTTGTATTCATTTAGAACTAAATTGAACCCAACTGGACCATCTCGGACCAAGTGTATGTAAAGAGATTCCTGAAGAGTGTAGTAGAGTTGGAGGAGTACTGGGAGTACAACGAAGGAGGTCCCCTTGTGAGGATTCGAGGAATTCGAACCTCATTTGCGAGTGCTCTGGCCCAATAGGAATTACCAGGGCAGAATCCGATAGTGGGGAATTGATTTCTCAGGGGAAGGGGAGAGACTGGGAGGGAGTCCAAAAAAAATCGCTCCCTCGCTTTTCTTGTTGTTTGGTAGAGCCAAGATGGTTGGGGCTCGAAGAACCAAGGACTTTATGTGTCGCGCGGACTCGGCTCTTCTTATGATGTATTTGACACTGACATACTATGAATAGAAATCAAGATGGAATAATAATAATAATAGTAATAAAGATAATAATGATATTAATAATAATTCACTGTCTAACAAAATTTCACTTTTGTATTGTCCTTGGATTAAAAGTGTTATTTCCCAATTGTTTGTGGCTCTATTAAATTAAAAAAAGTCAATTGTAATTCCCAAATTTTGCTTTTATGGCTAGGAATTGAATATTTAAATTAGCCCATTTATGGTTGTAGGAGAATCGTCACCCTCCCGTTCTCTGTCAGTGGAGACCCAGGACGGTAACCGCAAGAACATCCGGCCCTGGCACCGTGGGGTCAAACTCGTAACCACAGCGCCTCGCCACTCGTTGCTATGAAAAGCCAAAAGGTTTTAAACTACAAGATCTCCTCTACGAGAGTATATTCAATTTCACCTCAAGTAAGAAATTGGAGACGCGTTTTTCTCAAGCTCGAAGACGAACGGAAGCCGAGGTAAGACTTGGTGAGAAAAACCGTTGGAATAAGAACCCTCCTGGGCCCATCCATAAGCCCCCCACCTCCTACCCCTACCCCAGTGGGGTGACGAGGTATAAATAACAACGACTTGCGAAAAACGAGGTTTAATACGTCAGTCTCCAGGCTATGAAGTCTCCGGATTGAAGCCGGGCCACCGAGACTGGACAGGTAGAATACTTGAGTCGCCAGACTACGAAGTCCCCTGCAAGAGAGGCAGGGATACCTAGGGGGCTAAGAAGCAGCTCATCCTCGAACTAGTCCCTGGTTATCAAACCGAACGTTAAGTTAACTTGTTCAAGTACAGCTTACTCTCGTCAGAGAGACTCCTCATATCCTGGTACATCCTAAAGCCCAGGGATATTCCTCGTCCTTGAGGAATTAAGAAAAGAAGAGGGAAAAGGCTCCCCCTCGAGCCCGTTACCCAGTGGCTACACCAAACTCATAAGTTAACTTGGTTGAGGAACCAAGTTTAACTTATTCTCGTCAGGGAAACCCCCCTCCGTTATCCTCGCCCCTGAGGAAGACTGGGACATAAAAGAAGCTCATCCTCGAGCTAGTTCCTGGTTACCTATCCGACCTTTAAGTTAACTCATTCAAGTTCAACTTATTCAAGTTCAACTTATTCTCGTCAGATAAACCCCCCTCCTCGATCCTCGCCCTTGAAGAAGACCCTCCCCGGGTACAGTCCTCATCCATGAGGAATTACGTAACGAAGGAGAAAAGCTCCCCCTCGAGCTCGTTACCCGGTGGTCACACCGAACTCTAAGTTAACTTGGTTTAAGAACTAAGTGCAACTTACTCTCGCCAGAGAGACCCCGCCTATCCTGGTGCCTCCTAAAGCACCGTGATTGTTCTTGCCCTTGAAGACCAGATTGTTGGGGGGGGGGGCGCCACAATCTAGTCGAAGCACGCGTCAAAGGACCTACCAGATTCCTGTGGTGTCTGGGGCTCATTGAGTTCAAGGTCAAACTCAAACCAGCCGCCAGAGCAACTAAGGTATTTAAACTCCAGTAGAGACAATTAGCCTAATTCTTGTATAGTGAAGTGCGTATCGAATTTAGCCAATTTTAGAGGGTCAAGTTAATTGAAGTAATTATTGTGTATTTTAATATTTGGAGTATTTTTGTGGTTCATGTTTAGTTTTTGTGTAGTAAACTGTTAAATTTAAAATAGAAGTTTATTTGGGGAATTCCTGTGCGTTTCTTTATATCCTTACGTGTTGAAGCTGCTCTTCCTTAAAAACAACAAAATTAGCACTCTTAGAACAAAGCCTACCTTATAAAAGAAGTACTTCACGTTCCACAAGGTATACCACCACAAAAGTGGTGTCAGGTGTGGAGTGATTAAAATCGGCATTCTGATGAATAACATTATTTTGATGCAAATAATAAAGATATATAAAAAGTTTCAAGGGTCTTTTTTTCAGTTATGGTATAAACATGATATACTGCATTTAAAAAGTAATAGAAACAGTAATACAGTAGTAATAGCTATAATTTCCTTTATATTTTGTTATTCTCGAGTTGAACAGCAATGGCAGTTCTTTTACATTCCACATAGATTCAGCACTAATTTAGTGAAAAATAAACTGTAGAACTTTCGGGAATTTTTTAGATGTTTGAAGAATTTCTAGAACATTCTGGCAATGTAAATGACTATATAAATACAAAGAATGCCTACTCAACAGATCAGTTTAACTCTAGCCGTCACGGCGTAGATATCGTCACTCGTCATTAATAGAAGCATTCGTTACACATGGCATCAAGAGGTTGTAAGCATCCGACAGACGCATTTTGCTATGTCTGCCGCGAATTTATTAAGACAAAGGTGAAAAAGTACTCTGTAGAGAGATCTGCTACAATATGTGAAGCCTACAAGGCATATTTCGGCATACCAGTCGGAGATCAAGACAAACCTTGGGCACCTCATTTCACCTGCAAGCTCTGCAAAAGAACTCTGGAAGTTAATATATATATATTTAAATATGATATGTTTTTAATTTAGATACTTGATTTTTTACATATTTTTAACATTTCTAATAACATTAAGTGAAAGGTATTTGTATATTTATACTTATGTTTTCATTTTGTTTTTTTACAGGATGGTACAGAGGAGAAATAAGAGCTATGAATTTCGCAATCCAACGAATTTGGAGGGAACCAAGTGACCACTCACGCAATTGTTTCTTCTTCATGGTGAACCTCTCCAAAGGTCGAGCAGGCCAAAATACGCCTGTTATCATATATCCAAACCTTCAGTCATCTATTGCACCAGTGCCACACAGTTCTAACCTCCCCGTACCCACTCCTCCAAAAAGAGAGCAGCAGTTTTTAGAAAGGAAAAGCAGTTCAGAAGAGGGTTAAGTCATTGATCCAGATTACAGAGGTGCAACTGAAGAGAGAAACCCATACTACCCCAACTAAAACGATCTCAACGACCTTGTCAGTGATCCTGGTCTCGCAAACTCCAAGGCCGAGCTTTTAACTTCGAGACTCAAGCAGTGGGATTTGTTAGATCAGGGGTTCTCAAACATTTGGTGTTCTTAAGCCTTTGAGGAGGTCAAACATTGATCATGGAGCCCCCACAATAAATTTATAAAAAATTAAGAAAAAATTAACATTAACACTTACCAATTTAGGTTCTCGTGTAATTAAGATTGTTATTTATTTAATGACTGGGATGGATTTGCTGTTTTGTACTTAGAAATGTTTCAAATTCGGGTTTAATTGAAGTAACTTGCAAGATTATGTCATCTTCTGCATTTACCCGGTTTCTGTATTTAGTTTTCGTTGCTGTATACAATGTGAATGTTTTCTCACACAGATAAGTCGTCGGAAATCTCACTAAAACTTTTATAGCTTGAACCTGAATTTTTGGAAATTCTTCGCTCAAGATAATCCAAAACTTAGTTCAGTTTCTTTAAATTTACTTTTCAATTCAAAGTTTACTTAAATATTAATCAGCTGTTCTTTTTCTGATAAAGGCAAGGATTGCATGTTAGGGAAATCAAGAAATGGGTTCTGAATCCAGAAAAAGGTATCAGTGTCTAAAACAAAGTACTGTACAACTAATTCGGCTAAAACAGTTAGATGCTGAGAGATGGAAGCTTTTATATTCTCCTGCAAAACAAGATGGCTGGAAAGAAGATATTCGCATACATTTTCAAAGCATTCATATATTTCATCAAGAATGCATATTTTCCTCAGATATATTTTCGGTTGGAGTGCAACGATCTTTCCCTGAGCTTTGAAATATGTAACTTTGTTGCTTTGTAATGAAATATTTGTTTCCTTTAAGTGGGCAAAAATACCTGAAATATATACCAATCTTTGAATAAAAGCTTCATCTTTTAATTTAAAAACTAATTTGTGCTTCTGATTAGATAAAAGGCTGTAAACACCTTCACTTTTGAAAGCCACCGAACTTCAGATGTAACAATAACGCTTTGTGAGTCTTTCCCATATCTTCACACAATAAGCTAAAAATTCTGAAATTAAGTGGGCTAGATTTAATAAAGTTAATGATTTTTGTCACATCATCCAGCACTTCAACTAAATCAGGAGGTATTCGCTTAACTGCGACACCATGTCGGTGTAAGAAGCAGTGGATGCAAACAATTTCCTAGTTCTTATTTTTTATTTGAGCCACAACTCTGGAATATTTACCCACCATTCCCTCAGCTCCATCTGTATCTACACTCGAATAGTTTTTCCATGACACAAAAAGGATTCAACTGATAAAAATATATCTGCCCCTTTAATATGATTTTTTAAAGGTTTATAGAAAAGTAAGTCCTATTCAGTCTTAAAATTATAGATGTAACGAACAAATTCGAGAGATATAGCTAAGCCAACAACGTCTATGGATTCGTCCATTTGAAGAGAAAATGTTAGACTTTGTTTTACTCTCTTAATTACTTCTTTTTGACAATATTCTGACATGTCACTAATACTCCTGGAAACTGTACTATTTGAAAGGGGGCACAGATTCTATGTTGCGAACCTAATATTCGCCGATAATACTCTCAACTAAAACTTTTAGACACAGTTTTATTAAATCTTCAGCTATTGTGTGAGCCTCGCCTTGCTGTGCTATCCAAAAAACTATCTTTATAAGAAGCAATAAGGGCATTTTTATGATCTTCACTGACAAACGATTTAAAAATTGTTCTTCTTTCTTTTAGTTCTTGGCTTTTATTTCTGAAATAATTAATATTTTTATTTTTAAGTTGAGAGTGTTTCTAAGTGCCGTTTGAGCATTGCCGGGAAAAGACTGCCATTTGAAAGAACAGTGCCACATTCTACACAAAGTCCATTTGACTCTTCCTCATTACCAGTCCAGGTGAAGCCAAAACTCAAATAACTTTCATCACATTTTCTCTTCTTAGAAGCTTCTGCAGTTTTATTATTATTATCAAGTTTCGATGGCGAAAACGATGTGCTTGCAACAGGTTGGAAAGCGGCTCCACTTGTTTCAGTCGAAGTAGGCCTACTTTGGTTTCCTTTTACAGTTTTTAGCCATTTGTCCATTTTAAGGGTATAAAGCGATTAACGTTTGAAACACGAAATATAAGTAATCACATTTCTTGTATTTATATTAAAATTATGGCTACGCTGCTACTGCACAGTCCACAAATCTTACAAAGGATTTTATCGTAAATGCAACAACTAATTAATACGACACTTCAACAGGAACACACTATAAGGCATGAATGATGAAATTGACGTTTGGCAAGCATACCCATAGACGATGTTGCCATATTTCCATTACCATGTGATCAATTACAAGAGGTGACTTTTATTGAAGTTAAAAATGCCACATTTCACATTTATTTCAAAGTGACACATTAAGGCCCTGTTGCCACATTTCACATTTATTTCAAAGTGACACATTACGGCCCTGTTGCCACATTTACAACCACCTCTGCCAGATTTCATTAATGCCATTATTGCTTTCTTGTTATAATTACAAAATTTGCCGGGTTAATATTTTAATAAATAAAACAAGGTCTGCTGACCAAAAGGTCCCGTGCTCTCACTTATTCTGATTTATGACCTTACGACCTCCAAAACTTTCACTAATTCGAAGACTAACCTTAGGAGAACCCTGGAAGTTATATCATTCCAAAGAGAATGTAAAACAACATAAGGGTTTCAAATTTCGTTAGAATCGGCCGAATAGTTATGATGTTATTGCCAAAACAAAATAATTCTTGGGCTAACATTAGGAGGACGATGTAGGTTATACCATTCGAAGAAGAATGTAAAACAACGTAAGGGTTTCGAATTTCGTTAGAATCGGCCGATTAGTTACAGTGTTATTACAAAAAAAAAAGAAAAGCAAAACGAGGACCAACCGACCGACATAGTGAGATGTAGAGTCGCCCGCGACTAAAAATGGCAGCTCCGCACGGAGCACTTTGAGAACCCCTGATTTACAATATAAGCGTAAATCACTAAAAACTACTAATTTTTAATATTTTAAATGTCTCATTTATGTAATTCTAGAATAAATAAATGCTATTTTTGTATCATTTCGTTTTGTTTCTACTTTATGTAAATGAAAGTTAAAATTCGCCACTTCCTTCCAAAGGGAATAGTTAAATTTCGCATAAATATCATTATCCGGACACAAAAGCAAAGTTTGAAATAAATAAGTGTTTTTTCCTGTATTTTAGACACAAGGAAATCGAAAATAACAGTTGCTACCCAGAGACAAAAATCGTGTTACACAGTATAATGATACTCCTACTAGTAATAATAATAATAATGATAATGGTACTACTACCACTACGAGTAATAATAATAATAATAAACTACTACTAATTAATCTATTTCATAGGGATTTATACTCTAACACTCACCTCGTCGGTGAACACACATAAATTTCTTTCGTTGTTTCGTCCCTTCCCCTACACAAATTTTAATTGCATAAACCACAAGGTAACTCATCATGCAACCTCATCACTACGGTTGGCTGCCGACTCCTCTTTATCAGTGAATGTTGCATCTCCCTCCATTCTCCGCAAGCACCGACTCACTGCTTCCACGCAACGTCCACTTCCGATCTCCCTTTGTAATCCGGCTATGGATTCGTGGTTGGACCAGGAAGGGTGGAGGCAATTTTGCTCGTCTCATCCCATTTATTCCCCCCCTCCCGGCCCCCATTCTCACCCTAGCTGAATGGGCGGATATATAAGGCACTAAAATCATCAAGACTGGAATGAGTTTCTCATTTTTATTGTGGAATTGGAGAGATCTGTAATACGACGTAGCATTGTGAGTATCACAAACCAGCGACTTTTCTCTCTATATCCATAAATCTATAATCTGTTCGACCAGGGGCCCCTGAGCTGGGTTTAGATTGTCGGAGGAGATCTATTATTAAGATCTATAAATCTCTAATCTGTTCGTCTATTCAACCGGGAAAACGTGAGCTTAGTCTAGACCATCGCGAGACAGGTTAGCTTTACCCTACATTGTTGTTTACGTGTGAGAAAACATTAGCAGCCTGTTTGTTCCTGCACCACAAGGAAAGACGAAGTTGTCTACCAAGAAGCGTTGTGATGTAGCATTGGTTAAAGAATAATTTGTGATAAATATAGGACTTGCAACCTTATCTTGCTAAGGATTAGTTTTTTTTTACCCGGGTAAGGCAGGGTGCCTCATTCAGCTCGTTTTTTATAAGTCAACACAAATAGGTGGAAAAACTCCCTTGGTAGTTATCCCCCGCCGCATCACCGCCCATTTTCCTTGCCTAGTAAAAACTAGTTCGTACTTTCGCCCCCTAGTAAAATTTCGGAATATAAAATCTCACCACGTTTCGAGGGAGACCAGAAATAACATTAGTATTTCCACCTCATAAATAAGGATTGCAGGAGTTAGATTTGTGCAATATTGTATGTTTTTCTGAAATGTAAAATGATCGGTTTGTTGTGGTAGTTAACCTCTCCTCCCTAGAACTGCCTTAACCTCCCTAGTATCCTTACATTCCTGGGCTCTGATGAATGTTATCCATGGAGAGCCTTAAAATCCGGATTTCTTTTGAGCGCTATCGACTTCGCGTCTCAAATTTCTTTCTTCTGATAAATTGCGTGAAGGGGTTTTAAATTGGGAGGGAATTTTGAGTATTTCTGCTATTATATAAACTTATTCCAAGAGGTTATAAAATTGCCTCGAGTTCCACTATTTATAAAAATTAACCCTGTTCTCTTTAAGGTTCTTCTCCATTGTCGATTTTCCTCTTTATTATTACTCCATTACGTGGCAATCTTTCATATCCTCCATATCATTACTCCTTTATATGATTAGCCTCCTTATTATTAATCCTTATAGCTGAGATGTATCCCGCGCAAATAAATAAATATCGGGGATTAAGAAATTTAAAGTGGAAATGAAGTTTTGAACAATTAGTTGCCGTTATAAGAATAACTAATCTGAGGGGAACACAATACATGCGTTAGCCAATTACAGCTGAGATCATTTGTAACGAATGCGATAAGATTAAGCAATGCTGACTGTATCGCTATTTTGGATAATCTAACCTAACCTAACTTAACCGAACCTAACTTAACTAAACCTAACGTAAACTAACCAAACCTATACGAAAAGGTTTGTACCATATTGCTCTCAAAGTTTGCAGTAAAAAAAAAATCGGGTCGAAATAAGAAATATCGCTTTGAGCGACATAAAGTTCAGCGATATTTAATTTATTCCGGGCAAGGAAGTTGTTTAATGTTATTTTGATTCTTTAATCCAGGCGTCGGCAAAATTTTGGCCTTGCGTGCCAATTCCATTAATAAAATGGTTTTACGTGCCAATTCCATTAAAAAAATGGTTTTACAGGCCAATTCCATTAAATAAAATGGTTATACGTGCCAATTCCATTCAAAAATAGTTTTACGTGCCAATTCCATTAAATAAAATGGTTTTACATTCCAATTCCATTAAAAAAATGGTTTTACGTGCCAATTCCATTAAAAAAAATGGTTTTACGTGCCAATTCCATTAAAAAAATGGTTTTACAGGGCAATTCCATTAAATAAAATGGTTTTACGTGCCAATTCCCTTAAAAAAAAATTCTGGTCTTGAGTGCCAAGCAACTATAATGCCCAATACGAAAAATGATCAGCCATCGATATGCCCAATTATTTCTGTTAAAAAAACTATATTAAATTTTATCATTAGAAAATATGTAATTCTAATATATACTTACTTTTTAATATGATCCATGTCCTTGGTTAAAGGGAAGGGAAGAAAATCTTTTCGCATGACAAGTTTGGCAGGAGTTAGCTGACGCCTGTTCTTGTTAGGTTTTCAGTGAGCTAATTAGCTCCCCTACCCCCAATAAAATCCCCAAACAAGCAGGAATTCCTTTCAATTTGACAACTTAAAGGGTTGCCAGGTGTCGATGTCCGGAGCACGAAAATTGTCAATCATACAAGGTGACCCCCCAAAACGGACCCCAACTTTCAATATGCCTCATTTCTTAATTTTCTGCAAGGATTGAATGAAACGTTGGTGATAGCTAGTTTATTGCGTTTAAAAACATCATATAAAAACATGAGAGTCTTTGAACTTTTCTTCTTTATTCTAGAGAACATGTTCGAGATGACCTCCATTTAGCTCTGTGCATTTCTTGAGGCGCAGCACAAAGTTGTCCCTGACGTCATTACAAAGCGACCGAGTAATAGCTCTGATCTCCTCCCCCATGGCTTCTTTGAGTTCCGTGATGGTCCTGGGTCACCCTCGGTACACTATCTCTTTAAGGTAGCCTCAATGATCACACGGCAACCAAAGTTCTCTTTCAGCCAATCTCGGGACAGGTTTGAGGTGTGAGAGCATGATCCATCTTGCTCCTTTCCTGAGGCTTTAAGGGTCTGCTTCGTCTGTATTCTGTATGGCTAGGCCTTAACATCCATTACTAGCACTCTCCTGCAAGTCTCACGGGATATACCGAGGGAATGACTTCGCTTGCGCACAAAGCGTTTGGACTCTGCTGGACTGACTCTCCCACACTCTCGACCAGCTCAGCTGTACGCTTCCTAGGACGTCCTGAATGGCTTGGACGGTTGTCACTGCCTGCATTGAGTTTCTCCACTGTCCCAAGACTGGTCCACCCAGTCTTGAATTCTTCTTTTGGAGGAGGCTTTTTCACATTCGAACTGATGCCCGAAAGTGTCCTGCACTTTCATGAACAAGCCTGTCTGGTAGTAATGTTTGACGCAGTATATTCTTTACTGAAGCTCCCATTGAGATCAAATTGTGTTCACAGGCGTTGCTTCTGTTATGTCATGCAAAGTAAGGGTAATTAGTGAATGAATGAATTAATGGTATATCACAAAAAATGTGTGCTGTCCGTTTTTGGGGGGTCACCTGTAAAACTGAAATTATGGAAAAATTGTATATCTATCGAGGTCAACAGAAAAAGATCAGGAAATCCAAAGTAAAATTACTCTCTTAGTAAACATGTCAAAGAAGTCCCATACCCAGAAATAAAATCATCATTAATGTGAAAAATATGAAATATGGAGCTAAAACTTGGAATCTAACTAATAAAAACTTGTGATAAAACTCAAAACGATCCAGTGTGCGTCTGAATCCATTGGTGGGAATAGCTTATTGTAGGGCAAAATAACTACCAGGATACATAACCAGAACTAAATTCAGCATATACAAGAAACTAAAGTTGATCACAGATGTGACAAGACTTAAAGGCCAAAAGCTCTTGCCAAAAGACTACTATAACTTTTAAGTCCAATCAGCCTCTAAAAGGGCCAGGATTTAGAAGTAACTATAGTGTATTCTATAGGGAACTGTAGGCTGTTTATTAATATTTATTGTAATAACCTAATGAATACAAAATTATCTCTCAAAAATGGTATTCACCGACTATGGAAAATAAGGTTAGCAGATCTAAGTCGCTTGCTTTCAATTATTCTGATTCATGACCTTACGACCTTCAAAACTTTCAACAAGTAGGGAGAATCCACCTGATAGTTAGTTCTCTTTGAATAATTCCCAGACTACCCTAAGGGGGATCTTGAACATTATATCATTCGAAAGAGAACCTAACACAACATAAGAGTTTCAAATTCCGTTAGAATCGGTTCAAATAGTTACGATATTGCCCCAAAATTCATTTAAAAGTTAAATGGTTACCATCCGACCATCCAACCTACGGACTAACATAGTAACCTATAGAGTCGCGTACATGCGACTAAAGACAACATTAGTTTAACTTTAGGAACAATATAAATAGGGAGTCTGTAAAACAAACACTCAAACCGAATTAGTTCAACTACATTCAAGTTACACTGACCAAAGTGTTACCTAGCAAATGAGATTCTTTATCCGTCCAACTCTTAACAGTAATACTTGATGAAATATTTCACAACCTTCGACGAAGAATAGAAGAGGACCAGAATCAAGGGAATACAATCTATCTCCAATCTATCTGCCGATAATGATATTATTTTCCTTAGGTCGAGAAAAAAAAATACCATAGTCAATGGGATCAAAATGAACTTCTCAAAGACTAAAACGATATTAGCAACAATGACAAAATATTAGGGCAAGTCGAAGGATAATTTATAAAAAACAGCTTTTAAACTCCTAATGGAAGCATGGAAAAGGAATTTAGGAATTCCTTAATAGAATTAAATTAGTTTTGAGGGCTAAAGGATAACTTACCTCCATATTCAGCGCCATTTTACGAGTACTTATGGCAAGGTACCTTTGAGCACTGAAGACAAAAACACTCAAAAACTCAGACAAAAAATCGGATGAACATGTCAGGAATAACTGGGGCGGACCATAGAAGAAACAACTGGATGGGTAACAAGCGTGGGTGATAAATATAAAGTTTAAATGACAAAAGTGTGGAAGAACTGAGTTCAGAGATTTAGAAAAAAACCCATCATTTTGTGGTTAGAGAACCATTATGGCAGGAGGTAAAGAATGTACAAAGTGAGTGGTAAACTATTGAATGGTGTGAATAGTACTTATAGGCAGGTGGTAAAGAATGTACGAAGTGAGTGGTAAACTATTGAATGGTGTGAAGAGTACTTATGGGAGGCGGTAAGAATGTACATAGTGAGTGGTAAAGTATTGAATGGTGTGAAGAGTACTTATGGCAGGTGGTAAAGAATGTACGATGTGAGTGGTAAACTATTGAATGGTGTGAAGAGTACTTATGTTGGAGGGAAGTAAGCATTCGAGTGAAAAAGAAGCTGAATGAATAACATATGTGAGTTTGTAAGAAGAGATTGTGTGACAGCGCTATGACTGTTTAATATCGTCATGGGTGGAGTACTGAGTGAAGTATGAGGAAATGGAGCATGAAACTGATGAGTAATGATGATGAATAGGTTATATCTATGTTGTCATATACTGATGACATGGTGTTGATTTCTGAGTGTATGTATGTGTGTGTTTGTGTGAGAGAGAGAGAGATAGAGATAGAGAGTGTAAGAGTGGGAATGTGAGTGTGGATGAGAGTGAGGGTGAAAATTAAAATGAGAGTGAGAGCGAGAGTGAGTGTGTGTGTGCGTGTGAGAGAGAGAGTAAGATTAAGAGTGATAATGTGAGTGTGAATGAGTGTGTGTGTGTGTGTGTGTGTGTGAGAGAGAGAGAGAGAGAGAGAGAGAGAGAGAGAGAGAGAGAGAGAGAGAGAGAGAGAGAGAGAGAGAGAGAGAGAGAGAGAGAGTAAAGTTAAGAGTGATAATGTGAGTGTGAATGAGAGTGAAGGTGAGTGTGAGAGTGAGAGTAAGGTGTTTGGGTGAGAGAATGTGGGTGGTGTGCACAACATGAATCCATGATGTCATCCATGAACAGGTGTGAATGTGTAAATGATAATGGTATATATAAACCAGAAGACGACCACAACCTTTTAAATGGTAAGGAAACCTTTTGAGGTTGGGGGGGGGGGAGAAAGTGAATGTATGGTAAGGGATTGAGTGATGTGTTGGAGAGCTGCTTGAGAGTGTGCTGGGAGCCAGCGTGGGTGTATTGGTATGTGGTATGGAAGGAGAAGGAAAGCTCTCGAGGTGTGGGACGGGCCATGTAATGGTTGAAAGGCCTATCGAGAAGCTACCACACTCCAGGGCAGACTCCGATGGGGGTGGATGATGTAGGAGGGTCAATACCCCAGGTGAAGTAGCGTTGCCCCCCCCCCGACCCCAGCGCCCGTAGAAAAAGCAGCTCTCTCATCTCATCTTTTGCACCTATTGTCAATCTCCCACTTTTTCACGCCTGCTTAGACCCAGCAAAGGGCGAAAGAGGGCATTAAACGCTTTAAAACAGCTCGAGGGCAACAGGGCCAAGATACCCTCTCCATTGAGTGACTCTGATCCTCCCACATTCTACGGGGTCATCTTCCGGATCGCTTTGGGTATATAGGATACCCGATTTCAGATATGTTTTGTTTCATCTCCCAATTTTCATTTCCGAACCTTTAAGACCCTTTGGACCTCATCTGGTACCTGCGTTTGTGCTATTTATCCCTGCATTTCTTCAGGTTTCCTGCGGGTTAGTCCTGAGATGAATGTGGTCGGTTCCTTTTGTGTTCAGTGTCCAATTAATCAGTTCATTTGCTCAAAACAGGTAAGATGAAACTGATTATATACCTTGCGTGTTAAGCAAAGCCGAAAGTCACGTCTAAAGATAAAGATAAAAAATAAAGGTAAAGATAAAGATGAAAATAAAGATAAATATGAAGGTAAAGATAAAGATAAATGTAAAGATAAAGATAAAGCTAAATGTAAAGATGAAAATAAAATAAAGATGAAGGTAAAGATAATGATAGAAAATAAATGTAAAGATGAAGATAAAAATGATAAAGATATAAATAAAGATAAAAATGAAGGTAAAGATAAATATAAAAATAAAAGTAAAAATGAAGTTAAATCTGAAGATGAAAATAAAGATAAAGATGAAAATGAAGATATAGCTAAATATAAAGACGAAATGAAGATAATCTAATATAAAGATGAAAATAAAGATACAGATGAAAATGAAGATAAAGATGGAGATAAAATAAAGATAAAAATAGAGATAAAATAAAGATGAAGATAAATATGAAGATGATAATAAAATGAAGATAAAGATGAATATAAAGATAAAAACAAAGAAGAAGTTAAATATAAGGATTAAGATAAGGATAAATATAAAGATGAAGATAAAGATGAAAATAAAGATAAAATAAATATAACGATGAACATAAAATTGAAGATAAAGATGAAGATAAAGAAAAAAATAAAGATGAAGATAGAGATAAATATAAAGATAAAACAAAAATGAAGATAATTATAAGCTTTCCCGTCCCTCGGATTTCGTCCTTCCACGGTGTCCTGCTCCCACCACAAGGCTCGAATCGACCTAGGTCACACGAGTAAAGATAGATAAAAACCTCCCCAATTTTTATCCAGCAGAGATAATCCATACAAGGTCACATTAGTAAAGATAAGCTCAGTTAACACTAGTAAAGATAAAACCATAGACAAATTTGACCCAGCAAAGATAATCCCTCCAAGATATCATTAGTAAAAATAAGCCCACCCCATAATTGATACATAAAAGATAACCCCTACAAGGTTACATTGGTGAAGATAAGTCGTCCTCATATTGGCCAAGTAAAGATAATCTCTCTCAGATCACACTAGTAAAGATAAAACCTCCCCGCATTGGGCAAGTAAAGATCGCCCCAATGTTATATTGTTAAAGATAACTCCTCATTTGATACAGGAAAGATAATCCATTCAAGGTCAAATTAGTAAAGATAAGCCATCCCAAATTTACCAAGTAACAATAATCCCTACAAGGTCACACTAGTGAAGATAAAACCCTCTCAGTTAACATTAGTAAAGATAAAACCCTATACAAATTTGATTGAGTAAATATAATCCTTCTAAGGTTACATTTGTAAAGATAAACCCTCCCAAAATTTACCAAGTAAAGATAATTCCTCTCACTTTACATTAGTAAAGATAAGACTTTCCCAATTTGAACATGTAAAGATAATCCCTTTCAGGTCACTCTAGTAAAGTTAAAGCCATCCCCATAAGTAAGTCAGGAAAGATAATCTTTAGAAGGTCACATTAGTAAAGATAAGCCCTCCCAACATTGATCAAGTAAAGAATAAAACCCTTCCCAATTTTGACTCCCAGTAAAAATAATCCCTCAAGTTCTCATTTGTAAAGATAAACTCTCCCCATAAGTAAGCCGGGAAAGATAATCTCTACAAAGTCACATTACTAAAGATAAGCCTTCCTTAAATTGATCAAGTAAAGATAATCCCCTCAAGGTCACATTGCTAAAGATAAGCCCTCATCACAAGTGAGCCAGTCAAGATATCCCATACAAGGTCAAATTAGTAAAGATAAAAGCCTTCTCAAATTGACCAAGTAATGATAATCCCTCTCATGTCTAACAAGTAAAGATAAGACCCTTCTAAAATTGACCATAAGATAAAGCGAAGGATAAAATGTAAAGAATCTTATTATTTATTTACAAAAATATTTAATAGTAATTAATATTATTTAACCCATTTAATCTAATTATTAGGTTTAATTAATTATTCCAATATCAATATTAAATTTATTGGAAGATGTATAGGCTGGCAATTGGCTTGAATAATTCATTGAAAATGTATTTGTGTCTTTCAAGCCACATAAATTCTTGTAGGGTTGAGTTTAGGAGTTCTTTCTTACATACAAACATCCTTTTAATTCTTAGTTTGCGTTTATTACAGTAGCTTTCGACTGCCTGCGTCTGGGCACCAGTAACTCTATCAACAGAGGTTAAAGATTGGTTGACCGTATAATGGGTATAGATAACCAAAGTCATTTTCGATGAGCTCTTCATTTGGGGATCCGGGGTAAAATTTGCGGGGGAGTTCTGATAACCAGAGCTCCTCCCTATGAGTAGTCTGAGAATAGGACATCAATCATTAATAATGGTTATTTTGTAACAACATTGATAATAAATAACAGCATTTCATAAAGGAGTAATCACTAACTATCAGATCCGATTTGTTTTTTCTGCACATCAGAAAATTTTGAATTATGGTTTATTGTAGTTTTTGAACTTCAGCTAAGGTATAATCTTGAATTTAATCATTATTTTTGAGATTGATCTTTATTTTAGACATGTATCATATAAGATACATTCAATCGTAACGGGTTAAAAGAACTTTTTATATATATTCCATATTATTACATAACTCTTTCTGAATAGCAGAATACGAGTATAGCTAATAAAAGGAATATAAGCAAAAAACGGGTCTGAAACCCTTTGGGAAAGTGCTTCAACTAACTTGACCCCATTTGATGGATCCGCGCCTGGTCATTGTGTATGTAAATGGTTGTTCCGGGACGGAATTCCTTATCGATTATTGGCAAAAAGATCGCTGTACTGCGCGAGTCACCAGTCTTCATGTAATTCAACGATGGCCACGTAGTAGGATCAAGAATTCCGAATACTCATAGAAAAGTATGAATAGGTGCACGTTCTCGATGATCCTTTGGTTTATGGCTAAAACGACCCACATCAGTTTATACAATTTGATTCGGGACCCACCAAGTTTAATGGGGGTTCTCGTCAAAATAGGTTGTAGAAATTTTACCAAAAAGCTAAACATATCATTCATTTTGGAAAGGTTTAAAAACCTCATAAACTCTAATGCAGGAATTTGCGAGAGGAATAAAAGAGTGGATCTTATGAATACGTCATGTTTGTAATTTGTACACTATTTTAACATTTCTACCCTTGTTTGTCTGGCAGTTTCACTCTTACATTCCAATGCATGGCACCATTTACTGCATTTCACTACACTTCTTCCATGAGTCTCTGTAACTTTTCTTCTGAGTCTGCAATTATAGCGGTATCATCTGCATACCTTATATGATTAATATTTTTTCCCTCCAATTTTGATGTCTTCTAATTCTTCTATGTCTTCCATACATTTTTGTCCGTACAATGAAAATAGATCCGGTGATACTGCTTGCTTGCTTCGGGAAGTTCATCGAGGTCAATGATGACGGATGCCCCCTTGAAGGGCATCAACCTGCACTAGGTTTAAACGGGTAGGAATGTGTGCAGTCTTCGGACCCGTATCTTTACCGAGGGAAGGAGGACCCTGGTGGCAGGAGAGGATCGAGATGACCAAGCTTCATCCTCAGCTGCAGGGAGCTACCGAGACACCGGTCTGTTGGTGCTCGCCTATAGGCACTCCCCATCTTGGTTTGTGATCGAGGTATCCTTCCTCTAGCCTTTGCCTCAAAAGGCAGAACCTACAAGGCAATGTGTGGTGCAATGGTTAGTAGACGCCAGGGCGTGTCCACACACCGTAGCCCACTGCTGCTCCGAGATCCCCTGCTGATGAGTGAACATCGGTAGTTGTTTTTCTCGATGAAGCTGTAGTTCTATTTCTTGAAATGGCTCCTGAAACAGCAGTAGGGAATAAGTCGGATTTAGGACTTTGTATGAGGTTTTCATGAGAGTTTGGGGGATTTTAAACTTTGCCGTTTATTTGACTGTTTGGTGGTTTGTATTTGCTGGTATTTTGTATCGGATCTTTTGATAGTATGCGACCTTGGCGTACTCCGCTCTTGATATCTATCTAATCTGTATTTTATCCACCTATTTTTATTTTAGCTTTTTGGTCCCAGTATAAATTTGATATTAACCTTATGTCTGTTTTATCCAGCCAAATATTTTGCAGCATTTTTACCACTTGTGTATATCTGGCCGTATCAAATGCCTTTTCAAAACTATAAACCAAATAAAGAAATATTTTGCATTTCTATTGACCTTTCTATCACTATTCTTAACATAAATATTGCATTTGTAGTGCCCTTCTCTTTCCTAAACCTACACTGCTCATCTGGTATTTTGTTTCTGATTCTATTAAAAAGTACTTTTAAAATTATCTTTGATGGCTGGCTCATTATGCTAATGGCTCTGTGTTTTGAACATTGTTCTGTTGCTCCTGTTTTTTTGGGTATGGTTATGGAGGTGGATTCTTGCATTTGTTTAGCTATGTATCCAGTAGTGCATATTCTATTTGTCAATTCTGTTATTTTATCTATTGCTATGTTGCGTGCTGTTTTGATCATTTCTATGGCTATTTCATCAATTCGCGTTGCTTTTCTGCTCTTCATACTCTCCATAGCATGTACTATTTCTTCTCTCAGTATCTCTGGTCCTTCTAGTACCACGTTATACTCTGGTTTCTGCTCTCTTTCATCATCATACAGTTCACTGACATACTCCATCCATCATGCAAGCACATTCTTAGACTCCATCAGAATATTCCCACCTTTCTCCTTGACTGTAGAACTTCTTGTCATTCTTCACTTCCCAGATATCTCTCTTACCCTCTCATACATTTGTCTCGTGTTCACTTTTTCCATTTGTTCTACTTCTTCACATATTTGCTGGATCCATTCTTCCTTTCCTTTCTTTGCATTTTCTCTTTATCTGGTCCAAACTGGAAGGACTAAGCACAACATGCAATAAAAGAGGTTTAAAAAATAATCTAAACAAAACAGAAGTAATGAATATCCCCAAAAAGAAAAGAGCAACTAAGAGTATAAATCAACATTGATGGGAATGTAATAAAACAGGTTAACAGAGGACAGAGCGTGCAAGCAAGAAATTAAGAAAATAATTGGATTAGCAAAAACAGCTTTTGGAAACATGAAAAAACTGATAACAAATATAGGTATTAGGATAAAACTAAGAATTAGATTGATGAAATGTTTCCTATGGCCTACATTTCTATATGGATGGGAAACTTGGACAGTAAAGAAGAGTAAGCTCAAGAAAATAGAAGCTTTTGAAATGTGATGTTTTAGAAGAATGATGAGAATACCATGGACTGAAAGAGTATCGAAAAAAGAAGTACTGAGGAGAGTGGGGGTGAAACGTTAGCTAGTGAATGAAATAACAACAAAACAGTTAAAGTATGTGGGATATGTGGTACGTACAGGGAAAATGGAATATGCTTGCTTGACAGGAAAAATTGAAGGAAAAAGAGCGCGTGGGAGACAAAGAAAGAAATACATGGACTGTCTGTTGGAGTGGATGGGTGGATTAAGAAGTGTGACGGATGTTATGAGGAACACCAGAGATCGAGAAGTATGGCATACCATGATTACCAACGTTAGAACACAGGCACTGCAGTAAGTAAGTACATTTCTAAAAGAACACTTTTGTTTCATCGATTTTATGGCAGAAAGATGATCATCAAGCAAAGATTTAATTATTTCGCTAAATCCTACACGATCGATTTAGGGTATTTACTGAAAAATGCGAAACGAGTGTTTAGAAATAACTTATTTACTGAAAACACGTTTTTATATCACTTAAAATCTTGAGGTTTGTTACCATTATGATTCTTATAACTTCATGTAGCAAATTAATATTGGAACTTAACCAACCAACCAAATTTTACCTTATGACGTCAGTTTACCACGTAAAGGTGATCTCTCCTAAAAATAAACAAGTAAACATAATTCCTATCATCAGAATAGAGGGATTATCTTTACTCAATCCCAAGTTTCAGATTGTTTTAAGCTTACATATTAATAGATCGTTGATTCTAATTGCTTTAATATTTTTTCCAAACTATTAATCAATATTTTCGTCTTTGAACATTGTATTTTCAGCTCAGCTTGTTATAATTTTGTCATTGTTGTCTGTAATAATTATGGATTCGAGGGAAATAATACAATCTTATCACCAAAGTGAAAGTTACTTAAATCACCTTTTAATTCTTATTACATTTCTTTCCCACTCTAAAGTCCTAAAAATCTTGAACATTGCTGTAAACAGATTGTGTAAATCAGATCCCTCTGTGGTACTACTTTTTTATTATTATAGTAGGTTGTCAAGACTCTAATATCTCATTATAAAATAAATTGAAAATTGTTTTTAATATATAAAAAACATAATTTATCCAGCAAAGTAGTTTCCAACAAATTCGACACTGCTTTTCGCATCGTTTAACCAACCAGGTGATACCTCGTTCCTTGAAGAATTCATTCTGCTTTGATGGAATATAGGATTTGATATTCTTTTCATCTTCATATCAAAGGAAAATTCGACATTTATGTGATATAATTCTTTAAATAAAGCGTAATCAGATAATGCAATGTCAGGTAGATTTGGAAGAGAAAAAAGATCTTGCCACCTTAAAGCAATATCATTTCATTTGATCAGAGAAGAATGTTTTTGTTAAAGAGCTTCATTTAAAACTTACAATTGGTAAACACAAAGGAGTGTAGTAAGTCTTTGCTTATTTTTAAGAAGCCCACAATGAACAACTCCTTTCACATTCCACTTAACGTAAAGTTACTACTTCCTGCCTTTGAAACCCCGTCTAAGAGTAGGAATAGGCTTTTGTTTGCGATTATCCTTCAGACAGCTCATGTTTCACCCCAACACTATTTATGTAGATTAAAAATGGCCTACCCATTACTAGAAGATGAGAACGTAACAGTACTCCCTTTTAACATACTCCAGATAATAATCATCCCATTAATTGGAATTCTGCCAAATTCATTTATCACCCGAAGATTTTATACAAAGAAATATCGTAGAATGTTCCATAATTAGTAGCTTTTCCAACATAAATATTTCCTCTGGTCTGTTTAAACTCGATCGTTAATTAAAAACCTGAAAGTAAAGGAAATTATTTCCAATCCTAAACTTATGTTATTATAGTCTATCATTTTTTGGGGGTTTCATTTTTACTTCTTTCATTATCCTTCGTCACTATCTTGCTCTCTCTCTTTCTCGGCTCTACCTTTACCAGGCTTTGAAATTCTATGAATTCACTACACTTCGATATGATTCTTTCTTTTTAGTCTTGAATTCTTTTTCTTCCTTCTCTAAATCTTGCTAATGTTCGTTTCATTCTCTCCCTTTCATATTGACGTTGGTTATGTGGTTATGGGCATTTCTGTGAGAGTACTTTTTAACTTTTGTCGTTTGGATTTTGCTCGTGGCGGTTGTTAAGATGCCGTATATTTCATTATTATTTATTTATTAACTTTTTTCTACTATTGGTTCATATTTTATTAAGAGAGCGTTCCATACCTTTCCTTAACAATGAGCTTGCGAGTATACGATACATAATATATATATATATATATATACATATATATATATATATATATATATATATATATATATATATATATATATATATATATATATATATATATATATATATATATATATATATATATGGGAAATATCACGAAAGTTAGCACGTGATAACTATAAATATGAATATGTACCACGGAAGGAAACTGAATCTGCTTTTTATTCAGTTTCCTTCCGTGGTACATATTCATATATATATATATATATATATATATATATTAGTGTAGTTGGGTAGAAGTCTTTCTTGAATGCAAATTTTGTTGAAGACCATTGTGTATTTTGCCTTAATTAATTTCCTTTGGCAACTTCCTCTTCTTCTAACTATCTTTTTTATTCCATCTTGTAGATGGTGGATCACTTGTTCTTTATTCATCTCTTTTTTAATTAAATGTGTTTGGTAAAAACCAAACTGAATTGCTAAGCTTTCGATCTTATTCGATCATCTTCGGTAAAGGATGCAAAGGAAGAGAAAGTTGCCAAAGGAAATTAATTAAGGCAAAATGGTCTTCAACAAAATTTGCATATATATATATATATATATATATATATATATATATATATATATATATATATATATAATATGTGAAGAATTTAATTGATCGTAAAAGGAAAGTTAAAAACCAGATAAAAATAGTTAGGTGTTGCTACCAACTCAAATCGGGCTTTAAAACTGGCTTAAAACAGCAGCGGCAATTTCTTTCAAAAAAGCGTCTTTGTTCCTGTTCAAAGTCGCGGAAAATGGCGGTGCGACTTTGCTTGGTCCGACTTTTTCAAAACGTTTGCGACTTTCGACTTTGCGACTTCGAAATTCATAGTGCGGCAAAGTCTCAACTTGTTGCTGCAACGCCCAGCTATGATATATATATATATATATATATATATATATATATATATATATATATATATATATATATATATATATATATATATATATATATATATATATATATATATATATATATAATTTGTCGCCGTTGGCAACTCTGAATTCCGCGCATGCGTGATATTCACGCCTGAGGCTCCAATGGGAAGATCTCCGAGCGGTTGAGTGTCAATTTGAGGAGGAATTTGGAGAGGATCAGGGAAGAGTTGGATGAGTCAAGATGCGATTACGACGGAACGGCGGCTCAGAAACCTCACTCTAAACGGTTCGATACGAACCGAACCCCCGGATATATCGTGGAGATACAGGCCATCATTGACAATGAACCTATCAAGTGAATGAGGCTGGTAGTCAGGGACTACTGACTGTCAATGTCTCTCATCAGACAGTTAGTGCTGAGGACATCTGTTATTACTTATACACGATACGAAAGGTCCAGCATCTGTCGCAGAAGAAGAAGGACAAGCGGAAAGACAAGTTGCGAACCTTGTAAACCAGCAAAACGTCCCCTAAAGCCTAGCAGGCTTAAGTTCTCAGACGAGAATAATTTCTACCAGGACCAGTTGGTGGTGTTATGTCCATCAAGGATGTACCGAGAGTCGTGAAGACTAAAGTTCCCGGTACCCATTGTGGCGTCTGGGGTAGTCAGTAGCGAAGGTCACGTTATACCCCTGTTTATTTTCCAGGAGGGCCTGAGACTCGAGACCGAGGTCTAGATCAAGGACTAGGACAAGTTGGTGTAACCCTGGATCCATGAAGTGGCTACTGGAACGCCAAAGTATGTCAATATGCCTCTGCGCCGTGCCAAACAAGCAGGAGGACCAGACTTGGCTGTCACACAATTATTTTGATTACATCTCTCAGGACATCTGACCTTCATACTCCCCAGTCAAACGGGGGAACCTCGAGAAGGCTCGCAGCAGGTTTCGACGCGGTCTGGCACCCGTGGTTGAGACCGACGGTGATTTCATTGAACAAAATAAATAGTTTAAACCTTCAAGTCTCAAATATTTTGCATAAATGAACTCTGTTATTTTATCTTATATTGAAATTAGGCCACAAATTACGCAACGCACCCTATATATATATATATATATATATATATATATATATATATATATAAAGAGAGTTATTTGGCTTCCGCCATATCTTTGTTTTGTTCTCGCTGAATTACAGCGTTATGCAACGCCTGGCAGGACTCTATTGAGCTAAAGGGCGAGGCTGCCATTTGAGCCATATATTATGATATATTTGCCATATTTGATTGACTACGATTTAAATAGGAAGAGCGGAAGGTTAAAACGCAATATTGACGCCATTTTGCGTACGATGGGTTGAGAAACTTTAGTTGTGTCTAATAATACACTGGAAGGATAATTCTATTACCATTATTATTACTTTGCACATGAGCTCTCGAATAGCACTCGTTAATAGCATACTTGTCATTTAGTAAATTTAGCTCGCTGTTTAGGGTTAGGTCAAATTATATAAAGAACACCTATGAAGCAGAATTTTCCTTTAAGTCCTTAAATGACTTATGCAAGTAGGTAACGCGTTTGAGACGAGTCCCAAACGTGTCCAACCTGTTTGAGATGACTCTCGAACATGTCTAACATGTTTGAGACGAGTCTCAAACGTGTCTAACCTGTTTGATATGAGTCTCGAACGTGTCTAACATATTTGAGACAATTCTCAAACGCGTCTAACATGTTTAAGACTCATCTCAAACGCGTCTAACATGTTTGAGACTCATCTCAAACGTGTTTAACATGTTTGAGGCTCACCTCAAAACGTGTTTAACATGTTTGAGACTCATCTCAAACGCATTTAGCATGTTTGAGACTAATCTCAAACGCGTATAGCATGTTTGAGACTCATCTTAAACGTGTTTAACATGTTTGAGACTCATCTCAAACGCGTCTAACATGTTTGAGACTCATCTCAAACGCGTCTAACATGTCTGAGACTCATCTCAAACGCGTCTAACATGTTTGAGACTAATCTCAAACATGTTTAACATGTTTGAGACTCATCTAAGCGTGTTTAACATGTTTGAAACGAGTCTCACACGTGGCTAACATGTTTGCTCTTACAGTAAACCTTATTTATTGGTCATTTGTCAATCTCAAAAGATTGTGGGCGGAAAATTCTTCATTACTATGTTGCGTTGGTATGAAATGAAACTCCCACTAATTCTTATAACTTTTTTTTTCAGGACAATGCAGCGGCTACCATTTATTCTTCTCCTTCTGATACCACTAATTGCTACTGCTCCAGAACCTGAGCCTGAACAGTACGACTCAGATGAATCTTCAAATATTTCCGGTAATATTAAAGTATACTAAACATTATCATTTAATCTACAGTAAGCTGTTAACATAGCAACGAGTAGCTACCTTCATACAGCATCGAAACCCCTAGGGTACGCCTGCCATCCAAGCCAAGCGAGTAACTGTATCCAATACCCAATTTAGCAGCATTTAAAAGAACTGTATTAATTGGGTATTTTAAACTTCACTTTTTGCTGTCATCGGACACGGAATCGTTTTCACCCTGGGGTAGGTCAAGGACGATCCCGTGTCCGGTGACCACAAATGTGAAGGCTAAAATACTCATTTGCTACAGTTCTTTTTGCTGGACTTAGTTTGGGCCTTTGAACCCAGTGTGAAGATACTGGTTGCTATGGTAACCACACACTATCAATGACTACTTTGTAGTTTGCTTTAATAATCTACAGTATGCAATTATTCATTTAGAATTAATCAATATTAGGATCTTTAGCCATTTGAAAATAATGAAATTTAAAGGTTTGGCATCACATTTTGGTTCGTTGGTTGTCGTTATTATCATCATCACTAACTCTATAATTAAGCGGATTTTTTTGAGTATTTGAATAATAATTTCATCTTAGTTTGGTTATGACTTATGTTTTTTTATCAAAGTTATTTCTAATAATTTTTTTTTATAATAACAAAAAACAAAATGGTGAAGTTCAGAAATAAATAGAAGTATCGAAATTTTGTGAATTTTTAAAAACCCAAAGAATTACAAATGGTGAAGTTCAGAAAATTTATTTTTATATATCTTCTTCTTCTGCTTCTATTCTATAACTCTATATTTTAGTAGCGAAGCGCAAGCTCCCCACGTAGGGGGAAGTGGCGAAGCCATTGCCTGGTCTTAGGATAATATTTTCAGCTTTTGAATCCTGCCGTTAAGAACTCAAAGATAAACGCGGGTAATTTTCATTGAACAACGTTTACTGACCTAAGTCGCGTGCTCTCAATTGTTCTGACTTTTGATCTTATGATCATATCACCTTACGACCTTCAACACTTTCAATAATTCTCGGACTAACCTTGGGTAGACCTTGGTAATTATATCATTCGAAGGTAATGTAAAAGAATTTAAGGGTTTCAAATTTCGTTAAAATCAGCCTAAAAGTTTCGATGTTATTGCCAAATAACTCCCGGACTAACCTTGGGCCGACCTTGGAAATTATATCATTCGGAAGAGAATGTAAAACAATATAAGGGTTTCAAATTTCTTTAGAATCGGTCGAATAGTTACGATGTTATTGCCCCAAAACTCATTGAAAAGCTAAATGGTTACCACCCGACCGACGACCTACGGACCGACATAATTACTTATAGAGTGTCGTACACGCGACTAAATATTTCTTTAAAATTTCATAATTTTCGAGAATTGTTTCTGTCTCGAGGTCATGCAAGAATGCGGGGAGTTATTTGCGACTAAACAAGGATAAATGAGGCCCTCTATACTGGCCCTTGTTGTCCTGGGGCGGATCCAGGATAAACATTTGTGGGGGGGGGGGCTAACCTGATTTTCTCCCTCTAAAGAATCTGAAAAAAGGGCATTAATAAGGGTTATAATAGACAGTATTAATAATAAATAACAGCATCTCATAAAGGATCCGAATTTTTTTTTCCACAGTTCAGAAAATTATGAATTGTACTGTTTAGACGTCAGCTAAGATATAATACTGAATTTAATAATTATTGCTCAGCTTTACCTGTATTTTAGACATGTATCATATAAGATACATTCGATCGCAACGTTTAAAATCTTTTAGATATATTCTATATTATTTCATAACTCTTCCTGAATAGCAGAACACAAGTATGACTTAAAAATGAAATATAGACATAAAAGGATCTGGTTCCTCCCATGTCGCTGTCAGTATAAAAAGGCGATAGTGGACTAACGAGGGAAACAAAAAAATTGGTTAAAACTGAAGAATGATGAATTTGATGTAAGAAAATTCCTATATTCCAAATACTACCTTACCTTACCCCGCAGTCCGTCAAAGTTGACGATTACTAGTCAGGGCTTTGGTGAATCTTTCCTTCATGCTGGAAGATTCTTCTTTCAGTATGAAAGGTTTGATCAAAATAGGTGCATGGATGAGATCCTGGATTGATACGTTGGCAGTGTCGTCGTTCATATTCACTGGCGATTCTAATTTCTTATCACATCCTTCCCAATCGCGGAGGGCATCTCTCCAGCTACTCCTATCGATTGCAATCCGTTCCCAGTTCTCAGCATTGATTTCAATCCATTTTAAGTGTCTCTTTACTACGTCTTTATATCGTAAGTTCTGTCCACCTACTTTTCGCGTCCCTAGATGCAGTTTTCCATAGAAGATTTTCCTGGGGATTCGTGTCTCTTCCATTCTGGTAATGTGTCCAGCCCACCTAAGTTGAGAGGCGGCGAGGACAACTTCCACACTATCCAGACCGGCTCTTCTTCTAACTTGGCTTTAGATATGTTGATGAAGTATTCTTTCCATGACCTCACATTAATCTCCTTAACTTTAACAGTTTCTTTCAACATCTCAACAACATTTCTAACACTTACTGTAACTAATAGTATGGCATTGTATTAAATGGTCTTACTGCCGAAAGATTTGAGGGGATCATCGTATAGACATCGGGTTTATTCGGAAAACGCCATCACGTTAGAACCAAAGCCTCTAACATGCTAATGGAAGGCCAATGCCATCTTCGTCTGGGGTATAACGACATGAAAATGCTCAAGAATGGGGCGGTTATATAATATAATTTATATATCATTTGAAAAGTTTTTCATGATAATCTGAATCGAAAACGAATTTTTACAATAATATTAGGTTTGTAAGATATTAATGTTTTTTAAAAGGAGAATAAGATTATTTTTATTATACAAACGAAATACATTTATTCATCAAAGCAGTTTCCATCAGTGTTTACAATGGTGTTCCATCGTTTAACTAAGCTGTGGATTCATATCTTGAAGAATTTACTAGAAATTATTAGGGCTTCAAAAGGTTCTAGACATTAATATCTACAGATTCAAAAACTTCTACGCATTCCTACAGCTTCATAAGCTTCTAGGCTTTAATAACTACAGATTCAAAAACTCCTATGCATTCCTACAGCTTCATAAGTTTCTAGGCATTAATTAATACAGTTTCAAAAGGTTATAAGCATTAATCTCTAAGGCTACCCAAAGCTCTAGGCATTACTGCAGCTTCAAAAGTTTCTAGACATTACTACAGCTTCATAATACTCTAAACATTACAACAGCTTAAAAATGTTCTAGGGGATACTACAACTTCAAAACGTTCTAGGAATACTACAGCTTTAAAAAGTTCAGTCCTATACTAGAGCTTTACAAATTTATGGGCATTTCTACATCTTCACAATGTTAAAGGTATTAACTACAACAAATTCAAATACTTCTAGGCATTCCTACAGCTTCAAAAGGTTCTAGGAATTACTAAAGTTTGAAATGTTACAGATAAACATTACTAAAGTTTTAAAATTTTCCTGGCCTTAAATATTACCACTTAAAAAGTTCTATGCATTCCTCCAGCTTCAGGAAATTTTAGGTATTCTGACAGCTTCAAAAAGTTCTTGACATTAATACAGGCTAGGAAAGTTCGACGCATTACTGTAGCTTCAAAAGGTTTTGGGAATTACGACAGCTTCGAAAGGTTTAGCAATTACTACAGCTTAAAAATATATTTCAGTCTTACAGTTTAAAAAGGTTCTAGGCATTACTACAGCGCCATAGGTCTAGGCATTACTAGAACTTCAAAAGTTTTAGACATTAATACAGCTTGAAACAGTTCTAAGCTTTATTACAGCCTCAAATATTTCTGTGAATTAGTACAGCTTCGAAAGGTTTTAGCATTTACTACAGTCTAAAAATTTTTATTTCAGTCCTACAGCTTAAAAAAAGTTATAGGCATTACTACAGCACCAAAAAAGTCTAGGTATTACTACAGATTCGATTAGTGCTAAGCATTACTAAAATTTCAAAAATTTTTTGGCCTTACTGTAACTTGAAAAAGTTTTAGGCATTACTACAGCTTAAAAAACTTTGCGAATTACTACAGCTTGGAAAAGTACTAGGAATTACTATAGTTTCAAAAAGGTCTAGACATTAATACAGTTCCAAGAATTTTTAGGGATTGATACAGCTTCAAATAATTTCAGACCACTATTGCTTCAAAATCTTATTGGTATTAATCAATAATTCAAAGAACTTTTTGAAGCTGTAGTAATATCTAGAATCATTAAAAAGTGCTTGGCATTTCTACAGCTTCAAAAAGTTGTATGCTTAACTAGAACTTAAGAAGATTCTGGGCATCACTACAGTTTCCAAAGGTTCTAGTCTTTACTAGTGCTACAAATTTCTAGGGATTAATCCAGTTTCAAAAGTTGTAAGCTTTGCTACAGATTCAAAATTTCTAGACCTCGTTCCAGCTTCTAAAAGTTCTAGGCATTACTAGAGCTTCAAAAGGTTGTAAAACTTCCACATTCCCAATAAATCAGACTTTAATCCTCTCACACTGAAAAATATGTTCTTGCAACATATAAACGAAAACCATCCCATGAAACCTGTGTTCACTGGTGGTTCGAAAGGCCCGTCTGGTGTTGGGGCAGGTGCGATATCACCCATGGGGACTAACCTAGTCACACTCCCACCCCATGCATCCATTTTTACAGCGGAACTGACAACGATACTTGCTGCACTTCATGAGATCTCCAGCTCACCACCTGATTCTTATGCAATCTATTCCGACTCAAGAAGTGCACTAGATTCTATAAGTTCCCTACACAACAAGCACCCACTTGTCCTCAAAATTTAGGACTAGCTGTACTGGATGAGTACTAATCACAAGATTACCTTCTACTGTGTCCCTGGTCATATAGGGATAAACTCAAACGAAAAAGCGGATAAAGCCGCAAAGAAAGCAGCTGGGAGAGGGCCTGCTCCCATTGGGGAACCAGTTCCTGCTAGTGACCAGTACCTACTGGTGATGGCATATGCCTACTCACTTTAGCAGCAGGAGTGGGAAGTGATAGATCCCCTAACTAAGCTTCATGGCGTAAAACCATTTGCGCTTCCATGGCCAAATAGAGACCAGCCATTGAGCAGGAAAGAGGAGACAATATTGAGCAGGTTGAGGATTGGGCACACAAGGTTCACGCATGGTCACCTCATGTGTGGCGCCCCACCACCCATCTGTGCCTAATGCAATGTGAAGGTGTCCATCCTTCACATCCCTATAGACCAGAGGACAAAAGCATTCCATTCCCTGAACAATAATCCAGCAAACTCAGCTCTGAAATCGGTTTTATCTCCAATGTCCAAAAACTGTGATCAACAAGCACTCTTCAGGTTCCTAAAAGACATTAATGTCTTTAGAGAAATCTAACGCAACGACGCAAAATCAAAGAATTTTAATGAGCGCCTGTTTCACCCTTTTACCGTTTTTAATGTTTAGCAAAAGGCGCAAATGTGGTATTGAGTACCACTAATATTTAATAGTCTATTTTTATACCATCCGCACCTCTTTTAATCTTTTAATTTTAGATATTTTGACATGCTTGCCAATGGCATTGATTTCATATGCACCATGACCCAGCTGGACCGAGCGCGGTGTATGGAGAAAACTCTTAACCGTCCCTGTACCTGGCTGCAAGATAGTCTTTACAGACTGAGAAGCATTGCACTGGCATATTAATAATCATCATCAAGAAGTTATAAGCATTACTAAGACTCCAAAAGTTTCTAGGCATTACTAGAGCTTTTAAAGTGTCTAGGTCTTGATACAGCTTCACGAGCTTCTACTTATCATTACAGCTTCAAAAAGTTCTAGGGTTTCTTAACACCGCAAAAATTCTTGGCATTACTGTAGCTTCAAAAGATTCTAGGCATTCTACTTTATTTTCAAAATGTTCTAGGCAATACTACAACTCAAAAGGTTCTAGGAATACTAAAGCTTCAAATACTACAGTTTAAAATGTTCTAACCATTAATAATTACAGCTTCGAAAAGTTCTAACCATTATTTGATCTTCAAAACGTTCTAGGAGTTAGTATAGCTTCAAATTTTCTAGACATTACTACATCTTCTAAAAGTTCAAGAAATTACTTAAACTTCAAAAAGTTCTATGAATTACTACAATTGAAATAGTTTCTAAGCATTAAATGCTACAGCTTCACAAGGTTCTATGCATTAATTAATATAGGTCTAAAATGTCCTAGGCGTTATTTACTAGATATTAAAAAACTTCTGGTCATTCCTACAGCTTCGAAATGTTCGACATTACTAGAGCTTCAAAAGGTTATTTGCATTTCTAACACTTCAAAAAGTTCTAGTCATTAATGTAGATTCAAAATGTTCTAGGCACTAATACGTCTTCAGAATGTTCTAGATATTACTACACTTCAAAACTTTCTAGGCATTGTTACAGCTTCAAAAAGTTATAGGAATTCCTATGAAACAATTTTAAAAGTTTCTAGGCATTGATTACTAGAGCTTAAAATGATTCTATGCAATACTTACTACAGCTTCAAAAGGTTATAGGCATTACTGCAGCTTCAAAAGATTCTAGGCAATCCTACAGTTTCAAAAAGTTCTAGGCCTTACTCTAGGTTCGAAATTATCTAGGCATTACTACAGCTTAAAATGTTTCTACTGCAGGTATTAATTAATACAGCTTCAAAAGGTGCTTAGCACTAGTGCTGCTTCAAAGGTTTTTATGCATTACTGCAGCTTCAAAAGGTTCTAATCATTATTACAGTTTTAAAAGGTTCTATTCATTAATTACTACAGCTTAAAAATTCTTAGGCATTGCTGCAGCTTCAAAAAATTCTAGGCATTACTACAATTTTAAAAGGTTTTAGGCATTAATTACTACAGCTTCAAAATTATAAGCATTACTAAATCTTCAAAAACCTCTAGGAATTACTCCAACTTTAAAAGGTTTTAGGCATTAATTACTACAGCTTTCAAAATTCTAAGCATTACTACAGCTTCAAAAACCTCTAGGTATTACTACAATTTTAAAAGGTTTTAGGCATTAATTACTACAGCTTCAAAAACCTCTAGGTATTACTACAATTTTAAAAGGTTTTAGGCATTAATTACTACAGCTTCAAAATTCTAAGCATTACTACAGCTTCAAAAACCTCTAGGTATTACTACAATTTTAAAAGGTTTTAGGCATTAATTACTACAGCTTCAAAATTCTAAGCATTACTACAGCTTCAAAAACCTCTAGGTATTACTACAATTTTAAAAGGTTTTAGGCATTAATTACTACAGCTTCAAAGTTCTAAGCATTACTACAGCTTCAAAAACCTCTAGGTATTACTACAATTTTAAAAGGTTTTAGGCATTAATTACTACAGCTTCAAAATTCTAAGCATTACTACAGCTTCAAAAACCTCTAGGTATTACTACAATTTTAAAAGGTTTTAGGCATTAATTACTACAGTTTCAAAAACTTTTAGGCATTACAACAGCTTCAAAAACCTCTAGGTATTACTACAATTTTAAATGGTTTTAGGCATTAATTACTACAGCTTCAAAATTCTAAGCATTACTACAGCTTCAAAAACCTCTAGGTATTACTACAATTTTAAAAGGTTTTAGGCATTAATTACTACAGCTTCAAAATTCTAAGCATTACTACAGCTTCAAAAACCTCTAGGTATTACTACAATTTTAAAAACTTTTAGGCATTACTACAGCTTCATAAAGTTCAGGTCATTACTAAATTAATTTTTAAACAATTTTGCAGCAAATTTAAAACAATTTATACAATTCTTAGAAGCATTATTTTGGTTCTAGAATAAAATATTACCATATTAATATTGCACAAAACAAGAAATTAAAAGAGCTCTAATGAGGTTAATTCTTAATCCATTGGCTGCCACTGTTTCGGATTTTTAGTCGCGTGGATGCGATTCTATAACTTACTGTGTCGATCCATAGGTAGGTCGATCGGATGGTAAACATTTTACATTTCAATCAGTCTTTGAAAGTTATGAAGGTCGTAAGGTCAGATGATATGTTTTTTTAATTAATAATACGTTTGTTAATTAATTTATTTTTTAATTATTGTTTCTAATTATTATTTTTTATAATTATTGTTAACTTTGTTAAGTAATAATGATGTTTGTGATAATGATGATTTTTTGCAGGCTCTGATGAACAAGAGGATTTATCTACACTGAACAAGTTTGCATCTTTACAATCCGACATCATGGCAGGAGCCTCCTTCTGCATCGACTTCAAGATTCAGCCCCACATATTGGCAGTTGAGGGCCTTTGCATAGCGGAGGTAGGCCACCGATCTATAATTTTATGGTACAAATCGACCCCGAAAGGTGGCAGACGGTATGGTAGGGGTCATACCCTTACCACACCTAAAACCTACGGGGATGTCACGCCCTCCTGACCCCAGTACATGCAGTTGTGTACCCACCCAGCCTCAATGTCTGCAGGAGGACCCGTGGCTACACCAATTTTCACTTCCTCTTTACTTTTTGATTTACAGAAAATGGTGGCTGAAAACCTTTGCTTTAATGACTATGTTAGAATTATTTTATTTATTAAGTTTAGCTATGTTGCCTATGCTGCCCATGTTGCTCATACTGCTGTGTAAGAAAAGGTGTTTCGCAAGTAAACTAAATTTATTAATTAATTTTGGAGAGGAACTCAGGTGAATTAGTTCAGGGGAAAGGAGCGTAAAATCATAAATAGATAGATAGGTAGAGAGATAGATAGATAGATAGATAGATAGATAGATAGATAGGTAGGTATATATATATATATATATATATATATATATATATATATATATATATATATATATATATAGAGAGAGAGAGAGAGAGAGAGAGAGAGAGAGAGAGAGAGAGAGAGAGAGAGAGAGAGAGAGAGAGGGAGAGAGAGAGAGAGAGTGAAAAGGCCAGGTGTTGATAAGATTTGAGAACTCAGGATCCAAAAAAATGAAAAACAAGCAGAGCTTAACTGCCTGTATTCTAAACAGGGAAAGACCGTCGTTGAGCGCATCCGATGCTGTTGTATCCAGGCAGTTTAAACAATGGGCGTCGAATTTGTTGATAAACACAATGTTGAAGTGAGCATCATGCACACCCAGGCTCTGTTTATGGTTTTCAACAAAGCGTAGTGCGGTATGGTAGTGGCTCTGTACAGGTTTGGGATATGGTCACGTGGTATAGGTTGCGTTCGTCTAAACACGTCATTGACCGATACTTTGCACTCCTTGATGATTATTATCATCCATTCATAGATGTCATGTAGCTCTACAATGATGGAATATTCCTACATGATTTGTTTGGGGCACAAGTTCAGAATTGGTTCGAGTGGAATTCTGGGGAGTTCTGACGAATGTGAATCTCATGTTGACCCTACTTGAACCCAATTGAGAATTTATGAGGCATATTTATTGCCTAAGTCTATTTGCACCTATGATCTGTTTGCTACAAATATCAGTGACCTGGGAACAGATATGGGTATGGGTCAACATCTTTAAGTTTGACTTCAGTCCATTAGTGAAATCGATGACACCTAGTGTTGCTGGACTTCGCCGTGCTGGGGGTGGTCCAACACGATTCTAACTACTTCTCCCTAAGCTTTCGCCACATCAGTGTATTATAGCGCAACTGGCGTCAATTGGTTTCACTAAATTAATTCAATAATTGTAATTAGTTCTATTAATTGAATCACTAAATGGTCACTCTATTTGCCATTGGTCTCTAACTCCTTTGACCAGAACCTCTTTTCCTCTCTCTGAATTCGATGTCTGCCCTAACCTTATTCTGTAAAATAGAATAAACTATTTAATCTCAGACTATCATTAACTAGAGATACTAGCACGCAATTGGTGCACCTGGAGCATAATCTAATGTTTAATCTCACAAACAATAAAGATTTAAAAAGGTTTTACCTCACAACGTCAAACTCAAAACGAAAACCTGTCATTACCTCGTGCGCACAATTTTACGCAACGTAGAAGGCTTCATTCGATTTCATCGTCAAATTACTTTCAATAATGATAATTAGCTCCATTATTTAAACACAAGACAGCAATTCAACTTTCTATTGCACTCCAACTTTCTTCACGAGACTCTTCTCTCGACTATCCACTCTAAGGGCCGTCAAAGAGTTCATTCTTCTCTCGTCCTGCCTCTGTCTTCTTAAGGACTACATGACCAACCCTTAATCTATTTCTTTAAGATAAATTAGACTAATATGACCAAAGAAACGGAAACTTTTCGCCCAATTAGTCGCTGTTTATATAACACCCAAGAAAGGTCGCTTGAATGAAGAGATCAAACATTCTAATTTGGACAAGAAGATTGCATCGCGTAAAACAATAACCAAGGTCGCTTTGAAGTACGTTTTGGAATCAGGACTTATCTCTGACTTACTTTTACTATAAAATTTAATATAGTAATTATATAAGATATACACAATGCTAAGAGTTTGAGGTCGAACAAGTGGTTAGCGTTTTAGTTTAGGAGGATAATTTAATATTCTACATCTGAATGGGACATTGATGGTTTTGAAACAAGACGGGAGACTTCTTTTTAACAAACATACAACCGGTTGTAGATAGCCATTTATCAAACGGGCTGAGGAGGCTGTAGCGCCCCTCCCCAAATTTCAGACTTGTTTTTGTTTATATTCCTTTTTAAACCATACTTGCATTATGCTATTCAGAAAGAGTTATGTAATAAAAATAGAATATATATAAAAGTTTTTAAACCGTTGTGATTGAATGTATCTTATATGTTACATGTCTAAAATAGCGGTAAATCTCAAAAATAATTATTAAATTCAATATTATACTTTAGCTGACGTCCAAAAACTACAATTCATAATTTTCTGATGTGTGGTACAAATTCGGACCTGAGAGAGTTGGTGCTCACTTCTTTATGAGACGCTGTTATTTAGTATCAATGATGTTTAAATTAACAATTATTTATTTATCAATTGTGTGTAAGATAACCATTATTAATGATCAATACCCTTTTCTCAGACTAATCAAAGGGAGGAATTCAAATTAGCCTTCCCCACAAATATTTATCCTGGATCAGCCATTGCCATTACAAAAATGAAAGCTTCAATAACGTACGTTTCCTTTCCAGGCATTTAAGACTTCTGGAATAAAGGACGTTTTTGCGAAGGGAACAATTCCAGGTATTTAAAGGACATTTTTAAAAATTTATTTTAACTCGAGCAATTACAATTTTTTATTAGTCTTTTTTGACGAACTTGTTCCTAGAAGGTTAGTGTGAAATGGATTGTTAGATTATATTCTTATCTTTTATTTGATTCTATCACGTCTTTTTCTGTTTTCCTGTTTGTTCTTTGATCTGTTTACCCTTGAAGTTTCCATATATGTGTTATCGTTGTTGGAAGATTTTGAATAAGTGGAACTAAGAGGAACCACAAAAAGGAACGGTTAATGTTGGGTTTATGTCCACCGTCGAACTTTTGGATAATTCATATATATATATATATATATATATATATATATATATATATATATATATATATATATATATGAGCGCGAGAGAAAGGTGAAATAAATCCAACTTCACCGCAGGAAAGAGAAAAGGGAATAATTTTCCTTCGGAAATATTTATTTCTTACTTCGAAAAAATCCGAGCTGGGGTGGGATTCGAACCGTGCACATTGAGGCAGCGAGCAACCGTTTTGATCTCAATTAAACCACGTAGCCGAGTGGTCTAAAGGGCGGTTTCGGGTTCAGTTCTTGGCGCCATGCAAAGTCCTACCGTTTGGGGCTGGGTTGCCTCAAGGACCATGTCTATCTCGAGGGATGGGGGACTACATGTGCCCCCAACCCAAGGACATCAAGGTCTCATTGGAAGCGGTGTCTCTAGTTGGGTTAGTTGGGAGGGGGGGGGGGGGCACGTACCTCGAGCCCCGCTAAATTAATCCTTAGAGCCAGCAGGTCTTTCGAGGGATGGGGCCGATAGGCCCTGTCTTCCCTCTTCCACCTAAGAGGGTTTGCCCTACCGGGTCGCTTCAACGGGGATCGGCCGGTTATGGGCTGCCTGCTGGCTTTCTTGGCAGTTCCCAGAGACACTAAAGGTGGGGCTTCCAGGGGTAAGATGGAGTCACATAAAGGTGACTCAAAAGAAAGGGGTGAGGGGAAGGCCCCTGCACCCGTAATCAATGAAAAGGATTAAGCCTCCTCTCCAGTCAAAGAATTTTGGAGGTTCCCCTGCGAAAACAGAGGGGGGGGGACCTCCATTGGGTATGGTGACCCGATTCGTCTTGCGAGATGCCTACGCTAATCACCCCTGGCAGTATCCCGTTCTGCAAGGGGTGAGTACGGGGCTGGCAGAACCAGCTGCCGCCATTTTAGGCGACCCCTCCCGCCCGGTAACCTGGCAGCCCTTCAGCATTGCGACTCAACCTTCATCACGCCGTAAATTGGATATAGATTGAAAAGAGAAAGGAAATGGAAGTGAGGAAGGTGTGGATGGGATGAAGCAGGTTGTTAAAAACCCACTATCTCAAACCGGAGCTCAGGGGTTAGGGGCCCTTGTAGCCCTCCCCCTCAGCCCCCATCCGGGATAGTTGGCTGAGAAGAAGGTCAGCATCTACCCTGCGAAAATAGAGGCTGATCAGAGAAAGTTATGGGTGATGTTGTAGGGGAAGTGAAGAAGTAGGGGAGAAACACAGGCTGTCTGAAAGAAGGAGAAGAGGCTAAGCTGTGGCCGGACGGGGTCCTGAGCCCCGTTAACACAGCGGCCAGGAAGACAAAACGCCCCGCCCCTTACGGGGAATATTACCTCCGGAAAAAGAAAGTTGCCATGGGACGCTCCGCGCCCTAAACAGCATTCGCATATTCCTTCATCCAAGAAATAGAAAGCAAGATAATAGAATAAATCAACTGCTCCAAACACAAATGCTAACAGACTACGTAGAACACACACTGACAGTATTCGATGACCCTAGTCATATTTTCCTTTTCAGAAAATGATTAAAACATGAAATCACCCTAAAATTTACTTACGAACAAACTATGGACAATAAATTTAACTTCTTTGATATTAAATTAACATAGGGAAGAGAATATTGAAAGATAAACACAAGCATCTACATTAAAGCAACAGATAGAGGAGTCTATTAAAACTGTAATTTCTTCTCTCTTGGGAAGTACAAAATATCACTCATATATACAATCATGGCCGAAGGTTTTGAGACTATGTTTTTTCTTTTTCATTCTTTTTTTAAATTTACGTGACAGGAATAATTATTATAATACTTAAATTATTGCATATTTATTAAAATTATGCATTTTAAAAAATAATAAAAAAAACTGCATTCCAAAATCGCGCTTTATTCCTTTCTGTAGGAGGTGAGATTCAGTCCTCGGAATTTTGCTATTCGATCAAACGGGTTAAATGATGAAAAAGATGGATTAAATGAATGATGTTGTGTAATTATAATCTATTAGGTAATATTTATGGTAAAAGTGAATGTTTGAATCTTTTTCAATTCCAGAAATGGCTCTTTCCAAAGATAATCGTGCAACTATTGTTGCTCTGTACCAAAATAACCCCAAAGGCAAGGAGTTAGTTACTAAGGGTATTGTATCAAAGAGAACTATCTTTAAGATTATTGATGATTTTATATAGAATGGTTATACTACTGTAAAGGAGTCTTCAGGGCGCCCAAGTGCTTAAAGTGAACGCCCAAATCATCTTTACTGCCTCTACTAACAAATTTGGTTACGATTGGAAAGATACATGTATGAAGGCTTCAACACTCACAGTGAGGTAGAGACCTTTTGATAAATGTCTCAAGTCGAGAAATCCTGCGAAGAAGCCTCACCTCACCAATAAGAACTTTACGGATAAGCTCCGCTTTTATAGGAAATATAAAGAATGGATTGTTGAAGACTCGGGCAAATGGATTGTCTCTGATGAAGCTCTCTTACTCTGGTTTACGTGTAGAGCTTCTGGAAGATCCCTCGTTAGGAGGAGAAAAGGGGAACGCTTTCACAAGTCCTGTGTGGTGCCCATGGTCGAGCATCGGGACACTCTCATTTAAGGGAACAGGAGTACTAACAATTTTGCCTAAGAACACTGTCATGCACTTAATATGATACTAAACCTTTCTTCATGAACATCTTTTACAACAACATGGGACCAATTTGGGCATTATAACTGTATTTTTTATCATGATGGCGCACCTTTTCACGTGGAATAGAGAATTTGCGGTCGATAATCAAACTGGCTGTCGATAAACAAAAGCCACCCGATTGCGTGAAGTTGCAGCTACTTTTTGAACAAAAATGGAGCAATATCAGTAAGACATCCTCGCAAGATATTCGGAATCTGTGTCATTTTATAAGAAAAGAAATTTTGTGCTATGTCGGTGTTAAATCCTTTGGAACTTTATGTACACAAAGGTGATGTTAGGCGAGTCACCGCTAAGAGTATTTTTAAGATAAACAATTTAAATCATGTAATAAATGTTCCTGTAGCAAATGATTAAGTTTAATTAACTTTATATCTTTTTTATAGTTGAGAGAATTGCCAAAACGAATTAAAACAATCTTGAAGAACAAATGACATCATTTTAAATATTAACTGCGCCTACCAATTGACTCTGTTAATAAAATAGATTTAGTCTCTTAACTTTTGTATATTTGGTCATCAAATTATGATTTAAACATACTAAAACAAAATGCAACGTTTGATTAGTTTAATTCCTTTTCTTAGAGGAAAAAATATAGTAGTCTCAAGCCTTTTGGTCATGGCTGTATATTCATACAAAGTGCAAACAAGGCATGTTCTACTCGGCAACTCTACAACAATGAAGTAAACCGAATCACATAAAATCGCATAAACGATGACTTACCAATCTTAAAATAGACAAAACAATCTCTAAAGTAATAGAAAAAAAATCAAAGAGAAAGGGAGATAATACAAAAAGATAAAAGTAAAAATAAATCTACTTTGAATCACAAAACCTAGAAAAAATAAGGATGAAAAATCATTGAAAAAGTCTAAAGCAACACATCACCACTCAAGACCCGCATAGAAAAATAAGTTGCTTTTAAAAAAGTGCCAAGATACATAAACTGAAATACTAAAAGAGATGTATGGGGATCGACGAATCAACAAGGCTCTGGACTATCTTGAACCTCTCCTGGTTACGCGAGGTGGACTCTTATACATGCAATCGTCATCGGCCAGTCCTGGGCGTCTCATTTCGTTGGATACGCCCTCTAATGAAATCGTTTCGTGAGCAATTAAGCCTGAAAACCTTTGTAATGCATCCTGTACGTCATCCTACGTCATCGTATATTAGTTCTACCACCAATTTAGCCTCAAAATTTTGTAATGCATCCTTCCGTCCCAGTTGACCTCTCTTCAAAAATTTTTACAAGGTCAAAAACTAAAACTCAAAAATCCCGTCGTATACTAATTTACTTGGGCGAGAGGCGACTGTACTCATCGTATATTAGCTCTACTACCAACAACCTATTAACAAGAGACAACAACACTGATTCAAGCCTAGTAATATCAACGACTACCTAATATATATATATATATATATATATATATATATATATATATATATATATATATATATATATATATATATATATATATATATCATAAAAAATATGAAATATGTTTGAAAATTTCAAAACCATTTACAAATCGAACGCTGAACAAAACCTTAGATTAGCTGAAATGATCTTAAGGAAAAATCGGCCCTAGTTAAGAAGAAAGATTCAGTTTTATGGAAAAGTTTTATAAAAAAAATAATCTATAAATATTTTTAAGAGAAAGATTTCGGAAGTGATTGATGATGGCGGCGCTACTTCCCAACCCTGGATGGAGTAGCAAGAGTATAATGCCTCAGCGGTAATTGAATCTTAGAATAGCGACACACCATTCCGATTACAGTGCATCAAGAGAAACTAGAGCTCTCTCCCGAATCGTTTGACAGCTCAATACTAAGTAAAAATATTAAGCCAAGTTTTAATATTAAATCTGAGGAGACGCAAAAACCTCAACATATTTTAATGATATTGATAGACATATAGATTATAGCTTCAGACATATATAAATTCAATTTACACGCATAAGTGCTGCGCCCACTGTCACGTGATCTTTAAATATAAAAGATATCGAGAAATATTAATATAATCAATTTGAGAATGTGATCGGTAGGATAACGAAACGTTAGTCACATATTGAATAATAAAACACTATTAAAAGAATGTTTATTATTCTTAAAAATCATCCCGAGGAAGATAAATTAAAAGCTAAATAACTAATTTTATTATTATGGATAAAAAATCAATCTAATATTTATTTCTGTAAAGTTATATTTCATAGAAATATTTATCGATTATATTCTTAAGCAAATTTCGTCCAGTAATTTTGATATTTTTAGCCAAGATATTCCAAATCTGTGTCATTTTATAAGAAAAGAAATTTTGTGCTTTTCGGTGTTAAATCTTTTGGAACTTTATGGACACAAAGGTGATGTTAGGCGAGTCACCGCTAAGAGTATTTTTGATATAAACAATTTAAACCATGTAATAAATATTCCTGTATCAAATGATTAAAGTTAATTAACTTTATATCTTTTTATAGTTGAGTTTGAGTAAAATTTTAATTTCTTATAAGGATTTCAGGTGTTTGCCTTTTCCTGAATTTCTATATCCCCTATCAATCATTATATATAACCTATTATATCGACCATAAGATAGATCTTTCACTAATCGTTCTTAAAACGGTCTAAGTTAATTTCGAGTTGACGTTCATATCCACCAACAGTTGTCTGCTGTAAGAGAGGATGGCAGAGCTGTGGGACCCCTGGCCAGTAAAAATGAATAACTGTCTTAGTTATCCAGAAACAAACACTTTTCCAAAAACAGCCCCTTCGGAAACTCTTAAGAAATAGAGTTGTAATATGGCTGGAAAAATCGTCGAAGTAGGTTTCATCAATCCAAACTTTAAAATTATGGGATGACAAAAACTAAATAAGATTACGTAAATAAATACTTTGCCGCAGCCATGCATTTATTATAAGATACCATACCGCCGGATGGTACTCATTCTGAAAAAAAATGGGTAAATATGTTTCTTTACAAAGGCCTACCGAACTATCTCGAAACAGAGTGAGATCGATTTTACTATGAATCTTACGAAACCCACATGAAAGAGATAGAAAAAGGTTAAGTTAAAAAGACAAAAAAACCAAACACTATCCAGCCAGAGTGTGACAATTCTCAATTTGCTAACTAAGTTCGTGAAGGAAAATAGGCTGCGAATGTCCGGATTCTAATGCAACGGAGAAACCAGTCGTGTATAACGCATGGATCCAGATAAGATTGTAAACATCAAAATACAAATAATCTCTACATGGATGGTGTCGTAAAGGGTGAAAACGAATTTGGTAAAAGCAAAGACACGAGGCTGCACGTTTATAAGCGGCTGCGCGCATTTCAGACACCATAAATAAATTATTATAAGGAACTCCGGAAGACGTAAAATTCCGTTCTTACCTTGGATCTTGTTTATTCTCTTCCTGATCTTTGCAGGTAAGGTCTAGGATAATATCAAGGATAGATATTACATCATCTCATAATTAATGCCACATTTTTTTTAGGTTTATTATTATTTTATGGATAGAAATAATCGAAAGTAGGTTTGTTTTATGCTAGCCTAGTCTACTAAACGCGAAGCCTAGGTCCTTGAAGGTCTTAAGTCTACCCAAGGCTTACATTTCGACATTCTTCAGTCGTCATTTTCTGGGATATTAATTTTATATTATTATGTTAATTTAATATGCTTTATCACAACATTATGCTTTGGTAGTTTAGAAAAGGCAAAAGTGATAAGTTAAAAGCAGAAAGTATGTTTCAAGTATCCGGTGAAGGAACAATCTGTGTGACCCAATGCCAAAGATAGTTTCAGAATTATAGCTTGAGAAACGTTAGTCTCAAAGATTAACCCCGTTCAGGACCATCAGTAGAATTTTCCCATGGTCTTTTAAATATAACAAGAAGAGAAAATCTGATTGTAACTGTTGAAAAATCGGTTACAAAACTACATTCAACTCATTTCACTGTGCATCGTAATTTAAAGGAGATAACTAATGTTTGGCGAATGGGACGATGGATTCCTCAAGACCTGCCAGAGGTCCACTTGCAACACAGGATTAATATTTGTTTGTCTCTCCTTTCTCGACTAAGCAGTGAACTAATTTTGAGTAGCGTTGTCACAGGAGACGAAAAGGGAGTTATGTACAATAATATTAAACGTTCTAGACAACTGATTAGTCATGGCAGAAAAAAAACAATACCTCAGCCGAAACAGGGACCTCATCCACCAAAGATTTTCATGTGCCTTTGATGGTATAAGAATGGTATAATCCATTTTGCGTTTCATAGCTCAAATCAGAGTACCACCACTGAGATTTACAATGCTCAGGTTAACCGTTTACATGAAACACTTGAAAAAAATACCAGCATAAATCACTAAAAGAAGAGCGCTCTTTCAATTAGACAATGCGCGACCTCATATCGAAAAGAGATACCATACAAAAGCTTAATAGTTTAGACTGGGAACTAATTAGTCCGCCTTTATACTCACCCAACTGAGCACCATTAGAGTACTATCTTTTTAAAAGTTTAGCGAATCACCTGAAGAGAATGAAGATGTCATCAACAGAAGGGGTCGAAACAAACTTAAAGAACTTTTTTAAAAAAAATCAAATCAAGCTATGATATTTTCCACAAATATGGTATTGAAACGTTAGTATAAAGTAGACTAGTGGTAGAAAATCGAGGGCGCTACAGATCTACTACCTGAGTCAAAATTTTATAACGAAAATGATCGATATGTGGGCTCCACATGACCTGGTTTTCATTGAGCTCATGTGGAATCCATTTATCGAGCCTTTTTACATCTATTTGCCCCAGGTGGGCCGAACTTATCGTTATGGCAACGCTGATTCTTTTTAAATAGCTTAAAATATTTGTTTATTCAAAATCTTCAGTTGTTCATCTTCAATCGAAGATAAACCTCTTCTCTCTCGTTCTTCGACGCTCATATCGTCAGTAAGAAAATATGAAAGTAGAGACACAGTCTCCGATCAGGAAGAGTCCATCTACCCTATTATTGGGTAATGTCGGAGATGCATTGAGACCAAGTTTCAACTCGTGCTTGGAAATTATACACAACTCTTATTTTTACATTCTAACAAATTTTAAATTTTAATTTTCCAATCAACTTTTTTTCATTTATCCTAGATATAGGACTGGCAAAAATGTTACTTATATAAATGAGGAGGCCCCGATTTATTTTTTGGTATTGATCAAGTTTTTACGCTTTATTTATGTATATTGATCCGAGGCCAGGCACATATGTAACCCCTCTAAGGATGGCGTACCGGGGCAGACTAGTCCAATTGAAACTCAAAGCTCCAAGTTAATCTATATTAATCCTTATTACCTTACTACTCGGCTATGGTTTCCCTCCTAAATTTACATACAACTCTTGTCTAATATTCTAAACGTGACAATCTTTCAGTAGGTGACATAGAAATTAATGAGAAGCTGCTGAACTCTTACACATCATGTAAACTCAAGAGGTACACAATCGGTCACAATGAAACCTTCGCCAACTTGACGGAATATCTCGAGAAAACAGACTCCTGGAATTGGGCCAGAGAGAAGGAGGTAAGAAGTCGTTAAAGACAGAAGTCGTAAAAGACAGAAGTCGTAAAAAAACTACGTAAAAGGGATATTATTGGTCGGTTTCATGATGGATTAGTTGTCTTTTATTTTTAAGTCTTGTCGAGAATGTTGAGAGAGTTGTGGTCAATTTGGAATAGGAGTAAAGAAGAGACGAAGCCGAGTTCACGCGAGAGTTCCTATAAGGCATGAAGTATAATCTAATACTGAATTCAGTGGTTCCTAAACTATTTTGGGCCGAGGACACACTTTAGAACAAGTAAAATTATTTTGGCGCACATCGTACATATACAAACTCAAAATTCAATGAAACAAGGTCAACAAACCTAAGTCGCGTGTTCTCACTTTTCTGATTTATGGTTTTACGACCTTCAAAACTTTCAATAATTCCCGGTCTAACCTTGGGAGGACCATGCTAATTATAGCATTCGAAACAGAATGTAAAACAACATAAGGGTTTCAAACTTCGTTAGAATCGGCAGAACAGTTACGATGTTATTGCCATATAATTCCCGGACTAACCTTGGGAAGACCTTGGCAATTATATAATTCAAAAGAGAAATTAAAACAACACAAGGGTTTCAAATTTCGTTAGAATTGGCAGAACAGTTACGATGTTATTGGCAAATAATTCCTGGAGTATCCTTGGGAGGATCTTGGCAATAAAACAATTTAAAAGAGAAATTAAAACAACACGAGGGTTTCAAATTTCGTTAGAATCGGCAGAATAGTTACGACGTTATTGGCAAATAATTACTGTGACTTACACAGGACCACCCGCTCCCCCGATGATCCCCAGTTTAGTGGGCAAAGGGGAGAAGGAACTGCGGAGACCAAGCAGGGAGGAGAAGAGCAGTGAAATGACTCAAATGACTAACAACAATGAGCACTAATGGGGAGTGACTAGGTACTGGGAGGGAGATGAATTCACCAAGTTTACAATTTATCCATTTGTGACTCACACACTCGTCGTCTTTCTATTTCTCGGCATTTGGATGATGTATGAAGGACAAGATGGTATTCAACGGAATTCTCCGACACTGCCTGAATGAAGCTCATGGAGACACTGCTATAGAGGTCAGTAGAAAAGAAACTAGGTTAAGATGAAACTAGAATACTGTATGGGTGTTCTCGCTAGCGTTTTAATGCGTCTACTTTCATATCCTATGTATCCATATGTTTGTGTGCTTGGTTCTTGTGTTTTAGAGGTGATGGTGAGTTCGTTTTGGTGTTTTTATCTACAAAAGACTCTTTTGAGGTATATTTGGGCATGTATCTTTGATGTTGGTTGCCAATGTTTGGGCAGTGCAGGGTTTTATTTATTTACCTGAATTATATTTGAATAATTTCGGTGATATAGTAAACGATGTTCATAATTTTCTATTAACTTAGAGCAGTATTAACTCGAAACTATATTACATTCTTCTTCTTTCTCACCTTATCTTTATTCGTGCGTTTCCTTCCTAAATGCTCTTTTATAACATCAAAATATTTTCTGTGCTCAAGTCTGAGTTTTATGATGGGTATTATAAAAGATTTGTAGTCTTAAATTTTCTTGCTAATGGTAGAAGTGTTTTTTTTTCTACATGGAAAAAAACTCCTCTCCTTTCATCATTGTGTACAAGTACAATACCACGAGCGACAAAATAACCGAGTAACCCTATATTTCCTCTTTAGTGCTTTAAGGTTTTTATGGTGCTCTTCAAAAGGAGTGTTGCACTAACTTTCCGAGAAACATATTTACTGAAATTACTGCAAAATAATGCTATTTTCGTGGTAGTTGCTGCAGAATACTATCAAAATGTTTAATTAAAGTGAATGTGCTTCTTTGCAAACGGGAATCTTACAGCAAGATGAGTTTTATGAAGACCTTTCTTCTTTCTAGCCATATTTTCACTTCAATCTCCGAAACATTAACCGATCTGTAGCCCTCAAAATTCTTCCTTTATTGTTTTATCGATTATAACAAATCTCCTAGTACCATGAATAGCAAAGCAACTCTATAATATTATGCTTACTCCGTATTGCTTTACGGATCGCATGATATTTTCAGAAGAAGCGCTTACCAGGTTTCCAGCTACATATCTTCTTTAATTAGGGTCAAATAGTTCTGTTTTCGCTTTGTCATTCCATAATACTTTCTAAAATGCTTACTCGCAGTGAACGTACCTCTTTTCAATCGAATCTTGCAGCAACGTGAGTTTTACGAAGAAAGAGATTCTCTTTTGCCGCATAGCAATGTAAAGCTAGGTGTAGGAATCTCTCCACTGTCTTCTCTGAAACATTAACTCTAGCTGCAGTCAAACCTTGATATATTTTGTCTTTATTGATATGTGCGTTAATTTTAACCTTCTTTTACCTTGTCACGAATATCAGTCAATGTTAATCTTTGCTTCCTTTCACTTCTTGGCACAGTTTTCAATTTTGTGTCCTTATACTTGAATAAAATTCTCTGGACTGCAACCCATTGGATGTTTATTCAATTAGATATTACCCCATACAAGTTTCTAAGGTCAGGAAATATAATAACAACTGTTATATTTTTCTATGTTTTTGTTTTGCCGATTCGAAATAAATGTGGTAAAAATGTAAGAAAAAAAAAATCAGTTCGACAAAAAAAAAATTAGGAGAATGTATACAAACTACCATGTTAGCCAACACTACTGATTGTGTTTAAACTTCTAACATAAACTGTATGCGCTAGTTTATATGCACATTGTGACTTTTCTTCGATGCAGGTGCTCTTGAAAATAATAAATAATATAAAATATAGATTAAAAAACAAGGGTTTCAGGTAAATCGATACAAATTGTGAAAACATTCGAAATTTCGAAATTATCTCCTCTCCTTTGGCTTTCAAACATATAAAAAGTAATTTCGGCCTCCACCCACTAAATTCACAACTTTCTTTGTGAGACTTTTTTTTCAATTTGCAATTACACAGAGATTATCCCTTCCTTTTTTTTTGCTCTTGAGAATAAGAAATAATATAAAATATAGATAAAAAAACAGGGGATTTCAGGTAAATAGATACAAATTGTGAATTCATTAAAAATTGCCATAATCTGCCTTCAAGACCTTCTCCAGACGGGACGTGAACTCACGGAAGGCCGCGAATATGGCGTACCGCTTATCGATTTCAGCTGCCATTCTCAGTAAAACCCGCGTATGATGTTACTCGCATGGAAGCTAAATTCTTACTGAACGTGTCCAGGATCAAATAACCTACATTGGTGCGGTCCCCTTAGCGCTACACTTTTAACCTTGTATCGATTTATCTGAAACGCACTGTATGTAAATTTTGCTTGTGGGTGTTTATTCTTGTACGCGATATCTCCAACCACCCATACAATACCAGACTCCCGCAAATGCTTAACACAGTACACGACACCACACATCTCTTCAACTGCCCACAGATACACACAGACCTGGGCCCGGTGGATCTCTGGGAGAGACCCAGGGAGACGGCGGGTCTGCTCCTGCGATGGTCCGGGGAGCTGTGGTAGGGCCTGGAATAGGTGTGAGGGTTCTTGACCCACTGTCGGTCCGGGAACGGGGTCACCACCACATCAACTCTCCTTTACTTTCTTGCAGATGATATACAACTTCGACAAATGCAAGCTGTTTGGTATATTAAATCACTGCGTGAAAGAGGATGAACTCGATGAGGTGGGACATATCTCAATGATTATTGCTACAATTTACAGCCTGAATGAACCTTCCAGGTGTTCGTCAGTTGTTATTCCTGAACAGGTGAGTAAAGAAGATAAAATAATTATTGTGACATACGTATAATCCTCTAAACCATCCACAACCCCGGAGAACCCTACATTCTTACTGATCCATTGCTGCTTGTCTCTCGTAGTCGTCTGTGTGGCATGAGTGACAGTGCTGTATTGATAGTTGCTTAGAAAATGCGGTATGATCTGTCTGATCCGTGGCTGATTTTATTTTTATATAGAGCCCATCTGGCGACCGCCACCAAAGGCATAAGTCGCAGTACTTTCTTATGAGGCCTTTTCTTCGTTATCGTCTGTGAGCCATGAGTGACAGTGTTGTATCGGCAGTACTTAATTAAAGTTCAAATAGGTCCATAAAACACTACCTCCCCCCCCCACAACACAAAGAAAGCAAAGCAAACAAAAACAAGTAACAAAACAGAAGAAGGAGGAAGCACGCTCGTGGCAGGTCTCGCCTTTCTTATGAGGCCTTTTCTTCGTTGGAAGAAAGGTTCTCCGTGCAGGTGTGTGGGATTGAAGAGCGCCATATAAAAATCCTTATTATTATCATTGATATTATCATTATTTTATTATTTTTAGAGTTGATTTCAACTGTCTCGCTTCTTTAATAAGCCCATTCAATTTTAAAAAGACTATGTGTGATTCCCAAACAATCCAAGCTTACCTATAAATAAAAACAAACAAATTAAATGCCATTAATTGTACAAGTTAATTAAAGCATTCAAAGATTAACTATGGATCCGGTCATTCTTAAAAAACCCCCATTTCTTTGGATCTCTACAAGTGTAATCTTTAATTTCTATTGCTTTCGCTCTTTTTATTTAGGAGGGTTCCTTCTTCGTCTCTTTATTCATGTTTCCTCTCTCAAATCACCATTAAGATGATTTATACCAATCTACTTGGATAAACGCAAAGGGTGCATCCATCTTGCTAAAGGTTTGGTAGATATGTACCACCTACTATTTGACCGGAAGGAACTTAAACGAAAAAGAGGTGCGGGGGTATTTTGGTATACAGAGTAATCATGACTTACTTAAGTTCATTTTCACAGGATAAGATGGACATTATTGAATGCTTGGATGAAGCCAAAGAAAAGTTCCTGGCCTTAAGTAAGTCTTTGAAGAAAATTAGGAGAAAGTCATTTGCTAAAAGAATGGTTTGTCAATGTAAAAAGGCGCGAAAAACGAATTTAAAAATATCACTATTTCAGTTACCGGTAAAGTGGAAATTTTCAAAAAGAAATCTCTCATAACAAACTTTTTTTTCTATTTTTTTGTGGGTAGTTCAGAAAGTCTACTAAAATTTGGAAACACAAGCACTTAGGGTAACACTGTATCCTTCGTCATGTGGTGAGCAGCAACATATTGGTTGATATACTGAGGATAAAATTCTAACTCCCTTTTTTTAAGAGGTAATAATTAAATATTTGAGGATAAAAATGAGCGACCTCGTTCTAAACTCTGCATGGACGTCAGAACTTTCGTTCTTTCCTCATCACACCAAAGTTTGATGTTTTGAATTTGCATCCTTTTCTTCTAACTTGAAGTGGGTATCATATATACCTTGTCAATATTGCTATTTGTTAATATTTCTCTCTTTATTAATATATACAGGGTAGCCCCCTAGAATTGGACCGTATGTAAAAAGCAATATCTCAATGGCCATGGCTAGAGATATGAAATATAAAACAAAAGAAAGATAAATCATTTATTTATAAATACTTATTTATTATAAAATTCGTCTTAAAGTCATTTACTAAATTAATTAGCGATTAAAAAAATAATGCCAAATCTTTTTTTTAATATTATTATTCTGCTAGGAAGCGAAAAAAAATAGAATTTTTGGAGCAACGGTAACATTAGACTGTGGTTGACCATAAGGGAGGGCATATTGAACCATTAGTTAATATTTAAATTTAGTTGAAAATTTTGAACTTTTTAAAGGTCACAATTTAGAAAACAAACAAAGGGAAAGTCCATTCAATGACCTGCGTCGTTTTGTGATAGGATGATAAATGGTTATTATTTCTCATGGTTCAAATCACTTACAAGTGCCTTTGAATGGCTAAATAAAGCTTCTGCCACTAGATGGCGACACCCAGCGCCAAATCCGATGGCAGATTTAAAATCTCCTGGGTGAATAACCCTATGTCCCATGGTCATATGGGTCATGCCATGGCTCTAAATGGGTACAATTGAACTTTACTCGTTTTGAAAAAAGCGACGCCTAGGCCTGGCGCTTCGCCGCATGTAAAAACATGTTTTTTTATAATATTTTCTTAAAGGCTAATTGACACATTCAATGACATTTAAAGCGATTTCTACTAGGAATTACTATTTATAGATACAGGATTCTCCTTTCATTTCTTTCTATTTCATGTCCCTCGATGCAATAGTCATTGAGATATTGCACTCTGCATATATATATATATATATATATATATATATATATATATATATATATATATATATATATATATTAAAAGCTTGTGGAAAACTTCAACTTGCTATTCAGAAAAAAATGACGACCAGGAGAATAGGAAAATTCATTCATCGAATGATTTATTTTCTACTTTTCGAGTTAACGCTCTCATCCTCAGGAAATATCCTATAATGAGAAATACGATCTATTTATAAAATGTCAAGGTCTTACATAAGTCCATAGTAAACAGTCATATTAATCGACCGTATTAAAATAAAGACAAACGATAGGAGATACACAAAGGCGAGCCATTTAAAACACAGATGAATCAAGGATTTGAAAAACAATAATCGAGACAGTTACTAACTTTTACAGAAAGACATCGGGGCGTATACAAACGGACTTTGAGCAAGCGGATTATGTTATAGGATTTTATGGCTTATTTAGTTGATTGTCGTTTTGAGATTAATAACAGTGTTGAGATATAGGATTACTTATTTTATGAAGACAGATTAGGGCAAACAAAGCATATTTGTGCATTTATTGATGGTATTTTTTTTATTATATTGTTTTCCAAAGTTATATTACTAATGCATTTTATAGAGTGCACAAATGTGCGTTCAGTGCCGCCGATGTATTGGGCAAACAAAGAGAACCATATATATATATATATATATATATATATATATATATATATATATATATATATTGTCGTGGTACTTTCCTCTATACCATACACTACTCCTATATCATGAGGGTGGGGGAGACTTAATCACCTACTGCAACGCGAATCGCTAAAGGACTCTTCGTAGGGATTAACGACCGACTAGGAGGTCACACTTGAGGCGTTGGGTTTCAAATCCTTTATAATCAAACAGAGTGCATAAATGGTTGGCCAGATTTACTTGAATAGGACGAGAGTATCGTTCAACGTTCTTTAAAGATGAAACGACAAAAATATAATTTTATTTACAAAGATCAAAATAGGAATAAAAATAGGCAAGAGGAAATTATTTCAATTGAAATAGTCTCTTGATAATTATTATGAGGAGGGATTCTCAAATGGAATTAATTGATTAATGTTACTAGGCTCAGATCAAATGGGGGAACTTGACAATACTAAAAATGGAGGGGGTTTCAGTCTTACGGGTCGGTGACTTTGAGGAAGGTCCTTCTTGCGATGAGGCGAGTGGGGAACGATCCAATGAGGCAAGTGGGGTACGGTATGAATGAGGGAGGTGGGGCACGATCCGAACTAACCTTCTAATGAAGATAGCCAAACTTCAAAGATGACGTTCGATGGAAAATGTGGGATTACTCGTAATTCCACTGGAAGAGGAAACTTCTTTTCCTCAAAGGTAATCGATGGAGATTTTCTTCGGTTCGGTTAAACGAAGGGAGACTGTGGCGCAAATTCAAAGGCTTGCCGTTCACAGAAGCTACCAATTGACTAGGGTAGAATCACAGCGGAGAAAGTCTTGCTTGTGAGATAACGCTCATGGGACTTGATGATGGGGACAGCCTTGACGTGCCTGCTAGACTCCTCGAATTACAGTCAAAACCGAGTATTTGTATGCCCGATTCTGAAAGGGAAGACAGAATTTGGAGAAAGGATTCACAAGCTCCAGACATCTTAATCCGGAGGCGAATCGATTCATCATTTAACAGCAAGGTGCTTGACACAGCGGCTCTTTCTCTCCTCGTCATCCGGGGAAGGAGGCTGGGGCCGATTCCGCAGGATTGGGGAATGTTCCCGAACAGGAAGTAACGTTCTCCATGGCGGGCTACAATCGTACGTGGTCTCTAAATACCATGAGGAGGTCAGAGGTTGTTCTTTTACATATATACAAATAAACAACACTACTACGCATACCCGTAATAAGGTAATAGTTAGATCCCTTGTGGGAAACATGTTGCCAATGGTTCTCTTATTAATGAAAATTACACAATAGTTAGTGTGACAATAACGATTTTTTAGCAACCGGATGAATTATAATTGACTGAATTTATTCAGTGTGCCAATTTTTGATAAAATAATTTCTGTAAATCTTTCGGTACAGAGGAATTAGGAAGTTTAGTGATGTAGGGTGTCTAAAGAGATTTGAAGTAGGTACTTTGTCTAACGGATGGAAAACAAATATTAGGGAAGTCAAATTTTAAGAATTAGAATCCAGTACATACGAGAAAATGTAGAAGAGAGTGGTATCCTCTGTGTAAACGAATCTTTATAGAAACAAAGCTTAAAATTCATATTAATATTGCTGAAAAAGTTTAAACTAAGTTATGAAATGGTGTTCTTTCTATTGGCCAAAGTAGTTATGACACTATTTTGTTTTTAGAAATTTAGCAATTCTAAGAATGGTATAGTTTCATTATGTGGTCGTTCTATTGTGTGAGCTATATTTAGATGCACCGAACTCAAAAATGCAATAAACATTTAAGTTTGAATTGCATTATAGAAAGAGCCGATCGAATCGATGCATGAATTTTGCTATTCTCCTGGTCTTCAACCTTTGAGATGTGAAATATATATATATATATATATATATATATATATATATATATATATATATATATATATATAATTTACCATTGCGAGGCAGAAGATAGGACGGAATTGTAATGGGCATTTGCCAAGTGTTTCTTCTTGTAAGTTACACATGAAGAGATTTGCGAGAGGGGCGGCAATAAGACTTTCCATTGCGAGGCAGAAGATAGGACGGTGTTAGATGGCTTACAGAGTAAAGTTATAGTTGAGAAAAAGTTAGCTGACATTAAAGACTGGAAGCATCTGAATATTGGAAAACAGTTAGTTAACTGCATTATGATAACTCGTACCAAAATCCCGACATCGTGACTAGTGGTCAATGTTTTTGTTAACAGTGTAAAAGCGGTAAGACGTGACGTGAGCAACTGCAACGGAGACTACGAAGACGTGGTAGGTAGAAGAGAACATGAGAGACATTATGGCTTCGACGCTCGCTAGAATTCACCCAACAACTACAGAATCAGGTAATGGAAGATCCGAGCAAGTGAATCCAGTCTTTGGCGAGAAAGATATATGTTGGAGTCACCGCCATGAGGCTTGACCTGAATGATGACCTTTAATACTCGTACAAAAGGGCAAAATTCTAACAGCTAAGGTCAAGTCAACCCGCTTGACGAAGGCAAATAAGCTCCTGAACAAGTTGAAGAATCTTGTTGAGCCGGAGACTATCTGTTTCTTCTCGGATGAAAAGAATATCCCCCAGGACCAGTTGCACAACACCCAGAACAACAGGTAGCTTGACTAAAATCCATGCGACGTTCCACGGTTTATGAAGACCAGGTTTCTCCAAACTGTAACGGTCTGTGTGTGTTTCCATTGAGGGTGGCGCCATTTAACTCCATACAGTTAAGCAAGGTCTTAGGCTCAATTTAGAAATTTAAACGGCTATGTAGAAGTGCTGGAAATTGTGGTCAAATCCTGGCTGGAGAAGGTTGTGGTGGAAGGTCACACCTCCGGAGAGAGTCAGAAGTGATTGTTGGAAAATTTCTACGACTTCAACAGCTCCACTTTCTGGCCTCCTAGATATCCCGATAGCAATGGATTACCATGTGTGGCGCGAGGTTGAGAAAGACATCAATTGCTCTGCCTGCAACATCAAGGCCGAGTTAATGGCCAAGATCAAGAAGTTGGTCGAAGATCTTCCCAGGGACACAGTGAGGAACCCGCGCCCCAGGTTCCGGAGTCGTCTTGAGGCCGCGGTGGAAGCTGAGGACCGCTACTTTGAGTAAACTGTTATCTCACAGCCATAATCTATTTTATATTTTTAAAACACATTTATTTTGGGATGAGATATTGCGCTTTTTTCTTTTATGTTTTATGCAAACTGTCATTTTAGCTCAAACACCATATATATATATATATATATATATATATATATATATATATATATATATATATATATATATATATATATGGATATGAGAAACTCCAAAGTAGCGCGTTAGTAGAGCAATAAGGGCAAACAAATCCCACAGGAAAATGAAAGGCGGATTCCAATTAATTTCGAACTTGTTCAGTTCATTATCAAGGAATGAACGAGTTAAGTTCGAAAGACTTGAAATCCGCCTTTCATTTTCCTGTGTTTTTTTTTGCATATATATATATATATATATATATATATATATATATATATATATATATATATATATATATATATATATATATATATATGAAAGATAATGGTAAACTACAATATTATATTTGAATCAAGATTTTATTTATAACTATCGGACTAGTTTCGGCAAGCTACAAAATGCCATTTTCAACTAGTCTGATAGTTATAAATAAAATTCAAAACCTGTGGTTTACCATTATCTTTCACTGATATATATCAAGCTAATGTGATATCTTCCATTATATATATATATATATATATATATATATATATATATATATATATAGACTCATCCTAACATTTCATTGGCAGATATCAGTTTTCGCGATCTGCGAGAACAGCATCTTGGATCCAAGGTATTCCAAAGAGTAAGTCTTCAAGTTAATTTCACTGATTCTCTTTGTCAAATAATTGTATTGCTTTATGGGTATGAAGTTGTTGAAGAAGTACGAAAGTAAAGAAAGGTGAGGGTATCATTTATGCCTTGATTTGGATCATAAGATTTACGATGAAATAGCTATAAACATTAGCTCAACCAAACATCTTACCATTGAGTCTTAATCCTAAATACAGGCTTTGAAGTGACAAGATAATTTTCTGCTTCACTTTCTCGAGTCGTCTAAAGTGTAATCAAATGTGTACATTACCTGTCTTATATGCCTTTCTTCTTGAACGCTTCGACTACGTCCTTTTGACCACAACACGTAGAGTTTGCTGTTCGTAGGTACTTCATCTCTGAACTTTTTGATTATTGTTTATTTCCTCATTTGCCTTTTGTCTTTCTTTATCTGTTCTCACGTACCCTTTTCCAACCGAATGAGAAATGCCCTCGCTGTAATTTACTAAAATGATCTTTGCTCTTATAAAATAAATACATAAATATTTTCCATCTCCTCCCCAGCACATCTTCGCAGCGTCTGGACTTTGCAATCTAAAGAGACTGGGAATATACGATCGCATCAATATATTGGACGTAGACAAGGCAATAAACCTCGTCCGTCAACAGCGTGGATGGGATTCCATTCCAGATGTAAGTATTCCTTGTATACTGGTAAGCTGACTCTTTAAAGTCATCATTTATTTATAACTTCATCTAAGTTGCAGTTAACTTGCGCGTATACGAGTATATGGTGCGTCTCTATGGCTGAATCTAAGTAAACTCGCTACCAACAGGACTTGATGCCTGGATTAATGGCAATTGAGATTGCATGCACGTCAAGATTACACAGTGACCTCGTTATATAAAACTGACCTCTTTATATAAAACAGTGATTTATTTATATCAAACAGTTACTTATTTATATAAAACAGTGACTTATTTTTATTTGATAAAACACTGAACTCTTTATATAAAACAGTGATTCTTTATATAGAAAAGTGACTTCTTTATACAAAACAGTAACCTCTTTATATAAAACAGGGATCTTTTTATATAAAACAGTGACTTCTTTAAATAAAACCGTGACGTCTTTATATAAAGTGGATTCTTTATATAAAACAGTGACGTCTTTATATAAAACAGGGACCTCTATATAAAACTGACTTCTTTATATACAGCAGTGGCCTATTTATATACAACATTGACCTCTTTATATGAAACAGTGGAATTTTATATAAAACTGTGACCTCTTTACATAAAACAATGACATATTTATATAAAACAGCGACCTCTTTATATTTTAAAGTTACCTCTTTATAAGAAATACAGTGACCTCTATATATAAAACAATGACTTCTTTATATAAAACAGTGATCTATTTATATAAAACAGTGCCCTTTTTATATAAAAGTGAACGATTTATATATAAAGGTATCTTCTTCATATGAAACTGTGACCTTTTGATATACAACAGTGACCTGTTTATATAAAAAGTGACCTCTTTATAAAAAACAATGACCTCTTTATATAAAAGAGTCACCATTTTATATCAAACAGTTATCTATTTATATAAAACTGATTTTTTATATAAAAAGTGACCTATTTATATAAAACAATGACCTATTTATATATAATAGTGACCTCTTCATATTAAACTGTGACCTCTTTATATAAAAAGCAACCTATTTATATAGAACTGTGACCTATTTTTATAAAAAGTGACCTCTTTATAAAAATATCTTCTTTATATCACACAGTGACCTCCTTATATAAAAGAGTGACCTCTCTATATAAAATTGCCCGTAGAGATTGGCTATTTTCGAAGGTCAATATTTTTACTATAATCACTATTTTCTATTAAACAGAAATGTTTTCGCCTTCTTATAAAATTAATTGTTATATGAGCGTAACTTGTGTATCCAAACATTTTAAGATGATCACTATTATTTTTTACAATTATTAACAGTTTTAACATCTGATACACTCATTTGCTTAATAATATTTGCTTCCTTTTGGCATCATTTTATGCTAAGACTGTCACTCCTTTGCCTCGTCAATATTGTTGTCGACTGGCTTGTGACGCACATATGCTGTCAGTTTCATCAAAATTGTCCATTAAGTTATCTTGAAATCTCGTTTAAATCAACCAGGCAATGGCTTCACCACTCCCGCTTACGGGGGGAGCTTGCGCTTCGCTGCTAAGATTAAAATTTAAAATCTAAAAAAAAGCAGCCATGGTTAAATTTTTAGAAATTTTCTTAACTTCGCCAATTATAATAATTTTAATAAGGAACTCTAAACTAAATTTCCCCCCTTTCAAAATATCACGTTGCTAAAATATAGTTATAGAAGAAGAGATATAAAACTAAATTTTCTGAACTTCACCATTTGTAATTCTTTGGGTTTGTAAAAATTCACAAAATTTCGATACTTATATTTATTTCTGAACTTCACCATTTTGTTTTTTGATTTTATAAAAGAATTATTAGAAATAACTTTGATAAAAAATCATAAGTCATAACCAAACTTAGAGGAAATTATTATTCAAATACTAAAAAAAATCCCCTCGTTTAATTATAGAGTTAGTGATGATGATGATGATGATAAACTCATATGGATAGAGTTCAGTTTCCATCTTGACAATATTCCCCAGGGTTCCTTTTATTTAATGATATGTATTTCCTACTAGTAGTAGTTAGTAGTAGAGGTGGTTCGACAACCTGCCTTTATCCAGGACGGTCCCCGACTGCATAATAAAATATACATAAAAGTCAGTATGACAATCGCTGGATAGCCAGAGGGCACGAGGGACTGTCTTTGGGGAGAAGTTCCAGGAAATATTGTGTTTTGACACCAAACAGCGTTCAGCTGGAACCTTAGTCGCCCCGTGACAGAGGAACCTGTTTCGCGTCAGAGGTATGTGGATATAGATACCCATCGGCAGGATTTATTGGAAGAGAGTGTGTGTGTTGTGCTGCGAAGATGGGAGAGGAAAGAAAGCAGTGTTGTGTGTGTGATGAGAAGTGTAAGATCTACCCACCCGAATACAGGGCTGAGCACAGCGAGTCCACCAATCGGTAACCAGATCTCTACTTGCTTGTGGTCGCTCGTGTCGGGATCGAACCCGGTACCGCGACGTTGGGAGACCAATGCCGTATCCACTCGCTTAGCAAGAGCTCTTTTATTTCGTAGTGATTTTTTTTATCGGGTAACTGAATATATTAATAAGATCTTAGTAACAATAAGTATTTGATGTAAACGCTCTAAGCTATAATCGATGGAGTTAGGTGAGAAATCAGGCTAAGAGTAAATACAGTCGAAATCAACCAAACAATAAACCTCAAAAATATTTATTTTAAACTCGCATACATAAAGACAGAAGCACAAAGTCAATTAAAGGATCGTGTGTACATTTTCATGGTACACATAAAATATAGACATGCATCTGCATATGGAAAAACTAAAACCACTACTTTAACGGATAATGTAGTTTTCCTGCTGCCACACTTAAGGGACAAACTTCAGCGACCCCCATTCATACCTCAATAAATCATTACTTTTAAATTACTCTCGTTATTCTTCGATGAATTTCAAACTTTCCTGCAGTCATGAGACTACACCTCGTTTTATTCATTACTTAATTAAATGCAATTCATAATTCGCGTTTAATTAAAAATTCCCTGGTAACTATTCTTTGACTGAGCCAACTGTTCTTAAGCAAAAAATATTAGTTATTATGCCAACACGTCATCAAATTAATCAACTTTCCGAAGAAATTATTTCACTATTCTTCTCCGTCTCCTACACCATATTTCCTTCTTTAAGAAGGACTCTTTGAGGTGGTATTAATCTTATTACCTCTTAGAGTGGACCATAGGGTCTTTGTTTTTCCTAGTTCTGGTGTTCTCTCTGGATTAAATTTAAAATTTCCCAGATAGGTATCACCTGAACCATAAGATGAGCTATCCATTAATTATAAATATCGTCTCCATGTTTTTTTTCCCCTGTTGCTCTTTCTCTTATTTACAATCCTAGATGAGCTGGTCCGTTTCTGTCACGCAATAATCTCTCAATTCTTTGGTGACATTTTAAAATCTCGTGTATTGCCATACCTCTTGTCAAATTTGATTGTGCTCATTGTAGAGCTTCTTTTAATAACGAGACTTATGTATCTATTAGTTCTGATGGCATTAAAATAGGCCGGTTTTCTTACTAAACCAGGCATTCGAATTAAAACTGGCAGATGCGATAGATGAAATTAAACTAGAGTTATACGGTGTATTGATAGACTTTACCGCATCGAAGCGAGAGATTAACGAGATAGCTAACAGATTTCGGGCAAACGTTGATAAGCTGTGAGATAGGGAAATTCGTGTTAATAGGTGGGATCCCCCCCCCCATTAGTTAATTAGTAAACAAACGCGTATCCTTGATTCATATGCACACCTCGAATCGATATCTAGGCCTGTCAGAAACGGAGCTCGACCAAGGAGGCATTCAGAGCATTTTGATATCCCTTACTAAAACGTTTTCGCATTGTTAATCCTAGTCGAGGAGGAAACAGAAAGAATCCTGATCGGGCACTCCTTAATTAAAAATCAGGATACCGAATTTAAAGCACGTAGCCCGAATAAACGTATTAAAGTCTGTCTTCGCGGCGATTGTATCAACAATACGAGTTTGAGAATGCAGTCAAAGCCGATTTATACTAATGAATGCCTAAAACGTTTGAGCCAGGTAGTGAGGGTGAAATTTTATAACTTCTGGAACGATTTTCAAAATCAACCAACCCCTTTTCATAAAGATGCCATTCATTTTAACAAGGTAGGTGAGTCACGATTAGGAAGACTCATCAATAAAAGTATGCGTCATCTTTATGGCTCGGGAAGCATTTGCCGTCGATGCTCGGCGGAATCAAAGATCATGAACTCCACGCCCAATACACGTGAGAATGGGATTCAGTGAAACGATCAGAGCCCCTGAGAAACAGTCGCGACAACTTAAGAGACCAATATAATTGCTCCTATACAAACGACTGAAGCATAAGAAATAATTTGCCCGAATTTAAAGCGATAGTCCGATCGGGAGTATTTGATAATATTCTTATTATTGGAACCTTTTTGATACCTCTCAAAGAGATTTTATAGGGGAATTTGACATTGAGATTTATAGTCTTTAGAGTAAAGATAAGAAACAATCAAGAGGTGGGGGGTGGGGGGCGGCCTAATTTATACGAAAGCAAATATAAACTTAAGTATAGTCGACATAAATAATGAAGATATGGAAACGAAAATTTTAGTAGTTGAATTAGTGACGTGCAATGCTAAGATTAACATCATAAGCGTTTATCAAGCGCTAGCCCTAATTGAACGGAGATATAGGAAGTTGTTTAACTTTCTCTATTCTACTATTAGAAGAAACACGACAATCATATTAGGTGATTTTAATTTTACAAACATCGAATATGTAACAAACGCAATGGACAAGGAAGGAGAAAGACTAATGGGCTTTATCAAGGATAACATTCTTGTTCAAAAGTTCTGGGAACCAACGAGAGGCCAAAATATCCTCGATTTAGTTCTAACCATAGATTAGAGCTTAGTGCAAAACGTCCAAGTTGGGGAGGCGCTGGAGAATATCAACCACAACACAATTAGATGCGATATAAAGTCAAGTATAACGTTAAATAACAACTGCCAACTTGTTCCGCTGCTCGGAAAATGTAACTTTGACCTGTTTCATGATCGTATACTGACCTACGATTGGGATAGCTAATTTTTAATTAGAGACGCTCATGCTATATATTCATAATTATAGCGAGTAGTGCTAACCGTATATTCTGAATTATTTAAACACGTAAGAATAAAAAAAATAGCATCTCAAACGAGCGCTGTGGTTGACTGGTGAAATTTGAAACTATATGTGGGAGCGAAATCGACGATATGTAATAAAAAAACAACGTTACAAGTCTAATCAATCGAGTTACATTACATATAGAAGACAGGTAAACAAAACTATTAGAAAAGCAAAGAAAGACATTGAAAGAGATATAGATGATAATTCTAGAACAGAGCCAAAGCAGTTTTTTGCAACTAGGTAGACTAGGGGACAGTTAAGGAGTAAAAAGGGGCGCTTATCAGATAGTGTGGAAGAAACCGTTAAGATACTAAACGATCATTTCGTAAGCGTCATTACTGTTGACAACATGACGCAGTTAAACACATTAAGTAAGGAAACAGTTTTAAGCGAAAATAGATTGCTCTTTGATGTGTGCGTAAGCGAATGCGAAATTATTACCAATATAAATAAAATGAAACATTCGATGGCACCCAGGCCAGACGGCGTATTCCTGAGAGGCACCTTAAGCATATGAAAAACGAACTGATCAAAGCTCTGATAGTGATCTTTAATCGTTCTATATGTGATGGGATAATCTCAATCGAGTTCAAGAGACCTAATAGCACGTCGATCTTTAAAATGCCGTTAATTGGTAAATTTTTAGAATCGATAATCATAGACCGGATGGTAGCTCACCTTGAGGCAAATGACCTAATTAAAAAAAATCAGCATGGTTTTAGAACCTATCTAACAAATCTCTTGGATTTATTTCACCAAATGATCTCCATCTACGACAATAACATAGCGGTTGACATAATTTACATCGACTTTCAAAAAGTATTTGATACTATCACATGAGATGCTCTTACTTAAAATAAAAACCTACGGAATAGGGGGAGGGGGGTATTCTTAAAAATAATAAAAACTAGCTCGCCGATCTCTCTGAGAGGGCAGTCATAAATGAGTTAAACTCAGATTAGGCTCCAGTAACTAGTGGTGTCCCCAGGGATCAGTTTTTGGTCCATTATTGTTTATAATATATATAAACGATCTCGATAACGGGTGAATTCGTAAAATATCTAAGTTCGCGAATGACAACAAGATAGGAATTTGCGCTGCAGCTAGATGCGATGTTGTATAACTGCAGCGGGACATAAACAAAATTGTTAATTGAGTGGATAAATTCTAAATAGAGTTAAGCATATTTAAATGCACTTAAGATGCCGAAATCTGAAATCGAGTTGTTATCATATGAAATGTGAAATCTTGGAAATCATAGTTATGGAAAAGATCTTGGGGTTGCAACGTCAGCGGAGTTCAAAGTATCCAAACAATGCGTGGAAACCACTAAAAAGTGAATCAAATGCAGGGATACATCACGCGGAATTTTTTTAGAAGTCTAAAGACATGATTTTACCCCTATATAAATCATTAGTTGGACCGACCACATTTAGAGTACGCAGTTTAATTCTGTTCTCCAAGCCTTAGTTAAGATGTGGAAATGTTGGAAAGAGTATAACGTTTGGCAACTAGACAGATAGCTGAACTTAGAAACAAACCTTTTGAAGAAAGACTTCGCTGCCTAAGTCCATTAGCCCTTGCGGTTAGACATCTAGCCTGCGATCTGATAGAGGTTTTTAAGATCGTAAAAAAATTTTACAACAAAAATTAGTCGTTATTATTCGATATGGATTACAGAGAGAATACACTTTAAAATAGATAGAAATTAGTCTTCAAGCGATTTTCTGCTTGGCACAAAAAACAATTAGCTAGAAAATCACTGAAAAGTGTGACAGCTTATCCGACTGATTATTATTTCAATTCCATTAGACGCCGTTAGCGGGAAAGAAGAGACCTCTCCCATCACTTTTTGGAGTGTGTGAAGCAATATGCATAGGTGAAACTGTAATAGACACACTCGTATATATGTGTGTACGTATTTATAAATTGAAGTATATGAAGTACAATCGTAGATAAGTTTGTTCCGTGATCGATATAGATTTTCTAAAGGCATGGCTAGACTGTACTCCTTGGGTTGAGGTGATAATGTCTACATCACCTCTTTAGGGTACTCCCTGGTCCTAATTCTGTAGCTTTTGTCTCTCTAGGGTTCTTGAGTGGACTCTAGGCTATTTCTGGTCCTAGCTCTGTTTTTCTTCTCTCCCCCATTTTGTAGATAAGGAATGTGTTTAGGTAATATTTTGTGAGTCTTTGTACGGCTGAAGGATGGATCGTGATCCTCTGCTCCTGTATTGGTGAATTAAAAATAGTCTTTCCCTCTCAAAGATTTTGTTTTTCATTAATTATCAGCGTGTACACTACGATAATCCAACAAAGACTTCTTTTCTCAGAAACGAGACGAGGTGATTAACGCGATAGAAACCTGCGGCCATTCGTATTTTCCTCAAACGTCTTCTCGCGAGGTCGAATCCAAGGAAGACGACGGCATCGATGAAATGTATGATGATCTCATGGACAAATTCACGAACTTCCAAAAGTGTTTTAACACAAAGTTTTTCCAGATTTGTGGAGTGAGAGGTATGTAGGTACAATGTGAGCGGTTCTTAAAGGACAATAGTTGTAGTTGGCAAAGAACGAAGGGGTGTAGAACAAGTTGGAAGAATGGGTTGGGGATGACGAAAACTTAATATAAATCAGTTAAACTATTTAAAGCTCAGTAGAGAACCATCAAAAAGTGTATTATTCTGATTAAAAAAAAATAAATAAAACAAAAACTAAGTGGCACACTCGAGGACAAAGTAACGGAAAAGAAGTTCGAGAGGGAAGTAATGAAATGTGGAAATGAAAAATATACGAGAGTAACATAAGCTAAAGCTTGAGAGGAGACTAGGAAATTGTGGTCAAACCCTGGTTACTACTGGAAGGTCATATCTATGGACAGAATCTACCCAACCGACGCCTCGACAGCAGATACCTTTTGCCAGGTCTGGATGTTGCTAAAGAGAAAAAGACGATGGCGTCGGGGACGAATGAGTTCATGAGAGTAATATCTGGAAGGGAACGTTTCATCCAGCCTTCTACCTCTTCTTTCTGATATCTTACCTCTTCTTCACAACTTTCAAGCGATTCTTACTGTTCACCGTTGTCGTATTTCGTTGCCTTTTCACTTCTACTCAGACGAACGCTACTCGTCACGGGTCAAATATTTTGTCTCTAAGAAAGCGAACCTTGAGTGTCATGGTAGTGCCCCCAAAGGTCAATTAACTTGACAATCAACACAACATCTCTATTACACTGCATAGTTAGTCCGATTCGCTCTGCTGAGACAGGCGAGGGGGAGTTGCTCTTGAAGGATGCGTACAATACGAGAATGAATTCCCCCTATGATGAGTTGACATTGTTTTAAGGTACCTCGAGTTATCGTTTCCTTATCCACCCCTAAATAATGGCTAACTACAGACTTTCTACATAACAGAATCAATTCTTGACAAAGACCTAAATAAAAAACCATTCCTAATTAATGACCTCCTCCCCCTAAAAAAAATCAATCATACTTGATGAGCCCCAAGAAACTTATTGGTATAATAAAAATAATTGGTAAAATAACTTTTATTAAAGAATAAAAAAATACACAAACGAATTAAAAAAAAATATTAATCCAAGGGAAAATATGATGGCAGAAATTTTTAAATCAAATCGAACCTTATTCCTCCTGCCACATAGGTTAGGTTAAGTTAACCAAATTCAATCCTATGTAGCATTTTTTCTTTATTCTTTTTATCATAATCTTATTATCATTTATTATTATTATTTTTAAAATTAATTCTTAAGTAATGATCCCCCCAAAATTCATAATGTGTATATTCGTCAATGTCCACTGTTTTCTTTGCGCAGGAGACTATGGAAAATACAAATGCATTCTGTGTAGCCCCGATTACATCAGTAAGTATAAATATTACCATTACACTTGTATTTCAGTTGCTTTTAATACCATTATCAATTATTAAATTTGACATAATACCTAACCATTGCTCCCAAATAAGGAGACAAATTACCTCCTGAGAACCTCAAACTCTGCCATTAACGAGAACTCACGCAGTTCCTTCGGTTGGTATGGCAACTGAGGTTTCTTTATTAAAAATATTTTTTTAAAAAAATCATAGGAAAAAAAGAAAGTGACCTAATATAATACGCTAATCTTAAGTAGGAAATAATGATAACAATTTGTTGTGATAACAGATAAGATCATGGAGATCTTCAAAGAAATCGGAGGGACAGGGTTTGATACTTTTCTCGCCACCTTCAAGGTAAGATTTCATTTACTGTATAATCTTGTGCAGTACACCGTGATACAGTTAATAACACCATACAAGGGCTTCCTGAAAAGCGGGATAGGGTAAAAGTTTAATTTAATTCAATTTTAGAAAGAACAATAAAGGAAATAATTTAGTTTACCCTTTCTAGCCCTATTTCCTAAAGGGGTAGGAAAGTGGAATTGATTGAAAGTGAAGGTAAACCTTACGAAACACATCGGGAAATGAAAACGGTTGTAAAATTGTTTTCTTTTAGTTTTCAGGGTAGAAAATTTATAATACTTTTTAATCCAAAGAGCTACTGTATGAATTACAACATATTAAATAAATAAGGAATACATCCTTCATATTCTCTAAAACAAGTAGACAACAAAAGCCAAACTCCTGATCCTATTTTTACTGTAGGCTCAAATTCTAATTAAGGGCTAGGGATTAATATTAGGGGGCTTCGAAATCAAATAGCGCGTAATACAGAGGGAACTAGGTAGTCAAATTCTATAAACCCTTACTCCTAAGTTAATGTTTATTGAAATTCTAGTCAATTTAAGAGATTACAATATACATCATACTATAACATTATTTATAGAGCATGATTATAGGAAGTGTTCAAATGATGACCACGTTCTTTAATCCATTTAGAAATTCTGTCTACCACAGAATACCATATAACAAATCAACGTGGATTTCTGCGCAAGAATTCACAATTCCTAATGTGGGTCTGAAGGAGCTTTAGATTTTCAGCACTTCGTGTAACTTGATGAAGGAATGAAACGAGATGTAGTCGGACTCTTAATGAGTGTTCTCTTCCATTTCCTCACCACTTCTAGAATTCTAGCTAGAGAGGGTTAAACTAAATGCTTAATATTTCTAAAAAATAAAAGTGTAAGGCCAAGAGATTTAGGGATCGTCGTTGTCGTCGTCATTGGCTCCACTTCGTTTGGAGTCCGACGTCCATCTGTTGGTGGTGATGGTAATCATAATGATGGCAGTGGTGAAGGATTGGGCGGACGTCGGACACCTGCAGGCGCGTTTCTTAAGTGTGTACTTGGTGTCGCACCCACCAAGCGCACAACCCTTGAGAGGGTCAGAACTGGGCCTTGTGGCCATGAAAGCCTTGTCACCCGGTACCTTTGTCTCTGCTGCAGCCTTATTCAGCCTTCTTCAGCCTTCACAGCCGTTGGATTCTACAACCTCTTCCTCCTGTTCTGCCGTTAAGGACTAGCGGTTGGAATTTGGAGTTTTCCTTCTCCTAGCGTTTGCCCATCCAAGGGCACCCACAAGACAGTGATGGCTAGGTGGCCGGTGGCTCACAAGGAGCTTATCCGCTCCTTGACACGGGTATTTTTTCCTCCTGGGGCCACTGCGTTCAATCCATCTCTGAAGGAAGCTCTCATCGAGCCACTCGTGCGCAACGATACCTTAATGAGGTGGTGCCCTCTCTAGTTTGAACCATATCTCACTATGTGGCCAGTTTGCCAACCAGTAGCCTAGCTATCAGTTGTTACCTAATAAATCGAATTCGATTGAATTATTTCTAAAAAAACTTCCGATAAAAAAGGTGCTTGTTTACTTCTGGCTCGACCAGTATATTAGAGAAGGACGTTGGCCATTGTGGTTCCAATCTAATATCCAATTGAAACTTGTCTTTGGAGTGTTGGATTTGTGTGTTGGATACACTTATCATTGCTATAGTAACTGAATAACTTGGTTGTATTCGTTGCAGTTGAACTGATAGATCATATAGCGTGCCACCAAGGGTGGGGGAAAACCGTCTGTGTCCTGTGATGGAAATATTGAGTTGAAATAGACAGTCGAAATATTTACTTTTAAGGTTGTTAGATTGATCCGATAGATACCTTCACTTTCTCAGCGTAGATGAATTACATATGCGTGAATAAGTATAGGTAATACCCATATGATTCCTATTTAAAAATTATTTTCGGGTTTAGATTTCAATTGCATAATTTATATGTATTTTATAATTCCTAAGCGTCTTAATCCATTGCGACTACATATAAACATACAAATGGTAAAATAAAAGCGGGTCTAATGACGACGATATATTTGTCGGAAATTATGAAAAGCAAAAATAATGACAACATGAAATTAATATCTTGTATGACCCCATTTAACCTCAATAACAGTCATAAGAAGTTTCTTATAAGAATGTTCAAGATTCGTACACGTTTCTGGAGGGATTTTTTTTCCACTCTTCAGCAAACATTTCCAATTTAACAATGTTTTGAGAGCCTCGCTTGTCCACACGTTTCGTTCGTTCCTTCCGTAGCTGTTCGATGGGGCTCAACTCGGGGCTTTGAAAAGGACAATTGAGTACAGTAATCTGGTGTTGTGCTTAGTATTTCTGAGTATATTTTATGGCATGTTTCGGATCGTTGTCTCGTTGAAAGATGAAATGGCTTCCAAGTTCCAGTTTCCTTGCCGATTGCTTGAAGTTTTCATAAAATATGCGCTGCTAGTTTTCAGAATTCATGGTTCTCTCTATAATTTTTAAATGCACCAGTGCCAGCAGCATCGAAAGACGCCCCTTTCCACATAATTAAACCTCCTCGGCAGTATAGACGGCTTTCTTTTCTTCAAGGGATTCGCCGAATCTCCGCCAAACCTACTGTTCGACTTTTATGCCAAAGAACTCGATTTTTGTCTCATATGACCAGGGTATTTCGTCTAATTTAGCTTGGCTATTTGTTCGATGCTCTTTAGCAAACACCAAATAGGCCTCGGTATTAGCTCAATTTAAAAGAAACTTCCATTCAGGGACACATTTATGAAATCTCAGTGTCATTAACATTATACATTTGAAGCGACTTCGCATGTTGCAAATGGTGCTTGTAACGCATCGATAAAGTCTTAGTTAGGATTGTTTCTAATTGTTCTCATCATAGAACGAACATCTTGATGACTCAGTTTCCTCGGTAGACCTTCACGCGGACGATTTAGTGGGACACCATTAGATTTAGACTTCAAAATAATGTTCCTTACAGAAGAAATTGGAATATTCAAAATAGAGGAATTTTTTTCTATGTCGTTGGCCGGCCAAGTGCAGTTTAATAATATGGTTTCTTGCATATTCTGAATGCTTAGCGATCTTCGCCATTGCGCTCTTGGAAATGTTTCCTCGGCTAAATTATGACAACGATTGACAAATCTCGCACATAATTTCGCATCTAACCTACCCTTGAACATTCTAGTTTGAAGTTCAAACTAGAATATTCAAGGATAGGTTAGATGCGAATTTACATGCGAGATTTGTTAATCATTGTCATGATTTGGCCGAGGAAACATTTGTGGTGGGCAGTCCGTCAGTACCGATGACGGAAGGTCCGTCACTGACGGACTCCCGTTTCGCTGGCGGACTGACGACTGACGGAAACTTTGAAACACTGACGGAATAAACGCCGATGGAAGTGATTTTCGGTCGTCACCCGAACCGTCACTAACCCGAAGAGCAAAGACGACCTTCGGCAAATAATGTTTCCGTTGTCGTCAACGAAACGGGAGTCCATGAGTGACGGACTACGGATCTTCCATCATCGGTACTGACGGACTGTCCACCACTACCGGAGGCAGAGTAGTTTTATCAAGACCAGGGGTGGGCAACGTTTTTAAGTGGGTGTGCCAAAATTGGCCAAATCTTTGATACAAAATTTTCTCACGTGCCAATAATTGACCAAAACACAATAAAAGGACATAAAATTAAAGATATTCTTTTATTCATTCTTAAACACGTATGATGCCTAAAGATTACGAGGAAAAGATAGTTATTTTACCTAAAAAATTACATATTATATTAAACAGAATTGAATCTTTACGATTTTAAGAGGAAAAGAACAAATCCAAAATAGAGAAAGAAAAATTGTGGAGTTTTTATTTTTTTTTACCATCAATGAGACTTCTGCTTCTGCATCAATGATAACAGATAATTTATAAGAGATTGAACACCATGTGGTTGCTACATAAAAGAAGTTAGAGACACATTTACTTAGTTTTCTTAAGTTAGGCATTTGGCTTCACGTGCCGGTAAGAAGCCATTGGCGTGCCACGTTTGGCACGCGCGCCAATGGTTGCCCGGGCCTGATCTAGAATCTTTTTCGAAAACTTTTAAATACTTCAGGAGTATCGGTTTATATGAAAAAAAGCCTATGCATTCATAAAAGCACAGAAGCCTATATTTTTGCACTCGTAAATATAAGAGAACAGAGTTTATTTAGTATAATATCCTGTTCTAAATGATTTTAAGATACAATAGAGAGAACAAAATGTTATTGTTACAATATAAACACGAAAAAAAGATTCTAACTTAACGAATATACACATAGAACAATATATTAGACCGTGTATAACGATGCCTATAATTATGTACACATGTACGTCTTAGACACATGTCTGTTGCAGAGTGAATGAGGCTTACAATTGCTAGAGGAACAGCATATACAAGCTGCATTCAGTGATTATGGAGTTTAATTTCTATGAAAGTGGGAATTTGGCTTAAATTTGTCTGTTCAAGTTTTTGGCGTATACTGATTGTTGTTTTGATTTCGGAGTGTTGTGCTCTTATTGAGATGTCATCTGTGTAGGAATTTCTTTGGTAATATGTGTGCCGGTTACCAGATTGATCCAGGGGTGATTAAAAATATCTGTGGTGATTGTGATTGCTTTATTTTAGTGGTGTTTAGAGTGAATGTTTGGTCAAGTCCAAACATGTGGCTTAGGAGTTTGTAAGAGATTAGATAGCTAATATAACGTTCTATAGAGTGAATGAGAGAGTTTAGTTTTTGGTTATGTGTTTTGTATTTCACTGAGATTAGTCTGTTGTGTCTCTATGTGGTTAGGAGGATGCGGTTTGAGTAGTGATTTAAAAGTACGTTGCAGCCTTGTTTGGGTGCGACTATTTATTGGCGAGTAATCAGTGATACGTAGGTGTGTGCGGGGTTTAACTACAGCAATGTGTTTTCTGGTGTTCTTCGGGGTAGTGTTAATGGCCGACTACTAACTTATATTGTACGAAATGGGTGAAATTTGAGCATCATTTTTATCTCCAGATAGGAGACTAGAATTTGTTGGACCGCTTAACAAAAAAACAAGCCAAAATTATGTATGCTGAAACTCATAATGATGTTAAATCATAGCAAAACTCAAAGTATCGTTGTTAGTAGGTCCAGGATATTGGACCCCCAAAAGATCTCTTCATTTAGAGTGGTTTGTAACTATGTGCAGGTGCTTTAAGATTCCTGGCGTAATTCCTAATTTCAAATTCAGCGTTGAGAAGTATATCATGTCTCCTCTTCCATTGCAAAAATAGGTATTTTGGAAAAGGTCTTTCAACCTATTCGGGTATTCTGATGAATTGTTTGTATTTATTTCTTTTGTTGTTTTCAATATTGTTCTTCAAGTTGAGCTTCAGGTGTTAACTCTCATCTTAAATTGTTGAGTAAGAATCTGAGAAGTATTAAGTTTGTTAATTCAAAGCTTGATTCCAATCTCTGGCACCGAGGGAACGTAGTCAATTCTTCCAGTCTTGCATTTTATTTTGTGAGTTGACACCACACATTTCTATCGTGAGTTTTAATACTATACATTTCTTTTGTGAGGTTTGATACCACAGATCTCTTTTGTGTACTTTAATACCACTTATGTTTCTTGAAGTTTAATCCCAGTTGTGACCATGCTAGGACCTGAGCTTCTTCGTCATGTTGTTGAATTGTTGAAGTTTCAGATGTTCAAATTCGGGCCGATGTTATTTTGTTGAATAGACAAACGTAAGCTTAATTACCTTAATTTAAAGGTTTTATCTTGGTTGTTAGTTATTTTATGTAGTTTATTGTTTTCTTTAGTATCTCCATTTACGTGAGTGGGATTTTTCCCCCAGTTAAGTCCTCGGTGTTTTAGCATTTTCCTTTTCCAGCCAAGGATGCAACATGATTAGTATTAATAATGATCGTTTTAACTATTTAATCTTAAATTACCAACACTTTCAAACAGAGTAGTACTCGCCTATCAACCACATTAAAATTAGCCACCTCCTTCCAATCCTCTCCGTCATATCAGACACAAAGCCAACCATCACGTTTCCCCACTCCAAATTAGCTCTACATAGCGATGAGTTGTTATGTGTTCTAGCACGACCTTTCACAGCCTCCACCCCCAATATTATCTACCTGTTCAGCAGTCTGCTTTTACTTTCAAATAATACATATTGCCATAATCAACACAATATTTAGGTGGTTTCCCAACCTTTCAGCAACCTGAGTCTCACTCATATTCACTGAACACAATTCTATTTCTATATATTCATGGTACAAAGGCATATATTCATAGAAGGTTGTTTGAATAGTATTAGTTATTGGAATCGAGGTATTACTAGAGACAATAAGATACTACCAGTTTTGGTAAATAATAATTCTATGGTTTGCTCTTAAAGTGGAATGGACTGGTATGTGGAAGATATTAGGGTGTAAGGTAAACACGGCTGAAATCCATTTTCCGAATTTTTCCATTTGCTTTACTCATTCTGTACGCTTGCTCTCTCGCTGCGAACTGGTAAAGGCTATCTCAGGTAAAGGAGGAAAAGTCAAACGAAAAAATGATAAACGTTCCCCGAAGATTTTGTATGAACCGTTTAAATTCTTCATTCGAATGTTTTACTTGGTTCGACTCCCACA